>LNAC01001117.1:169798-254811 GCA_002007465.1 Ailurus styani
AAAAAAAAAAAGAAGAAGAACCTTGGGGAATAGCAAAACAGAAAAACATATCTCCAAAAGAAAAATAAGAAAGATGAAAATAATATAAAAAAATAAGGGCAGAAATTGATAATAGAGAAAAATCAAAGCAAATAGAAAACACTAAAGCTGTTTTTTTAAAGATATTAATAAAACTTACAAAAGGGAGAAGAAGAAAATTATAGGCAAATTTCAGGATAAAAAAGAAGAAATAATTTCANATAATTTCAGTTACAACAGAGATTAAACTAATCTTTTAAATTATTTTTTAAAAGCCCATATTACAATAAGAGGTAAAGTTTTAGAAAGAATCTACAGTGCCAAATGCGCCAAAAGACAAACTGGAAATAAAATTACCATTAGAGAAACAGAAATTATATAATGAAAGACTACTCTTGCTGCTACTGCCCTCTTCAACTACCAAGAAAAATCTGAGCCTTAGATGGCTTTAAGGAGAGGCCAACACAATTAAGAAAGTGTTAAAGCCTGTATTAATTATACAAGCTGTTCTAGAAAATAGAAAGAGGGAAGGCTATCCAACTCATTTTGTGAGGCTGGAATCATTTATCCATGATTCCAAAGCCAGATAAGGACCTTATAAGGAAAAGAAGCAAGACCCTGGATAATAGCTAGTTATCTGAATCCAAAAGTGTATTTACAAGTATGCGTTATATTGAAATTAAATTTTTTAGATTACTGTACTCACACATTAATGGACTAAAGAAGAAAATTATACAAGTGTGTCATTAGGCACAAAAAACACAGCCTATATTTCTGATAAAAGTCTAACTATTTAAGATAAAAGCTCTCAGAAAAGTAGGAAGGGCTGGAACATCCTTGTCTTAACAAGGGCTATAGATTAAAACATGGTGTAAACATACTCCATGGAAAAACTTTAGCCATGTTCTAATATCCGCAACCAATTAAAGATGCCCACCATCAATGCTTTAACTAGGTTCAGCCTAGTACTAGCAGCCCCAGCCTGCAGAGTAAAACAAGAATAAGAAATAAACAGTAAGGATGAGCGGCAAGATGGCGGAGGAGTAGGAGACCGATTATCATCAGGTCCCAGGAATTCACCCAGGTAGCTATCAAACTGTTCTGAACACCTACAAATTCTACCTGAGATCAAAGAGAAGAAGAGCAGCAATTCTAGGAACAGAAAATTGACCACTTTCTGGACGTTCCAGGTCTCTTCTGAGTAGGTTAGTGTATATTTCTCTGGGGTCATTGCTACCCTTTAGTATTTGGTTCTCTCATCCATCTATTCTTATCTGCATAAAATGACAAGGCAGAAAAGAAATAAACAGTAAAAAATAGGCAAGGAAGAAACAAAACTCTCATTATTTGCATATGACTTGATTGCCTACACAGAAAAAGCAACAAAATTGAATAAACAATAGAAAAAATAAGAGTTTAGCCAGGTTGCCAGAGACAAGATCAATTTCCAAAAATCAATATATTCTCCACAGTAGCAACAACCAAGATAAAACAGCAAACAAGATGCCATTCATGGTAGCAGCAGAAAGAACAAAGTATCCAGGAATTATCCTGGCAAACAATATGCCACAAAAGATACCCTGGACAAAGTAAATAGACCAATGGCAGGTCAGGAGTAGATACTTGCAAGAATTTAAAGGCACTCTTGCAAATCAAGGAGGCAATTCAAACCAGAACAACTAACAATTTTATGAAAAGATACTTGGCCTCATTAATAATTAGAAAAAGAGCAATCAAGCCACAAAGACACCATTAGAGTAGTAAAAATTATAAAATCTAATAATTACAAATGACAGCGATGGTGCATACCAGGGGAAAAAACTCTGTTTTGGCATCAGTGGGTACACAGAGTGGTACAGTAATGCTGGAGAGCAATCTGGAAGCAATTAGTGAAATGCAGTATGCATATTCTCTATGACCTATTAATTCCATTCCTGATACTGTTCTGGAGAAATTGGTGCACAGCCCCATAAAGAAACATATATAGGTCTGCTTATCACAGCACTGTTTCTCGCAGCCAAGAGTGGGGGCAATCTAGAAATTAATCACTAAGAAAATGGATAAATAAACGGTAGTGGCACACAATGCAGATAGCAAAAGGAATCATGTTGAGATACATACAGTTACCTGGATAGTGTTTGGAAACAGTGTGTTGAGTGACCAAAAAAAGAAAGAAACAGACAGAGGGCTACACCATGTCATTCATGTAAAGTTAAACACACACACACACACACACACACACACACACACACCACCACCACCACCACCACCACCACCACCAACAACAACAACAACAACAACAACAACTGCTAAATATTTCAGTCTGGTCCTTTAAAAAGCTCCAGGCAAGAAGAACTGACAGAATCAATAGACAAATACTAAAATTAAAAGGTAGTTTAGCAAGTTGTCATATCAAGTTACAAAACTCAACAACATTCTCAAAATGAGAACTAACTAGAAAACGTGACCAATAAATATATGATGGAATATTATGCAGCCATCAAAAATGAAATTTTGCCATTTGCAATGACGTGGATGGAACTAAAGGGTATTATGCTCAGCGAAATAAATCAATCATAGAAAGACAATTATCATATGATCTGGCTGATATGTCAAATTTGAGAAACAAGGCAGAGGATAATGGGGGGAAAGAGGAAAAAAATGGAATTGGATGAAACTAGAGAGGGAGACTAGCCATAAGAGACTCTTAACCTCAGGAAACAAACTGAGGGTTGCTGGAGTGGAGGAGATGGGTGGAAAGGATGGGGTGGTTGGGTGATGGACATTGGGGAAGGTATGTGCTATGGTGAGTGCTGTGAATTGTGTAAGACTGATGAATCACAGACCTGTACCCCTGAAACAAATAATACAGTGTATGTTAATTCAAAAAGAAATCATTTGAGTGGTTGAAGATTATAAGGGGGAAAAAAAAGAAAAAAATGCAACCAAAAAATAAGATGTCACTCAAGATTGCAACGAAAGCTATCATCTAAGAATCATCTTGACAAAGAATGTCCAGTGCCACTATTGAAGGGCATAAAGAAGATCTGAACAGACATCCCACACTTTTCAATGGGAACATCTATTATAAAGATATTGCTGTTGCTCAAAAAAATCTCATATGCCATGTGATCACAATTAATATTCCAAGATGATTTTTAAGCTTAACAAACTTATTTGGAGATATATAGGGAATAATAAAAGACTAGAAATAATTCAACTATTTTGAAATTGCTCAACTAGCTATTAAGTCATACTACAAAGCCATAACAGTAACAATGGTCCATTGCTGGTACAAGGACAAGCAAATGGACAGTGGTACAGATGAAAGAGCTTGGAGAACTGCCCTTGCGTGTATGGGAATTTGATAAGATAAAGGTGACATCACAGATGAATGTGGGAAAAAATGGCCTCCTTAGAAGACTGTGTTGGGGGAAATGGCTCACTTTAGAGAACATTTTAAACTACAGTGCATGGCGATAGAACTCGGATGGATTAAGGGCTTAAGAGTATAATGTAAACTATAAAGTTGGCAGTAGATAATAAACCTCTGTACTCTAGAGGTGGGAAATGACTATTTTTTATAAAGATTTTATTTATTTAGGATGCCTGGGTGGCTCATTTGGTTAAGCAATTACCTTTGCCTCAGGTCATGATCCTGGAGTTCCGGGGTCGAGTCCCGCATCGGGCTCCCAGGTCCATGGGGAATCTGCTTCTTCCTCTGACCTTCTCCCCTCTCATGCTCTCTCTCTCTCTCTTTCTCTCTCTCTCTATCAAATAAATAAATAAAATCTTTTAAAAAATAAAAAAATAAGGTTTTATTTATTTATTTGAGAGAGAGAGAAAGCACAAGCAGGGGGAGCAGCAGAGGGAGAAGGAGAAACAGGCTCCCCACTGAGCAGGGAGCCCAGTGCAGGACTCCATCTCAGGACCTCAGGATCATGACCTGAGCTGAAGGCAGATGCTAATTAACTGACTGAGCCACCCAGGTGCCCTGGGAAAGGACTTCTTAAATAAAATCCCCAAGCCACAAATCATGAGCAATGCATTAGTAAATAAATAAAAATGGATTTGATTAAATAAAATCTAAAGATTCTTCTTACCTGACAGACAATCACAGAAAAAACTATAGGCAGAAGACTGGAAGAATATATTTGCCATGTATTAAATTGACAAGTCTAATTTCTAGACTATATGAGGAATTCCTAAAAAAAATCAACAACAAAACAGATACCAGGAAACCCAACAGAAAAATATATGGGGAAAATGATAAGAATAGCCATCAAAAAGAGAAAACTGAAATCACTAAAATGTTTAATAATTAGAGAAATGCAAATTAAACTGAGATTCCTATGTTCTTATTAGATGAACAAAAATTAGAAAACTCAATAATGCCAGTGTTGACAAAATGTTAGGATACAGTGACTTCTGTCCACTGGTGATGGAGGTATCCAGTAGTAGACACACATTTGGGGGATAAATCTGGTAAGTCTGCTTGTCCCTCTCCCCTGCTCTTCCCCTTGTTCACTCGCTCACGCGCACATGCTCTCCGTCTCTCTAAAATAAATAAAATCTTTTTAAAAAAGAAAGGAAAGGAAGGGCAGGCGGGAGGGTTGGAAGGAAGGAAGGAAGGAAGGAAGGAAGGAAGGAAGGAAGGAAGGAAGGAAGGAAGGAAGGAGAAATGTGTACATAAACAAAAAACCCTATGTGGGCAAAGATAAACACCCAAAGCATTAGAAAGTGTACCACTGGAGAGGGAGGGGGAATGAAAGTGTCGATTAGTGATAAGAGAGAAAAGAAATGGTGAAATTAAATAAGGGAAGTTATACACAGACCAGTAGGCAAATGGGTTATGGATTGAGGAGAATAATAAAATCAACTCTGCACCAGAAGCTCCAAGAAAAGGAAAAGATAAATACAAGACAATTTCCCAAAGTTGTAGTCCCAAAATTAAAAAGATGAACCAAGTACTAAGTCAGCTGAAAATGACTATCAATGAACTACATGATAGATTATAAATAAATGGTAAATAATCCATACTTCATAGTCTTAAGAGGAATTATTATTCCTAGATATTCCCAGAGATGAGAAAAACAGATAACAAGTAGAGGAATAAGAATCATATAAACACACACTTCTTTGAGCAACAGTAAATGAAAGAAAATAATGGAGAAATAAGTAATGTTTTGTGGGTTAAAAACAAATAAAATAAAATATTTTGAACCTAAAGTTCTATATCCAGTCAAAAAATCATTCCAGTATGAAAACAGACTAAAGTTACCTTCAAACGTTCAAGAATTCAGAAAGCATTCCATCGACAACCTCTCTCTAAATGATGGCCTGGGGGCGCCTGGGTGGCTCAGTGGGTTAAGGCCGCTGCCTTCGGCTCAGGTCATGATCCCAGGGTCCTGGGATCGAGGCCCGCATCGGGCTCTCTGCTCGGCAGGGAGCCTGCTTCCTCCTCTCTCCTCTCTCTCTGCCTACTTGTAATCTCTCTCTCTCTCTGTCAAATGAATAAATAANATTCAAGAATTCAGAAAGCATTCCATCGACAACCTCTCTCTAAATGATGGCCTGAAGATGGACTCCATATCGAGAGGAAGATGTTACTAATTCTAGACATGAATGGAATAATACCTTTACATATTGACAATAAAAATTTCCTGGCAAACATAGAATGAAAATTGAACTAAGTAAACTTTATCAATACAACAAAGAATAGGAAAAAGAAACAATAATGCTATAAATGAAAGCATAAATAAGTCAATAATATATTCAAATATTTCAGAAATTAAAATAATTTCATAAGGTAAAATCTCCTCTTCAAAATCAATGAGTCATGGTTTAGGCTAAAAAAAATAGAAAATTATTTAAGGAACAGAAAAATGATACCCCACCCAAAAGGAGTAAAGTTTCAAGGCCAATAAACATGTTCAACCTCATGGGGATGCAAATCAAAACAACAAACAATATTTTGTTTTTCATTTGATAGATGAGCAAATACTTTAAAGCATCAACAATATCAAATACGAATGAGGAACAGGAAAAAGGGGTCCTCTCCTATGTTTCTCCTATGATTGGACTATCAATGGCCCAACCCAACTAGGGTGGCTTTGGCAGTATCCAGTAACAGTGCAAGTGCACATACTCCACGATTCAGAGATCCTGCTTACTAGTGTGTACCTGAGATGAGCACCCCATGAATTGGCGCACCAGTCTGGAGAGAGAGCTAGCAATAGTTAGCCATGCAGGGGACTTGTACAAGGATGTGCTTGACAGCTTTGTTTATAAGAGTGGAAAATGGGAATCTACGTAAATGTCCATCGATAAGTGAATAGATAAGTAAAATGCGGTGTATTATTATATGATAGAATTCTATATAACAGTTAAAAGAAAAGAACAAGGTCTACATACACCACGGTGGATTTTTAAAAACACAGGACACATTTAAAATGAAAAGTGCAGAATCCTAAATAAAGTATGACATCATTTATGTCGAATTTAAAATAACAAAATCTGATTGTGTACTGCTTAGGAATGACATGCATGTATGCAAAAGTACAAGTAACACATGGGAATGGGACCCACCAAACTCAAGATAGTAGGTGCTTTGGGGAAGTCTGGGGGAGACAGGGAGCCTTGGTTAAGAGACCTTCAGCTCTAACTGTGATGTTTCATTTTTTAACAAAAGAGAAGGAGGAATAAAATGTCAATAGTTACTAATTCTTGGTGTGTGAATACATGTGCTCTTTATAGCTGTTCTTTTCTACTTAAAAAAAACCCTTCTCAAACAAAAAATATGTATAAGGCAAATGATAAAGAAAACAGATGTTAATAGTATTAATATCAGAAAATACAAAATGTGAAAGAAAAGAAAAAGAAAATACAAAATGACCAAAAAGGAAAAAAATATCAAAGAACAAAGAAGAACGTTTAACCCTGATAAACATCTAGAAGATATAGATCATGAATTTTAATACACCTGACTCAGATCTTAAAAATATATAAAGCAAAAACAAAACCAAAAGAAGAAACAGACAATCTATAATCAAAATGGGAGAAGTGTTAACACTTCTTGCTCAGAAACCAATAAATCAAGTAGGAAAAAATAAGTAGGAGTATAGATGAGTAACAATCTTGCTCTAAAAGCTATAAGTAGAACTGAATATTCGACAAACGAACACTACCTATTTTTCCCAAACATACATGAACCATTAGGAAAAATGCATCATGCTACGGAAAAAAATTCTATAAAAATACCATATGGATCTCATGCGCTGGTTGATTACTTACTGGAAAAGCAAAGTGAACAGAAACAGAAGATGGAAGAGGAAGAAGCAATGAGTAGCAAGCAGTGGTGCCATAAGCTAACGTGGGTTCCTTCCAGTCCCAGGGAGGAGGACTGATGCTGTGCACAAATTCATTCTTCCTCCAGAAGAGCCCTCTCTGAGCACCAGCTTGGTGCTGGGTTCTGGAGACATGGGTGTGAACAATCCCTGACTGGCCTTAGAAAGTCCACAGACTAGAGTAGAAGGAGAAGGCAATGCCCCACTTGGTGTAGGGTACCCAGAAAAAGCAGCCCCCCCACCCATCCCCACCATTCTCTGGATGTTGTTTTCCTCCCTACACTCCAGCTCCAAAATAAATACTAGGAGCTTGTTGCCTGAAAACTGCTTCTTCAGTTTCTATTCAGAATCCAAATGTCTCATGGAGGAAGGCAGAAGAGTTCCTAAACCCTTGATGAAAATTGGGTTTCTAAGGGAAGGGGCTTGAAGGAAGAAGGAGCTGGAGGAAGAGGAGCAAAAGGAGGAGGAAGGAAATGGGATAGAGAGGAAAGACCAGAAAGGACTGGGGAGGATGCTGAAAGCCAAAACCCAAGAGCCCCAGTTACCCTGGGCTGGTCCTGTTTGGAGTGCAAGCTTCACATCATTCTAGAAAAACAGATTCTGGGTGTCTCCATTCCTGGTGCACAATAGGAAAAGAAATGAAGAAAGGGAAAAAGGATGGAGGGGAAGAGAAGGGAGGGGAAGGGAAAAGAAGGAAAGGAAAGGGACGATTGATTGATACACTGACAGGAAAGAAATCATAAATATTTGGATTGGGCTCCCACCTCGCACGACATCTCTTCCCATTAGGGAGAATGTTCTGGGAAAATGTACCTATACTGAGCTAACAGTTTTGTTCTGCTCTAAAGGTCTAAATGCCTGAAGTATTCTCTCATTACCTCTTGGTTGCTTCAAGAATACCACTATGCTCACTGTGTTCTGAGATTCTGAGGCAGAGATGAGAAGAACACCACTTCCTGGTGAAGGATACTGGGCGATTTCTGAACTTCCAGGAGCCCGTTCCCTCAGTTCTGTGACACCTATTCCATAATTGAGTTTGCTAACAAACTGTGAGGGCCCACGGTATGGTGCCTGGTTCTGGGCATGGACTGGATGCAGGGTAGGTACTCATAAAATATCTGCTGATAGAACAAGTGGAGGAAGGAATGAAGCACTCACTCCCAAAGCAACAGTCTCTGACGTGGCCTAACCACTCGTACACGCTAGACTGTCTGGTTCCCGGGAGGTCTGTGACGCTAAGACCTTTGCCCCCTGACTGAGCCCTGCACCAGAGACAATCACATCACCGGCGGGACCACGGGGCCAGGCTGACCTTGAGACAGAAGATGGCATTAGGCTACCAGGGCAGGGACCGAGCGTCTCTGGGGAAGACTTCTCTTGAGGACAGACTCAGGCTCTAAGGCTTGGTGAGGAGTTAGCTTGGTCACTGAGATGCTAGAAAAAAGCACTGGGCGAAACTGGAGAAAAGTCTAACGGAGTCGCGGGTCTTTAAGTGTTTCTCCATGGTCATGTTTTTTTGATATGGAATCACATGCTTTGATAAGTAACAGCCCCAGGAGGCACTGGGGCAATGAACTTATCTTGCTCCCAGCTGCCTTTTCAGAAGAAACTTTACTTTATTCTACCAGGGCAACGTTGTACAGATTCAGGTAAAATATTTCTCTGCTGATGGAGCTAAATGCCCTATCACAAACAAGATCCACCCATCCGATTTGAGGAAAGGTCAGTAAGTATAGAATAGCTTAAACAGCAAGAAAGCTATGGGAGAAACTGATTAAAGTCACACACATGTGCAGCTACAGACCAAAGTTTAAAAAGAAAAAAAAATACTCTCCTTGGAATGAATCCAAATGATCGCCTGGATCCTAAAGTGAAGTGATATTGTTCCAATTTTTCCTTTATCGGACAAAAGAAAAGGTCTTTCCACGTAGCCTTTTGACATAGAGCTAATTTAAAGAAGATTTGGAAGTATGATGCAGGATCAGATGCCTTTGCAGAATTCCTTGCTGTTTTCATTTGAAATCTCTCATTTATGCTCAAATTTCCAATTGGAAATTTAATGACTTTTTCTTTTAAGGGAAGTTGGCAAGCTGAGTTGGTTTAAATACAAATCTCCCAAAGGTAAAAGATCAGACATCATTATAAAAATAGAAAATATTCCCATTGTCCTTTCGAGATGTTTCTCCTAAAAGACGTGAGGATGTTTCTGAACAGC
The DNA here is from genome assembly GCA_002007465.1 of Ailurus styani. Classification (NCBI taxonomy): domain Eukaryota; kingdom Metazoa; phylum Chordata; class Mammalia; order Carnivora; family Ailuridae; genus Ailurus; species Ailurus styani. The sequence continues at coordinate 179,378 of LNAC01001117.1, forward strand.
AGATGCGTTTTGGTAAAACAAAGTTGAAAAATATGTGAAACTCTTGACATTGGAATTACTTCCTGAGCTATGTCAAGTTATGTGGCTGCCTGGGGTAACTGAGAGCATTCTATTTGTGGCAATAAACTCACTGGACACATGCACCAGTAACAGAAACACCCATACTCTGCTGCCTGATGATTCACACTGCTTCTCGGAGCAAGTCCTCTACTCTCCAGGCCTCAGTGTCCCATCTGTTAAATGGGAGGCTGGTCCACAGCCTTTCAGGGCATGCCAAGCATAGGCAGTCTCTGAGTTTATGGCATATTAACATATCAAATGAGTTTTGCATTCAGCTGTTAGGGGGATTTTTTTTTTTACTAGCAAAATATCAAATTGCCCGGTAATTTGTCAAATCAGACATGGATCATCAGTGCAATCGAGTAACAACCAGTATTCCACAAGCAGCCCAAACTGCCCTGAGAGGAACTGGTTCTCTGCCTATGTCCCACCCAACCCAAGATAACCCCAGGTCAAAGACCTGACTATGCTGAAGAATCAAGAAAGAGATGCCCTCCCGTAATGCAGGTGGGCTAGGAATTGCTGTCTTGCAGTAGCTCAGCCCGCGGCGTGTCCTTGCGGTGAGCACAAACATAGGAGCACCTTAGGCACTTTCCCACCCAGATGCAGGCCTGAGCAGCTGACCTCTCTGGACAGCCTGTGGGCTCCAGGACAGTTCCCGTTCACTTGTGTGCCCAGCTCCTAAATCAGGGCCCGACAAGATGCAGACTAACTGTACTGAATCAACGAACTATGTTGGAATGGCCAGTGTCGACACTTGTTAGCAAAGTTTGTCTCCATGTTTATACAGCAAAGGATCAGGGGCAGAATTTGTTAAGAAGACAGGGAGGCATGTCTCCTTCCCCATCCCATCTTGTTTCATTATTTTTCCCTCCCTACCTCCCACGACCCCCCACCCTGACTCTCGAGTTCCTCATATCAGAGAGATCATATGATAATTATCTTTCTCTGATTGACTTATTTCGCTCAGCATAATACCCTCCAGTTCCATCCACATCGTTGCAAATGGCAAGATTTCGTTTCTTTTGATAGCTGCATAGTATATATATACTACCTCTTCTTTATCCATTCATCTGTTGATGGACATCTAGGTTCTTTCCATAGTTTGGCTATTGTGGACATCGCTGCTATAAACATTCAGGTGCATGTGCCCCTGAGGATCACTACCTTTGTATCTTTAGGGTAAAAACTATAAGAGACTCCTAACCTCACAAAACAAACTGAGGGTTACTGGGAGGTGGGAGGGTAGGGATAGGGTGGATAGGTTATGAACACTGGGGAGGGTTTGTGCTTTGGTAAATGCTGTGAAAGATGTAAGCCAGATGATTCACAGACCTGTACCCCTGGGGCAAAGAATAAAAAATATAAAATAAAATTAAAAAAAGACAGGGAGGCAGCCAGGAGATTGGTCTCAGAGCTGAAGTTGCTCAGCTAGAACACCAAACTGATCCAGGCTGTATTTTATTTATTTATTATGTATTTAATTTGTTTATCTACTTAGACTCCTTCCGGTGGTTGGCAGGGAGGTGCTGATGGGAACTCCCAAGCCCTCTTCCTAAGACACCCTCTGATGACACCAGGATGACTGATGGTGTGATGTCTGCGGACTTCCTCCCAGGATGTCCCATCCAGAGGTATCTGGTAGAGAGGAAATATTCCTTGTCTTCTGTCTGCACAGCTCCAGACCACACAGTCATTGAAGTCTTACAGAGCACCCTGTCCCAGGTATGACTGTGTGCAGGCATGTTCTTTGCATGATACCAGCATTTCCTTAGGGGGCAGGACAAAGTAGGCAAGAGAGCATGGCCTTGGAGGGGACGGGGCTGGGTTTTATCAGGGGCAGGAGAAAAGCAGGGTTGCCAAAGGACCTTGCGACATTGACGGGTCACTTAATGCCTCATCTATAAAGAGGGGAGACTGCTTCCTCCCTCCCGGGCTTGTACCTAGACCTCCTCAAACGACTGAAACTTGTCTTTCATTCATGTCTTTATTATATGGTTCTTTTTATGCCTCTCCAGATCCCGGTGGCAGGCTCTGCTCTCCCCTGCAAACACAAGGAACACATTTTCTTTGTCTTTCCGAAGCAGCCAAGTAAGCCCATGCAGGTGACCCCTGACCTTACCCCAGAGTGGAGTCAGGGGTAATCACATTCACTCCATACCCCCATCAAGAGAACCCGGGGCCCCGTGCACAGAAGCAGGGGAGAGTGGGTGCTGGGTGGAGGAGGCCGGGGCAAATGTTAGGGCAGAACAGACAGGACCTCAAATCGGTTTTGCCACTCAGACACCAAGGATCCTGAGTCCTGACAAAGCTGGCCTTTCCAGACCCTGCCGGTGATGACTGGGGTTGGGAGAGTCAGGTTAAATTTCCTGACCTGCTTGTCCCAGCCTGACTGGGGCCTTTTCTCATTCAAACCACAAGTCCCAGCGAGGTATCAGTGCTATGTCCGTGCTAGTACCTGTGTGCATGAGCACACGTGCGCGCACACACACACACACACACACACACACACACACACACACACACACACAAGTCCGCACATGGATAGGACAAACATGACAGCTTCTCAGGCCAGACCCAGTTTCAACCTGCTCACCGAAGGGGAGCACACACAGCAGAGATAACCTGAAACACATTTGCACTTAGCGATTATTTGACACGGAATCAAAATCTGCTTCAAATATGAGAAATATTTGTGAAATAAGAGCTTTAAAAAAATCTCGATTTTTAAGAAAATAATTCCCCGATTGACTGCCCAAACAAGAATTTCAAAAGCCATAAACCATGACAATATACCGATATGTTAGGCATACGATATGTTTAGAATATATTCACATAATATACCTATGTCAATCACTTGGTGTTTTTATTTACCTTTCTTCAATACAATAGCTAACACTAACATCAATAATCACATAATCCCTTTCCTTCAAAGTGCAGTACTTTCACTTTCTTTGCAAGGCGCTTTCTCATCAGCCATCTAGCAAACCTCTTTTTGCAGGCACTCCAAAATCTGACCTGATCAAATTAAGATGGACCTAAAATACATGCAATACCCTCTTAAACATGCACGTGTAAGGTCTGAGCTCAGTCACCAGAATAACGATACATTGACGCTGAGAAACTCCAGGGCTTTGCTCTTCACGGTCCTGTTCCATCTTCCAGCATTATGTGGTAGCAGTGTGCTTGCCCAGGGAAGCCAGCTAATGCTAGAGAAAACTCATCTTTTTTACCTGGCCCGTGAGAGGTATCTTTGCACCTAGGTTTCAACATCTGCTGTGAGGAAGATTAAGAACAAGATCCTAATTTCTGGTACACTCTTGATGTTGGGAAAATAACAGCTAGCGAGGATTATTAGCTATCTTCGAGTTGACAAGAATGCAGGATTAAGTTTCTTTAAGGCAATTACACTTTTGATGACCCCTCTGCATATAAAACATGTTAGCTAATGGGGGTGCAGGGGGGCAGGCTTAAGTGTTTGATCAGGAAATCCTGTGTGAGCATATTGGATGGAAATTTGATTAGTAGCCTTAGTGACGGGCGATCAGATCCTCCGGGTCTGCACAATCAGATCTGGCAGCACTTGCCTTCTTGCCTCTTTGAAGGAGGCGAACATTTGTGCAGAATCAAGACAGTGCTGGGTCCTTGATTTTTTTTTTTTCTGGGTCCTTTTCTTTAAATTATTGCAGACTAAAGCCTGAAAAGTACCTTTTATTTTCTTTCAACAATATGTTTGCAGTTACCTTAATGTTAAAGAGTAAAATAAAAAATCGGCCTTTCCCTGAAACGATGAGGGTCAAGGAAGCAGAAATCAAAAATTGACAGAGCCCGAAGGGACCTGGGAGAACATCGGTGTAGGAGAAACGGCAACGCAGACCCTCTCACAGCACTCGTCACACAGCTGTAGGGACTGCTACACATTCATCGTCATGACTTTATGAAGGAGGAAAGTCACACAATATAGGGAGGTGACCCAAGGTCATACGGCCAGGATGGGAACCCCAGCAGCTGAGCTCCTGACCCACCCTCCACACGCTCCACACTTCTGCTTCCCCGGGGTCATACATGGGGAAACCCAGTCCCAGAGAGAAGACGTGACTCTCCAAAGTGATTCAGCTGTGACTAAAATGACACTCTCATACTCCTCATCCAACACTCTTCTCCCACACCACAGGGTCTCTGTCTCTGAACATCACCTTCCTCCATCAACCTGGACGAAACAGAGTGTGCGCTCAGCGCTCTGTGTCCATCGCATCATAAACTGAATGTTATTTTCATTTTACAGGTGAGAGAGGCTGCAGCCTTGCAGGGGCCAGGTGACCTGCTGTGGCCACACAGGAAGAAACAGAAAAGGAACTTGATCTCATGTCTGTCTCATTTCAGAGTCCACTCTCCCTTGCCCTTTCTCTCCGAGAATAAAAAATCAGGCAGGGAGGAAAGACAGAAAGAATAAGCCCTGAAATATTTTGGGGTCAAACAGGAGTTAAATCAGTGAGTTTATATTGTGCAAATGTAATGCATTTGTTTAGCACAAGGAACAGGGTCCGATTCTCACATGAGACCTATTTAGTTAAAGCAACAGGTATTTTCCATGTGCCCCATCCCCGATCAGCAAAATGAGGCCCACATTAGCAAGTTATTATGGCCACTTCCAGCCTTTAAAAGACACGTTATTTGAAAAAAAATACAGTCCCATGCATATAGGCACACACATGTGCATACACAGACACATCACACAGTCTGTGTTTCCCTCTTCTCTTCCATTTTTTAAGTGCACTCTAAGGTCCCCAGACCCCCCTTCCAGTGTGAACCATAAGACTATGGATACGTTTACAAAGGAAATGAAACAAAACAATCCTGAAACCTCTCGCTAGAAAAAGTGATCAAGGTAGGTTCTGGCATCAGATTGACCCTGAGTCACAGAAAAGTCAATTAATTGTGATGGCCATAATGGATCGATTATTCTGGGAAATCTACAACATGACTTCAGCCCAGCCGGCTGACAGGGAGGCGCACATCAAATGCGTCAGCCCTTTTTCTGAGGGAGCAACAACAGGGGGTAGGGGGGGACCCACCAGCACACCAACTCACCTGGGACGGTGTGGTGGTCCTGACATGCAGGGGGATCGGCATATGTCCCCTTCTCAGCTGGGAGGCTGGGTGTTGCCATTTAAAAATATCTTGCTTCTTCTAAATGCGTAATCATGTGAGTGAAGCGTATTTTTAAAATACGATACAATGCTAAAACCACCACAGCAGCTTGTATTTTTTGTGGGGGTGTTGGACACCTATATATTTTAATCCATGTCCAAATGAATCAAATTCATTTTCTCCAGGTTCCAGTATTTCACTTTCCTTTGAAACTTTTTATCTACTACAGAAATAATTTACAAAAGAGTAGAAGACAAAAGGCTCTCTTAGTCCTACTACCGAGAGAGAACCACCATAACATTAATAGTGCATTTTATTCCATTTTCAGTCTAATACATAATTAAAGTCATTGGATATGATCATAATTGCTATACTAATTTTTGAAAAAGCACAGTTGATTTTTTTTCTGATTATAAAACTAATATACGCCCTTTGAGAAAGTTCAGGGTAAGTAAACAGAAGAACAGAGAGAAGAAAATGAAAGGTCCCTATAGTCCACGCCTCAGCAAGAAGCCCTCCCAACAAGAATCCCTAGGCTCTGAACTGCTCCCCTCTCCAGCTCTCAGGTCCGGGCCTTGAGGGACAGGGGACAAGGGGGCTGTCCTTACAATTAAAGCTCCAAGCGCCGCCACGCAAGTCCAGGCTGCAAGCCCCTCAGCCCTGGAGCTGCACACCCACCCTATGGTCGTTCATCTTCTTGGCTACTTTATGTCAAAATATTCGTATTTGTTTTTGACTTATTAGCTAATGTCCTTTGCCGGCCACCCGCCCCCCACTGCCGCACCCCGTTCTAAATATTATGGTCCTAATTACAGCAGATGATTGTTGAATGACCAAACGGGCGGACAGAGCATGATCACACTCCAGAGGCCCAGCCTCTCTCTTACAAAATGGGACTTTTTTTTTTTTTAACACCATCCAATGATGTCACCCGTTTGCGGTTTCTCTGGGACTTTATTAAAATGTTTGTGACGGAGCCAATGTAAACCATCCTAAATCCAACACAGAGCTGAAAGGACTGATTTTAGGGAATGCAAAGATATGGATCATTGGGCCTGTCGAAGCCCCATCTTGAGCCAATTATTGGTGTCATCTTGAGCCAATTTAATCAATCCAAGAGGGATTGGGGGGTAGAAGGGGGCGCGGGCAGGGGTTGTGTGCGTTGGTCAAACGTGCTGGCTCAAATGCGTGTGTCGTGAAAGCGACTGAGCCTCAGCTTTGTGGATTTCAGATGCTCCTCTGATCTGCACTTGCCTCCCCGGGTTCCCTCCTGTGCCAGTTCCAGCCTCCTTATTGGGTATGTTTGAGATCACTGCGCAGTGCTGGCCCAGGTTTGAGAGAGAAAGCCCCCAAAAGTCTTCAAGGCCACTTCTCACTGGGGAGACAATGGCAGGGATGCAGGACCCACAGACACTATTGATGTATGAGCCATTGCTCTCCAGGGCAACCTGGAGAGTCCCCAGGGCTCTCTCACCTCAGGCAGGGTGGCCAATGAAGAGGCCAGGAGCAGTCAGAGTGGGATGCTTAGAAACAGCACCCAGTCACTAAGCCATTTGAGTGCTTATCTTAGTTTACTACTTAAGTTATTGTTGTTGAATTGTCCTTTGCTTTTTTTTTTTTAATTGGATATCCGGTATTACAAATCATAAACTGGATGTTTTCCTCACTTAAAAAACAATGACTGGGAAAAAAACAAAACAAAACAAAAAAACAGCATCCCCAGCACCAGAAATATCTGGCCGTATCAAGAGCTAAAGTAACATTAGCTTCAAGTTTCACACTCTGTACCTTGACTAGGTGACACCAATACAGGTAAGACACACACAGAAAATTATTTTTTTACAAGCGCACAGAAAATGGACAATGTGTGTGGCATGCAATTATTGCTATTACTGATATATTGTTATTTGTTTACATTTCTCTGTGCTCCAAAAAGGTCGTAAGGGGGCGGTACCCAGACCTGACATATTTAATGAGCGGCTCCATCATGAGCCTGGCTTCTTCCCCATCTAGGTTTCAAAGGGCTGTTTCTCTCCCCTCCCCCAGGGCAGCCCCTCACATTTTTGGTGAGATAAAAAGTCTCAGCCGTCTAGTGTGTGTGCTTTGTGTGTTTTGATAGATAACATCCATGAGTATGCTCAGCCACTTCTCCAGAACCGGCTATTCATCTTGGATCTAGCGCTCTGCAATCCCGCCGAGGTTTGGAACGGTTACCGGGGCAGTGAGCCTTGTCGCAGTGCATCTCTGCCTGAGCTGGAGGCCGATGGAGCGGAATGCGGGCCGATAACACAATTGTTTTCAACCCCACAAAACTGATGAGAAAGGCCCTCTTGAGTTTTGGAATGCATGCTTGCTGTCGGTTCACAAAGGAGGTATCCAAAATCTTTAGCCAGGAACCAAAGAAACCGAGTCAGAAAACCGCCTTGATGTTCCCAAATTTAATCACTTTAAAGAACCCTGCCTCCCCATCATTGAATTCTTTTCAGAAAACAATGGATGTCGAATTCATCTCTTCCCATGATACCCAATCTGAAAGCTGTTTTGATTAAAACTGACTTCCTTTCTTTTTTCTTTTTTTTTTTTTTTACTTGTTTCCAAAGACTTTGATTGCTAAACTTGTAATTTCTGTAAACCTAATGGGCTTCTGGGACCATCCAGGAGCCTCATTACTCTGAACGTGTTCAAAAAAAATCCAGAATGAACTTTAATCACCGAACCTCCGAGGAACGAGGAGGAAATGCAACTCTGGGATGGGTTGGCTTGGTCTCTAAGTCAATATCTCCACTTGAGAATGTGTTCGTCTGTTTAGAAGCCAGGCTAATCCTACCTTTCAATTACGGAGGGAAATGGATTTTAGATTCAAGACTCAAGGTGGGTCCACCAAGCGTGAGGATCAAACACTCTGGTGCTTTCAACAAGCAAATGCTACTGCCTGTCTCAAGGCGGAGGCGGGTGGGGACTGCAGGGTTTATAAATAACACCCTGCTATTTATTGGAGTTGCCCACCCGAATCCAAATCTCCCTCTCTTCAATAGCGGCCTATTTACCGCAGTGTAAGCGGGGTTCTGCAGCCCTGCCTGGGTCTGCAATTTATTACTTGCTGCGAGAGAGAGCTCAGACCCAGAGTTTAAATGTCCCTAGTTGAAAGTTTATACCAGTCAGGACAGAAAATTATTCTCTCTGCCTAGGTTGAAGCACATTACTTCTTTATTGAATTAATTATGATAAGGATCATAACTTTAAACGAGGGGTGAGGTGCTGGCTTTCCACTGGGATTGCTTGGAGCAATTTTCATCCAAGCATTTTTGTGGAGTTATTGAGTCTGGCAGGTCTGAACTTTGGAGAGGAGTAACTTTCTCCAGAACTTGAAAGGGGTTGGACATTGATCCAGGCAAAGCTGTACCAGATTCCATGTTTTGAGACAGGGAAATTTGCACTGCATGCTGAACAAATAACTGCGGGACCGGATGAAAGACAGCTTGGGAGCTCCTCACGTGGCCTTGAGATTGGCCTTTCCTTGAGGGAGCCAGCCGTGGGGAGGGCAAGGGACAGACAGGGACAGAGAGGTCCCCAGCAATCCCAATCTTCCAGGCCCAGCCTGGGCTGCAGTGTTGTGCAAGAGACATGCCAGATCCTGATGCACAGAGGAGGGGAGGAGAGGGGGTGGAACTGCAAAAGATACCAGCTCTGAGGTCAAACGCACCTGGGTCTGAATCCTGCCTCTGCCACTTAACAGTGGTGTCACATGAAGACGGTCCCTTCTTTCCCCTTTTTTTTTTGGTCTCCCTCTGCATCAGCAGACTATTTAAAGAAGTGTGTTTGTGTATGCATAATATACATTATATAGAGTATACAGAATATATCATTATTTTATACACATGTGAATACACACACAGAGACCCCTAGCACTTGGTGCTTATTTAAAGGTACTCATGTTTACCATTGTCATTATTAATAGGAAAATGGAGAAGTTAAGGCAGACCAGTATTTCATATCTCTTCCAGCTAAAATCTCCCCAGCTAGCACCCAGGTGACAGAGTACTGTGGTCTCTGGCTGTCGTCCCAGGCCCGCATGCTGCCAGCTGGACTAGAGCTCAAACCCACCCTCTGTCCATCCTCCCACCCCACCCCTGACTCTCCAGCTTCAAGGGGTGGGCTGCCCAGGCTTCCAAATGCTGTGACCCTACATGGAAGTTTCTCAGACCAGCCCTACCCATCCCAGGTCCCAGCAGCCACTCAGGAGGTGCTCCCTTGACAGGGAAGATGGGTGCCTTCTCTGACATACCTTCACACTCGGGAGGCAGCTGGCTCTGGTGGTTATTCTGAGCCAGTGGCTCAGAATAGGATGACGGTAATAATTTATTACCACTCTAGGTCTGAGGCCCCACTCCCCCATCACAAAGATGTACAAGAACGTTCCTTTAATATAAACTACACTAAGCCCATCACTTCCAAATGACCTTCCCTGATGACTCTTCACCTCTCAAGGCCAGGTGGTCTGGGACCTGAGCCACCACACCCAGCTTCCAGCCATGTATCAATTACTTAGTGTTTTCCATTTCCCTTCACTGTTCCTGACAGGTGAGTAACTCTGGAGAAGTGGCTGGTGGAGCCCAGTGTCTAAGTCATCTCTTGGGACTTAAAGAGGGGAGAGACACTTGGAAGGCCCAAGAAGCTCACCCCTCAGTCCAAGGCCTTGGGTACCGAGACCACATCTGCCCCAACGTGCTTTTCCACCACCTAGGTCGACCTCAGGAATTCCACTGACGGCCTTGGCAGCCACTACTCAGTGAACAGTTATAATTACCTGGTCCTTGCTCAGAATCTCACACGTGTTACCTCACTGGAGCCTCACTGGGATCCTATAGGTAAGTGTGACAATCAGCACTGATAGATGAGGAAACTGAGGCACAGAGCAGTTAGGTAATTTGCCTAAGTCTACCCTGCATAAATGTGGCCCAGCCAGGCTTTGAGCCCCAGCAGCCTGCAGATGGCCCCTGGACGCAGAGACGCACAGTGTATTGGGTGGAAATACACTAGGTGTAAACACCTAGATTCAAAACCTAGATTCAAAACCTGCCTGCACCAGTTTCTAGCTGTGACGGGAAGTTCCCTTTTGGAATGACTTAATTCGAACGAGGCTTGTTCTAAGATCAAAAGGGACAATATGTGCCCAGGTATCCTACAAGGTATGGGGCTCCAAGGAGTTTCTTAATGGATCTGTTGCAACAGTCCAACTGACAATGAATCCTCCGCTGTGTCCCCAGCAAGCAGCTACCCTATCTGGGACATGCCATCTGTAGTTCTTGCCCTTGGAAGCCTGCCCTCAGTGGTTGAGGGCCTGACCCTGTACCCCCCTCAGAAGTCAGCTGTGCCCTGAGAGAGGAAACTTGCCATCCCAGGGCCTTGAACCTTCAGGTCCTGGTGGAGGCAGACCCTTTGGGAGAAATTATATCCCTGCTACTTCCCTGGGGCTGTACCCCTCCAAGTCCCCATGCCGGAGACGTACCTGCAACAGGACTACCAGTGTTGTCCAAAGCGAGGGCTATCCGGCCCATGGCCAGTGGCGGGGAGGCCTGGGGTGCCACTGCTCAGCTACAAGCCCACTGAACGTCCATCCAGACAGGATGATGAGGCTCTCTGCAGACAGGACACACACTACTGAGACAAACGCTCTTCCCTGTGCCTTCCTCTCTCTCCTCAAAAGCATGCTTTTCATCTCCCACACACCGCCACCATGGAGCCCACATGTTTTGGGTTATTGGAGGCCCCTCTGAATGGGGTGATCTATTCAGACCCCTCTGAATGGGGTGTTTTAATCTGTCAGTGAGAAGGTACCACAGCTGGGAGCTTGGCAATGTGTGGGCACAGGGACAGCAAGCAAGGGCTGGGCCCTGGTGGTCTCACTAGCAGCCTTCCCAGCCTGCCCCTCACTCCCTCAGAGCCAGGCCCTCGGCCCGTGGGGCCTGCCCAAGCCATGCCTCTGTGTGAGGAGGGTCCCTTCCTCCGCACAGGGTTAGCCAGAGGTGAGTATAGGACAAATATCAAGTTTCTCGGCTTCCTGCGGGGCAGGGTAGATGACAAGATTATTACACCTCAGAGGGGATAAGGCTGAAAGTATCAACAGGTTTCAGGAGGGTTTTAAGAGTTGCATGGAATGTGACAGAGTAGGGAGCATGACTAATTGTGGCTGGGGTGGCCTGCCCTGTCTTTCAACACACATTCTAGTTCAAGGATCCAAGCTTCTCTGCAAAGAGACACAGAAACTTGTTCATACTAAAATGTGAATGATTAAATGTTCTTCATGTATTACAATTCATAGAAGTTTTTCTCAAAATAACATGTAGACATTTTCAATACAACCCTTCAGTTACTACCTTTCCCAAATATGCAAATGTACACACACACACACACACACACACACACACACACACACACACACACGACTCCCCCGCCCAAACCAAACAACTTAGTATTTCCTGAACACCCTGGACCCCCTCTCCTCACTAGGCATTTATACTACCTTCAACCCATTAAAGCATTCCCCCACTTTGTCTCACTAATTATCTTAAATGCATCCTTCGAAACCCAGCCCAGTTGTCACCTCCTCCAGGAAGTTTTCCATAGGCTCCCTTTTCCAAGGCTGCACTGGGAGTTGCTCCACAGTCTGCCCTCTGTGTGCCCCTCCAGCAGAGCCCTCCCCATCCTGGGCCACCATCACCTGCTTCCTGCCCTGACTTTCCCACTAAACGGTCAGCTCCTGAGGACAGGACCCGGGCCTCAATCTCCATTTCATCCCTAATGCCCCATGCAGGGCTTGGCACAGAGAGGGTTCTTGAAGAGTGCTGGTTGAATGAACAAATGTCATTCTGAATCATGGAAGCTTCTTTCTTCCTGAGTAATGAAGTCAGAGCCCCTGCCAGGATCCTGTGGAGCCAGACACGTTCACACACCCAGCCAGAGGCACCCACTAAGGCACACGGGCTCCTCTCCTCTGACCAACATGGACACTTGCAAATTTCCTAAGAATCATTTTGACCACAGCTGGGGAAAAGGAAACAAACAGGATCAAAATGTTGAAGAACTGGTAAAAACCACTGTGCCTCTCAGCATGTCACTGGGGTCCCCAGAGATACATTACCTGAAAAATGCTAAAATTAGCCAGTAAACAAATATACAGCCACACACTACACACAGGCCTGAGAGGTTCTATAGTGAGGGGCAGTGAACATTGGATCGGCCCTGCAAGGGCTCCACTTGGGTTCAAATCCTGACTCCACCCACATTCACCAGCTGGATGAACCTGCGCAAGATATGGAATCCCTCTGGTCCTCTACATCCTCATCTGCAAAATAGCATTCCTTACCTCACAGGAGTGCACTGAAGATTAAATCTGCCTAAAAGAGCTCCTAGCAGGGTCCAGCTACAGTAAGGACTCAGCAATCATGATCACATACCAACAAAGACAGAAATCTGCACTGCTGACTTGTGACTTTCCTAGTGAGTCCCCAGAGATGGACTAAGAAGTTCCTTTTCCAGACTCCTTTCCAGAGATGGACCCAAAGTGCCTGAGAGTCGGGGGTATGGTTTGGACTGACAATCAGTCATTCATTCCACAAACATCTAATAAGCCTCTGCAGTGTGCTAGGTTCTGAGCAGAGATGGGTCAAGACCCAGCCCTACCTTGAGGAGCACATAGCCGTGCTGGGGTGCAGAGAGGGGAACTGATGGTGACAATCATCTGTGCTAAGACTCATAATGAAGCATGGAAGGGGGGGAGAGTAATCCAGCCTTGAAAAATCGGGGAAGGCTTCTTATAGGAGGGAGCAGCTAAGTACTGAAGGCCGAATGTGAGTTAGCCTTGTAAAGGGGTGAGGAGGATAAGAGATAGACCCAGGCCACAATGACTCTAATTAATTAATTCATGGTAAAAATCACCACAGCAATTCTCTGTGTCAGGTCCACTGTCAAACGTCCACAGCATTTCTGTGTCAGGTCCACTGTCAAACTGAAGCTTCCCTCTCAGCTCTGCGGAAGGACAGTCTCTGCTTTGGGTTTTGTTCCTGGCTGTATCCTCAATGGCAGAATGGTGCCTGGAACCAGGCTGTGCTCGATAAACATTGGTAGAATGAGGCTGTTTCTAGTATGATTCCCCTTCTATAGATGAGGAAACTAAAAGATCCTCACAGAACAATACCCCACAGCTACTGTGAAACAGAGCTGGGGTTGGCGGACCGCATCCAGGGCAAGCCAGGACTCTACTCACTGAGACTCACGAATGGCGAGACTGGCCTGTAGGGACTTCAGCAGCAAAAGCAGCCGCTCCGTCACGTGCTTGTAAAGAGCCAGGTCATGGGAAATCAATGAGAACTCCCCTCAAAGTGGGCTCGGTGAGGAGGCTAGTGAGCAGGTGCCCCGTGCCCACCCGCCCCACCCCCAAGGCTGCTGGCTCAGCCGCCTGTGTTTACATTTCTCCCTCAATCTGGAGGCTGCAGATTGAAATTATCTCCTCTTGGCTGTGTCAGCCTGTCCTGAGCCTCACTCCCAGCTCTAGCACCTCCCAGAAAGCCCAAGGCAGCCACAGCTGGAGACTGATAAAGCCAGCTCGGTCCCATGGGTTTCACCCATGATGGGGTGGGAGAGGAAGGACCCCCATGCCCCACACACAGCAGCAGAGCCTTCTCAGCCAGTGACTCCCTGCTGCCTGGGGACTGAAGGAAAGGGGAGGGCTCCCCCATTCCACCACAGCCCCAGTAGCCTCTGGAAGCTACAGAGGTGCCCACCACAGGACGCTGCAGGAGCAGTCTTGGGCTGGCCCCAGGCCTCCACACCGCAGCCTGGGTCACCTGGTGGGCAGGTGACTTTTAGCCAATAGAGAGATACAGGACCTCCCTCACTTCAGACTCTCTTTCCTCCTGACCATCCTCACTATCTCTGTTATGAATGTACTTGCTGTGCAAACCTGAGCCAGTCCCCTCCCCTCTCTGGCCTTCAGTTACTTCATCTGTACAGTGAAAGACTAGGGTAGATGATCTTGGGTGACATGCCGAGGTTTGCCTCGTGTCAGGCTCCCTAAGCTCCTTGAGGCCAGTCCCCATCCTTATCTGCATCTCCAGCACCCAGCACAATACCTGGCACTCAGTAAGGGCTTAAGGAATATTTGTCGACCAAATGAATGATGTATGTCTATCTTTCCCCCTCCCTTGCCAGTGATGACTTTCCTTTCCAAGTCCTCAGGGCCCTCATGAACCCTACCACACCTTGGAACCCATATCAATACCCCTTTGGCCAATCACAAACTCAGAAAGACAGGGGAGGCAGACTGAGGGCATAAAGTTACCCATAAGCAGGCTATATGGACACATTCCTCTGCACATGGGCCACTTGTAAAAGTGATGGTAATGGACAATAGCAGAAATGAAGGAAGAGAAATCTAGGATGGGGTCAGCATGTCCTGAGCCCTGAAAACACTCCATAGCAGAAAGCCATGCTTAATCTAGAACCAGGCACCAAGTCTGAGGAATTTGTAAAGAGCTAAAACAGGCTGAGCAATGTATCTGCTAAATGAAACAATTAAAGAAGCAACAGTTGAGTGACAGACGCTGGAACAGCTGGTACTGAACTCCTACTCAGACTTCAAAATTCTAATAAGAATTTCTATTCCTGACAATAATGTGGATTCAATATTCTAAATTACACACACAGACACACACATGCACACTCCTGGTTTTAAAGAAAAGTACTGATTAAAATATTTCAAACAATCTTCTTAAAAGTAGAACTGAACTTGGAGTAAGACAAGGACTCTGCCAAGGCAGAGTTCCCAGGCATTTGCTGAGACCAGGTAACTGGAATCTCAGGGTTTACTGGCAACAGAGGACACACCGCCTTAAGCAAATATGTGATTGGATCCCCTACCTGCTCCTCTCCCATACACAGAAGCTGGGGGCCTTTCAAGGGCTACACCCTCAGTAAAAAGAATACATTAGGAAAAAAATCCACTCACCATCAAAGGGAGACAAGATAATTCATCCATAATATATCCAAGACTTGATCTTGGGCTCAGGTTCGAGTGGCAAAAAGGAAAATAAAATAATAAAGACCCTGCTGACAATCCATAACCATAACCCAGCAATCTGCAGGCCTGGGTTCAAATTTACACTATTTGCTTGGTCTAGGAAAGCCCAAGCCAAGAAATTAAAGCAGTCCCAGGCCAGCAGTGTTTTGCAACACCTGGCAGAGGCAAAAGCAAATTCTCTCTGCAGAAGTATACCATCAACCCAGGCATCCTTAGGCACCCTAAACATTTAGAGTAGCCAGATAGAGCTCACAATCAAAAAAATGTAAGACACATGAGAATAAGTAAGTGAGAATTATTAAAAACAACCAGTAGTTGACTTATACCTACAAGGACTTGAGACACTGGATTAATTAGGTACAACATATGAAATAAGTACATTTAAAATGTTTTTAAAAGCAAAACCAGGGACTGAAAACTCAAGTAAGAAATAAAAACTAGTAAAAACAACTGGGTCTATTTAATTAATTAATTTAAAATGTGTTCTTGAAATGGAAATTCAGATCACTGAAATTTAAAACCTAATAGAATTGCTTAAACATTTGAATAGAGAATTTGTGAGCTGGAAGACAGAGCTAAAGAAATTATTCATAGTACAGCACACAGATAAGAGAGGAAAAATATAGGAGATACTAAGAGACATGAAAGATAAAATGAGGAGGTCTAAATCATATCTAACTGGAGTTCCTGAAGACACAACTTAGAGACAGGAAATTTTTGAAGAAATAATGACTAAGAATTTTTCAAATTGATAAAAGACATGATTCATTGGATTCAGGAATCACAAGAAATCCAAGCAGGATAACTAAAAATTAGTTTACATGTACACTGATCCTAATGAGTTTGCAGAACACATAGAAAAAAATCTTTTAAAAGTGGTACAAGGAAAAGATAAATTACTTATAAAAGCAAAACAAGCAGGTCAACAACCACAACAACGGAAGCCAGAAGGCAATGGAATAATGTCTTCAGCAATGTGAGGGGAAATAAGTATTTACCTAGAATTCTAAACTCAGCTTAACTCTGTGTGAGTATGTGTGAATGTGTGTGTGTGCGCGCACGTGCGTGCACACTTTTAAAAAGTAAGAAATCTTGCCATTTGCAAAAACATGGATGAAACTAGAGGACAGTAAGCCTGGTGAAATAAGCCATATGAATGAAAACAAACACTGTACAATCTCACTTATATGTGCCATCTAAAAATAATCAAATTCATAGAAATGGAAAGTACAGCTGTGGTTACCAGGAGCTAGGAGAGAGGGAGAAATGAGGAGTTGTTGATCAAGAGGTACAAAGTTTCTGGGCACCTGGCTGGCTTAGTCAGTAGAGTGCATGACTTTTGATCTCAAGGTTGTGAGTTCAAGCCCCATGTTGGATGTAGAGATTACTTAAAAATAAAATCCTTTAAAAAAAAAAAAGGTACAAAATTTCAGTTATTTAAAGTAAGTTCTTGAGATTTAGTGTGAAACAATGTGACTATAGTTAACAATAGGGTATTGCATACTTGAAATTCCCTAAGAGGGTAGATCTTAAGTGTTACCATCATGTGCACACATGCACACACACACAAATAGTAACTATGTGAGGTAATAGATGTTAATAAGCTTGGTTGTGGTGAATATTTTGCAATGAACATGTATATCAAATCATCAGGTTGTATATTTTAAATATATACAATTTGTAATTGTCGATTATAACTCAATAAAGTTGGGGGGGGAGTAAGAATAAGAGGACCAGGGCTTTTAAAAGAACTGAATTTAGTTGACCATAGAGTTGAGGTCCATATCTGGGCTCTCTATTCTGTTCCACTGATCTATGTGTCTGTTTTTGTGCCAGTACCATGCTGCCTTGGTGATCAAAATTTTGTAATATAGCTTGAAATCAGGCAACGTGATGCCCCCAGCTTTGTCTTTATTTTTCAACATCTCCTTGGCAATTTGCGATCTTTTCTGGTTCCATACAAATTTTAGGATTGTTTGTTCCAGCACTTTGAAAAATGCCATTGGTATTTTGATCTGGATGGCGTGGAAAATATAGATTGCTCTGGGCAGCGTAGACATTTTATCAATGTTTATTCTTCCGATCTATGAGCATGGAATGTTTTTCCATCTTTTCGTGTCTTCTTCAATTTCTTTCATGAGTGTTCTGTAGTTTCTAGAGTAGAGATCTGTCACCTCTTTAGTTAGGTTGATTCCAAGGCATCTTATGGTTTTGGGTGCTATTGTAAATGGAATTGATTCCCTAATTTCTCTTTCTACAGTTACATAGTTAGTGTATAGGAAAGCAACTTATTTCTGTGCATTGATTTTGTAGCTTGCCACACTACTGAATTGCTGTATGAGTTCTGGTAATTTGGGGGTGGAGTCTTTGGGTTTTCCACATGAAGCATCATGTCACCTGTGAAGAGAGTTTGACTTCTTGTCAATTTGAATACCTTTTAATTCTTTTTGTTCTCTGATTGCTCTTCCTAGAACTTCTAGTGCTATGTTGAACAACAGTGGCGAGAGTAGGCATTCTTGTCATGGTCCTGATCTTAAGGGAAAGGCTCTCAGCTTTTTCCCATTGAGAATGATATTCACTGTGGGCTTTTCATAGATGGTTTTTATGAAATTGAGGAATGTTCCCCCAGTCCTTGCATTCTGAAGACTTAATCAGGAAAGGAAGCTGTATTTTGTCAAATGCTTTTTCTGCATCAATTGAGAGGGCCATATGGTTCTTCTCTGTCCTCTTATTAATATGTTCTATTACATTGATTGATTTGGGAATGTTGAACCTCCCTTGCATCCCAGGGATAAATCCCACCTGGTCATGATGGATAATCCTTTTAATGTACTGTTGGATCCTATTAGTTAGGATCTTGTTGAGAATTTTGGCATCCATTGGTCTGAAATTCTTCTTTTTGGTGGGGGAGGTCTTTGCCTGGTTTGGGGATCAAGGTAATGCTGGCCTTATAGAATGAGTCTGGAAGTTTTCCTTCTGTTTCTATTTTTTTCAAACAGCTTCAGGAGAATAGGTAGTATTTCTTCTTTCACTATTTAGTAGGATTCCCAAGGGAATCCATCAGGTCTTGGACTTTTGTTTTTTGGGAGGTTTTTGATCACAGCTTCAATCTTGTTACTGGTTATTGGTCTATTCAGGTTGTCAATTTCTTCCTTTTTCATTCTTGGTAGCTCATAGGTTTCCAGGAATGCATCCATTTCTTCCAGGTTGCTTAATTTATTGGCATATAGTTGTTGATGATAATTTCTTTTTTTTTTGATGATAATTTCTGATAATTGTTTCTATTTCCTTGGTATTAGTCATGATCTATTGTCAACTAATCTTTGACAAAGAAAGAAAACATATCTAATGGAAAAAAGACAGTCTCTTTAATAAATGGTGTTGGGAAAACTACAGCTACATATAGAAAAGTGACTCGACCATTCTCTTACACTATACACAAAGATAAACACTAAATGGATGAAAGAACTCAACGTGAGACACAAATCCATCAAAATCCTACAGGAGAACATAGGCAATAACCTCTTCGACAATGGCCACAGGAACTTCTTTCAAGACATGTCTCCAAAGGCGAGGGAAACAAAAGCAAAAATGAACTTTTGGGACTTCATCAAGATAAAAATCTTCCCTCAGCAAAGGAAACAGTCAACAAAACAAAGAGGCAACCCACGGAATGGGAGAAGATATTTGCAAATGACACTACGTATAAAGGGCTGATATCCAAGATCTATAAAGAACTTCTCAAACTCAACACCCAAAAAACAAATAATCAAGTCAAAAAATGGTCAGAAAACATGAACAGACACTTCTCCAAAGGAGACACATAAGTGGCTAACAGACACATGAAAATATGTTCATCCTCATTAGCCATCAGGGAAATTCAAATCAAAACCACACTGAGATACCACCTTTCACCAGTTAGAATGGCAACATCTGAGCAAGAAAGGCAAGAAACAACAAGCGTTGGAAAGGTTTTGGAGAAAGGGAAACTGTCTTACACTGTTGGTGGGCATGCAGGTTGGTACAGCCACTTTGGAAAACAGTTTGGAGGTTCCTCAAAAAGTTAAAAATAGAGCTACCCTATGACCCACAAATTGCACTACTGGTATTTACCCCAAAGCTACAGATGTAGTGAAAAGAAGGGCCACATGCACCACAATGGCCATAGCAGCAGTGTCCACAATAACCAAACTGTAGAAAGAGCCGAGATGCCCTTCAACAGACAAATTTAGGATAAAGAAGATGTGGTCCATATATACAGTGGAATATTACTCAGTCATAAGAAAGGATGAATATCCAACTTTTGCATCAACATGGATGGAACTGGAGATTATGCTGAGTGAAATAAGTCAAGCAGAGAAAGTCAATTATATGGTTTCACTTATTTGTGGAACATAAGGAATAGCATGAAGGACATTAGAAGAAGGAAGGGGAAAATGAAGGGGGGAAAATTAGAGGAGACAAACCATGAAAGACTATGGACTATGGGAAACAAACTGAAGGTTTCAAAGGGGAGGAGGTGGAGGATGGTAAGCCCGGTGATGGGAATTAAGGAGGGCACATATTGCATGAAGCCCTGGGTGTAATACACAA
The DNA here is from genome assembly GCA_002007465.1 of Ailurus styani. Classification (NCBI taxonomy): domain Eukaryota; kingdom Metazoa; phylum Chordata; class Mammalia; order Carnivora; family Ailuridae; genus Ailurus; species Ailurus styani. Next base: position 199,260 of record LNAC01001117.1, read on the forward strand.
ACAATGAATCATGGAACACTACATCAAAAATTAATGATGTACTGTATGGTGACTAACATAACATAGTAAAAGAAAATTCTCACCAAAAAAAAAGAACTGAGCTAACTACCACATGTCTTCACTATAGGAAAAAAAAAAGAGGAACATGGTTCCAGAGAAAGGATCTTGTATACAAGAAGGAATTGAAGACAAAGAAAACAGTAAACATGTATGTAAAGCTAAGCAAACATCAGTTTTTTAAAATCATAATGGCTCGTATTGGGATATAAAATAATTTGGAACCAGATTAGTGGAGAATGATAACAAGTAAGGCACAGAAGATGGAAAGATGGTGATCACCTTCAAGCATTAAAGGTACCTGTTAACATTTTTTTAAGGTACCTGTTAAAATTTTAAGAATAACCACTAAAATGAGATTTAAGCTTTCTAATCAATTCAGAAGGAAAATGGAGTTTTTAAAAAATCTTAAATTTAAACAAGACATGATAGTCCCTGACCCTGAGGAGCTCAGAGTCCTCTCAAGGGGACTCCCAGCGCAGTTTCAAGCAAACAAGGACATAATTCTCCTGACAAATTCTCCTGACATTTTAAATGTGCAGTAAGGTCAAGTGTTGATGAGAATATGAGGAAATGGGTTATAGTCACAGCTTACATGAGCGTAAGCTGGTACAGATGCTCCAGAGGGCAGCTTGCCACTGGCTTCCCTGGCATTCCCTTCTCCCTGTGGCCCCTCAGAGCCATTCACCCATCTGCAGGCATGTGCAGAGGGGCACATACAGGCATGCTATGGCAGCATCATGGGAATTGCTCCAGAAACCCCGCAGCCCCAGAAACAACCAAAATACCTATTAATAAAATAGCAAAAACCACAACTTACAATAATAGAATACTTCTCCGCAGTAAAAAGGAGCATAAGGTAGAACTACCATGTTCTTGTATCAAATGCTCACCCCCCACACAGACATGCGTGCACATGCACACACACACACACACACACACACACACACACACACACACACACACACACACACATCAGGCATCCCAGGCAGAGCTCTTCCAGGCCCAGGACAGGGCCCTGACACCTCACAGGTGTGCAGTAAATATGAACTGTCCTGAATCGAGCAAAGTACTGCAGAGAGGGGTCAGGACAGTATGAGCCAGGAGGAGCTTCTAGCAGGAAGAGAATGCAATAAAGAAAAAAATCCCTGGATGACACTCTGTGGACGTTCCCTCCACAAGGGAAGGGGCAGAAGCTAAGGGGAAACCCAGAGACACAGCACATCTGGTGCCTGGGTGCTTACACTCCTCCCAAGCCCACACCTGAGGGAATCTAGGTATGGGGGACCAGACCCAGGCTGGGGAGAGAGTGGGAAAAGAAGCCTGGAAAAGGCCCAGGCAGCAAGCCCCCACTCTTGCTTCCCTCCCACACTATCAGCTCTTGACTTCCTGTTTGATGAAACTTGTCAAGTGTGTTTTTGAAAACCCCTATCTTTGAGAAGAGTTATGGGGGATGGGGAGGGACAGACCTCTCAGGAGGCCACAGTGGCCACCCAGTCCACAGCTCTGCACCTCTACCCTGAACTCCCAGAGTGGGGAAGATCTGCAGCAGTGCTTGGGTCCCATAGTTTGCCTCCTACCAGGCTTCTCTCTCACAGAAGGCCTGCAGGATTGTGTAAATTGTTTGTGTGTGTGTGTGTGTGTGTGTGTGTGTGTGCGCAAGCATGCCTGCTCCAACTTGACTGCTTGACTTCTACCTGACCACACATGAAATTGTCTCCCACTATATGTTCCCACTTTTTTGGACACTGGAGATGAATTGCTATATCTCTACACATGACAGGTTGTTTCTCACTGCCAAACGTTCTCTTGCTGCTGTTCCTCCTGCCTGGGTCTCCTCTCCTTTCTTACCTGGCTTAATGGCTATCTTTTACTGTTTCAGATTTGGCTCAGGTATCACTGCCTCCTGGAAGTCTTCCCTGCTATCTCTCTATCCTTAGTTGGGCTAGATACCTCTCTTTGGGATTTCCATCACACACTGGGCTTATGTCTATTGTGAAACTTACAGCAATACTTGAACCAACATTTATGGGGTGCCTCCCACGTTACAAGAGTGATATTAAGTAGTTAACAAGTATTAACATTTTTAAAGTTCATAATATCCCTATGAATTGGGATAGCTTCTAGCTGCCTTCCTGAGAGTCATTCTCTCTCCTTACTAACAACTCTAATTCTGTTGGAAACAGCAACATGCCCAACTTAATAATTACATTTTATTCATTCCTACATTTCATAACCTTACAATTAAATTCAGACCAATGGGATGCACAGAAGTTGTTAGGGGAGAAATTACAGGGAAGCCCTTTAAAGGGTGGCCAGTGTGACTGGAAAGCACACGTTGCCCTTGCTCTTTCATACATCTTCCATTCCTTCTATCGTATGAACCTGATGGCTCAGGGTATAGTAGTCACCTTGCAGCCATGAAACAATCTTGATAAAGAAGGTCACACACTCTAACAATGGTTAAATGAAAAAAAAAATAGAAGGGGTTCCATTTTCTATATGGCCAAGTAAACTCCTATTGGATCAAACCTTCCAGTGAAAATAACTATTAACTCTGGACAAAATAAAAAATACTACTATCTAAAGGTACTGGGGAGTGAACAAAATCAGGCAGATCCTAGAGGGAAGCTGACATTTAGAGAAGGGATGCAACACAGGCTATTTCCTATTTGTATGACTTTTAGCTTGAAAACAGTACAAAATCAGGGTGCCTGGGTGGCTCAGTGGGTTAAAGCCTCTGCCTTCGGCTCAGGTCATGATCCCAGGGTCCTGGGATCGAGGCCCACATCGGGCTCTCTGCTCAGCGGGGAGCCTTCTTCCTCCTCTCTCCTCTCTCTCTGCCTGCCTCTCTGCCTACTTGTAATCTCTCTCTCTGTGTCAAATGAATAAATAAAAATCTTTTAAAAAAAAAGAAAAAAGAAAACAGTACAAAATCAGCTTGAGCTGAGAACATCATGTGGGGTGACTAAAGTTCTTACTGAAAACCATAGTTTTTCTGGCTTAAATAATCAAAGCATGAAGCGCAAGGAAATCTGAGCTGCTGAAAAGTAAAAGGATCCTAAGAAGAAGAGGGCCAAAGATGAGGAGCCCTGAATTCTATGCATAAACTCTGTCTACTTCTGGTGACTGGTGACCAATGAATTCATCAAGCATGCTCAAAGATGCCCAGCTAAGGATAAAAGAACTCAATGATATTTGTGTTGCTGCCCCCAAAACAGCTTGCAGTTTGAGTCTGACCAAGTTAATTACCAGCTAAAGCAAAAAACCAACACTGTCCATAAGAATATAACAGATTCTAGTCCCCCCACAACATTACATTCACGATGTCCAGGATATAACAACAAAAATTACTCAACATATGAGGAACAGAAAAACGTGACCCATTCACAAGAGGAAAGACAATGAATGGAAACCCAGATGTTGGAATTAGCAGACAAGGGTTGTAAAGCAATTATTATAAATTTGATCAAGGATGTAAGGAACATGCGCTAGTAATGAATGAAGATGGAAACAGATGTTTGTGCTGCTGCTTCTGGCCTGGGTGTACCTGGAGAACATGGGATACCTGTGCAGAGTTGGGATTGAGGGGAGAGAAGGAGAGGGGAAAGAGAGGGGAAAGGTAGAAAAGAAAAGGAAGGCAAAGGGAAGAAGAGTGTGGAGAAGAGAGAAAAGTGGAGGGGAAAAGTGTGGAACAGCAAGTGCATGGTTCCAATGGCTGGAGAAGAGTGTCCTGGGAAGGGACAAGCAGCCTCTGCCTCCTGACCCCATAACCTGAGAGCCACCCCTCGTCAGGGTGCCTCTTTCCTCATCCTGTCACCCTACACATCCCTCAGGAGCATTGCTCACCCCGGAACCCTTCAAATCCAGCTTCCTTTAACACTGCTACATCTAGGCAGGGATATTCTAACACACATCCAAGATGCAGAAGGGAAACAGAACAAATTCAGGTTCTACTATGAATTAGAACAGTTATAAGACGGACTCATTCTATACAACTGCAAAGCCCCTTCCCATCCCCACTCTCAGCTTCCAACCATGTGGTGGGCACCATCAAGCCTGAACCCACATGGACTTGCATCTAGTTGCTCCCGGGAGGGTTGTCTGCACACCCAGCACTGCCCAACCACATCTTCATCCTGAAGTGCAATGGGGCTGTGCTAGTGTTGAGAATGGTCTTGGGGTTCTGGGAGGACTCTGGATATGCTCAGAGAAACAAAGAAATTCAAGGTATGGTTTCTGCAAGTGCAACCACAAAGTCATAGCCCTTTGTTCACTGGCAACAGCAAACAGAACAAAGATAAGTATCAGCACTCAAGCCATGTTTCTACCCCCTTGCCCTAGGCACTTTCACAGCTGATTTCTGTCTCTCATAATGGTTCAACAGGATGGTCAGAACAGATAGTCTTCCCTCCCACTTTACAAAGGTTTTTACTGAGGCCTTTAGAAGTAAGAGATTGATTTCAGTTTGCACAGTGATATACAAAAGTCCCAGTTGTAGGTCTACAACCCAGGAGTCCTATGCCCCAGCCAGAGCTCTGTTCTGCTAGCAAAGAGGCAGCAGTATCTTCCCCCCATTCCATCCCATTATCCCGCACCCCTACTATTGCCTGTGATATAAGCATGCTCTTCTGCACTCCGCTATGAGCTCTTGGAGGGTAAGGACAGTGTCCTTTCATTGCTGTCTCTAGCAGCCAGTATGGAGCAGACAGAGACTTGGGAAGTATGACATGAAAGCTTAAACCAGCCTTGGGAAGCAAAAGTTAAACTGTAGTGCAAGGCAAACATTCTCTAGGTGTCACCTCTTCTTTCCCAACAAGCATGCGACCGCAGCTACAGAGCACTGGAGACCACCAACATAAACACAACTCATGACATCTTTAGGCAAAGGAAATTGAAACCAACGAACTCAGTTGGCCACCTTTTTTTTTTTTTAAACATCCCTCTAAAAACGGGCAGGCAAAGCAATTGGCTCAGAACCTGAGGAGCTGGAATGCATTTAGGGGCTCTGAGGCTGTCCAACCGGAACCTGCACATCCAGAGACCCCACCTCATTTCCCAGGCCCTGACAAGCTGATTGAGCCAGGACAGGAAGAGTAACTGGTGGGTGATTGCAGACTATCCAGTGTCAGCTCATTGTTCCGGGAGGAAGCTGTCAGGATCAGACCTCCCAGGAGTGCCTGGGGCCTCTGGTTCTTATTTTTCCCTTTGTAGGTGGGAGCCATCATCTTCTCTCCCACCCAACCGGACACTCCCAATCAGATGTCATCAGCCCAGAGTCTGCACATTCCCAGCTCCCAGAGACCTCAAAGGAGGAGTATCAGAGGCCACCTGATACTGTTTTCCCCTGGGATTCTCTTAAAAACAAAAGTTGTATTTTTTTTTTATTGTGGTAAGAACACAAAACCTAAGATCTACCCTCTCAACAAAATGTTAAGTGTACAATACAGTATTGTTGACTAATGGTACAATGTTGTACAGCAGATCTCTAGAACTTACTCATTTTGCTTAATTGAAACTTTATGCCTGTTGATTAGTAACTCCTCATTTCCCCTCTCCCCCTACCCCTGCCAACCGCCATTCTACTCTTTGATTCTATGAATTTGACTAATTTAGATACCTTATGTGAAAGACAAATGCAGTATCCGTCAATGACTGGCTTGTTTCACTTAACATAATGCCCTCAAGTCTCATCCATTTTGTAGCATATTGTAGAATTTCTTTTTTAAGGCTGAATAATATTCCATTGTGTGTATATGCCATATTTTCTTTACCTATTTACCTGTTGATGGACATTTAGATTGTTTCCACATCTTGGCTATTGTGAATGCAGCAAACATGAAAGTGCTAATATCCTGTAAAGATTCTGATTTCAATTATTTTAAATAAATACCCAGAAGTGGGATTACTGGTTCTATTTTTAAATGTTGAGGAATACTGCTTTCTTTATTGGCTGCACCATTTTTCATTTCCACTAACAGTACTAGTGCTCCAATTTCTCCATATTCTCTCCAATATTTGCGGTCTTCAGATTGTTGTTTTTTTATAATAGCTACTTGACAGGTGTGAAGTGATATCTTACTGTGGTTTTGATTTGCATTTCCCTGATAATGAGTGATGTTGAGCATCTTTTCATGTGTGTGTTGGCCATTTATATGTCTCCTTTGAAGAAATGTCTACTCAAGTTCTTAATTCATTTTTTAATCAGGTTATTAGTTTTGTTGCTACTGAGTTGTAGGAGTTCTGTATTTTTTTAAAGATTTTATTTATTTATTTGAGAGAGAGAGAGCATGAGAGGGGAGAAGGTCAGAGAGAGAAGCAGACTCTCCATGGTGCTGGAAGCCCAATGTGGGACTCTACCCTGGGACTCCGGGATCATGACCTGAGCTGAAGGCAGTCACTCAACCAACTGAGCCACCCAGGCGCCCAGAGTTTTGTATTTTGGAGAGTAACCCTTTGTCAAATATATAGTTTGAAAATATTTTCCTGGGTATTGTATATAAGTGATGAATCACAAAATTTTACTACTGAAACTAATATTACACTATATATAACTGGAATTTAAATAAAAGCTTTAAAAAGAAAAAAAAGAAAATTTTTTCTCCTATTCTGTAGGTTGCTTTTACACTCTGTGGTTATTTCCTTTGCTGTGAAGAAGCTTTTTAGTTTGACTTTCCTACTTGTTTATTTTCTTTCTATTGCCTTTGCTTTTGGTGTTGGATCCATGAAATCATTTTTGAGATCAAAGTCATGAAGACTTTCCCCTATGTTTTACTCTATGAGTTTTAGTTTCAGACTTACATTACACTTAGTTAAAGACTTACATATAAGTCTTTAATCCATTTTGAGTTGATTTTTGTGTATGTCTAAGATAAGAGTCTGATTTCATGCTTTTTGCATGCGGTTTATCCAGTTTTCCCAAGACCACTTGTTGAAGAAATTATCCCATCCCTATTATATATTCTTGGCATCCTTATTGAAGATCAGTTGACTGTAAATGTATACATTTATTTCCAGGCTCTGTACTCTGCTTCATTAGTCTATATATCTGTCTTTACACCAGTACCATACTGTCTTGATTACTGTAGCTTTGTGTTATATTTTGAAAATACCCCAACATAACAAAGGCTACATATGCAAAGCCGATAGCTAACACCATAATGACTGGGGCAAAACTAAAAGATTTTTCTTTAAGACCAGGAGTATGCCCACTCTCACCACTTTTTTTTTTTTACCACTTCTATTCATCATAGTACTGGAAGTCCTAGCCAGAGCAATTTGTCAAGAAAAAGAAATAAAAGGCATTCAAATAGGAAAGAAAAAAGTAAAATCCTCCCTGTTTGAAGATGACATGATTCTATATATGAAAAAAACTCTGAAGACTCCACCAAAAACCTGTTAGAACTAAGATATGAATTTAATAAAATTACAGTATACAAAATCAATATACATTAATGTTTCTGTACACTAACAACAAACTATCTAAAAAGGAAATTAGGAAAACAATCTCATTTACAATGGTGCCAAAAAGAATAAAACACTTAGGAATAAACTTAGCTAGGAAGTGAAAGACCTGTATACTGAAAACTTGTTTTGTTTCAATAAAACATTGATAAAAGTAATTAAATAAGACACAAACCAATGGAAAACGCCTCATGTTTATGGATCAGAAGACTTAATATTGTTAAAATATCCATACTACCCAAAGCAATCTACAGATTCAATGGAATCCCTATCAAAATACCAATGCCATTTCTTACCAAAGTAGAAAAAATAATTCTGCAATTCCTATGGAACCACAAAAGACAGTGAATAACCAAAGCGATCTTGAGAAAGAACAAAGCTAGACATCACACCTACTGAATTCGTTTTTTTTTTACTTTTCATTACAAAAGTCTGATAATTCACACTCTATCTAAAACATCCATAAGATGTAGAAACAGACTGTGCAGAAAGTGAGTCCCCTGTGACCCCAGCCCTCAAAGATAATCACCATTAACACTAGATATTTTCAGGCCCATGTTTTATGTATTATGAGTGAGAAAGCAAGTTGCTGAGCAATATTGGAGAGTTTCAAATGTGAAAGCTCTATAGATATGTAGATATCATAGATAGAGATATATTCTTCAATTCTCAAATATTGCTCAGTAACTTGCTTTCTCACTCACAATAAATTGCAGACATTTTTCTATGTCCACAAACATATATCAACATCACTATTTGTCATAGTTGCACAGTATTCTCATATACATGTGTTGAAATTTATTTATTCATTCCCCTATTGATGGGCACTTAGGGTTTTTACAGCTTTTCACGTTTCCAACAAACACTGTACAGGAATGTGCATATATTTTACCACCCTTGAATATTTTTAGAAGCAGAAGTCATTAATTGAAGGATAAGACAGTTTTAAATACAATAAATCTTGTCAAATTGCTGAGGGTCTCTTTGAAAATATCAAGTAAATTTTACTTTTAATTAATACATAAACAAAACTCTTCATTTCCTTAAGTCTGTGTCAGTCCCAAAAGTGACTCCTCATTCTTCATTCTTCCCCTTTTAGAAAATGCTCTTCGAGATGCCTGGGTGGCTCAGTGTCTGCCTTTGGCTCAGGTCATGATCCCAGGATCCTGGGATCAAGTCCTGAATTAGGCTCCTTGCTCAGCGGGGAACCTACTTCTCCCTCTACCTGCCACTCCTCCTGCTTGTGTTCTCTCTCTCTCTCTCTCTCTCTCTCTCTCTCTCCCTGACAAATAAATAAATAAAATCATAGGAAAAAAAAAAAGAAAGAAAATGCTTTTCCTTCCCAAGGGGACATTTTGCTCAGACACCTAGCCCTCACTTTCTTGTTAGGGTTTGGATAGCCTTCAGGTATCTGAAGCTAATGTAAGAGATGCATTTTCAGGCCATTGAGTCTGATTCCTTCCCTCTCTCCTCATTCCTACTTAGAGGTTGGTACATGTAGATGACCCACCAGGAATATTATGAAGAGTCCTGGGGGCAGCTTACCCCAGAGCCAGAATTTTTAGTTCTACCTGGAGCCACCCACTCTCAAAAAAGAGCTGGAAGCACAAATTTGTATATCTTTTGGGGGGTAATTGGACATTATCTATTAATATCTTAGAAGTACACTTCTATGAACAAAACAAATGAACTTAGGGGAAGGGAAGGAAAAATAAGATGAAAACCAAAAGAGAGACAAACCATAAGGAACTCTTAACTGTAGGAAAACAGGGTTGCTGGAGGAGGAGGTGGGTGGGGACAATGGGGTAATTCGGTGATGGGCATTAACAAGGACACTCAATGTAAGGAGCACTGGGTGTTATTTGCAACTGATGAATCATTTAATTATCTCTGAAACTAATAATATACTATATGTTGATTAAATTGAATTTAAATTAAAAAAAATTTAAAAGAAGTACACTTCTAGGAATCAAGAAAATTAACTTCTGTAATAATTAGAAACAATCTAACTTCTCAGTGAAGTATGGTATCATCTACCTGGAATAATAATCAGGCATGGGGACCGCCCCCACACATACGCCCCAAAATAATCATCCTCTAGTTTCATCATTGGAAACTCAAGTCTTGGGATTTGTCCATTATTCTTGAATTTTACTTTTCTCTACACATTGGAACCATCCAGACCAAGATATAAAACATTTCCAACATCCCAGAAAGTTCTCTCATGCCCTCAGTTAGTACTCCTCAGTCCACCAGAGCTTCCTACTATATTTCTATCACCATACAGCAGTTTTTCTTATTCTGTGACTTTCACATTTATGTGAAAAACAAAAACATACTCTTTTATGTATGCTTCTTTGGCTCAAGATAATGTCTGTGAGATTCATCAAAATAATGTCTGTGAGATGTGTATCAATAGTTCATTCTCTTTGTATTCATGTGTGGTATTCCATTTTATGAATATATTCTGATTTCTTTGTCATCTTCTTTGTAGATTAATATTCAGGGGGTTTTGGGTTTTGGTTTTTGGGGGGTTTTGTTTTACACTATTATAAACAAAGATGTTATGAACATTGTTATACTTGTCTTTATCTTAGATACATAACTTGGAATTGGCCATACATATGCATATGTTTAGCTGTAGCAGACAATGCCAGATAGTTTTCCAAAGTGTTTGAACCAATTAACATTTCTACCAAGCAATACAGAAGGTTTCCAGTTGGTCCACTACCTTGGCAACACTTGGAATTATCAAGCTTTTATTGTCTGTCCATCTGTTTGTTAGCCAGGGTAGGGTGTGTATAGAACTTTCTCATTTTGTTTTTAACTTACGTTTCCCTCATGAGTAATGATGTTGAGAATTTTTCATATGTTTGTGACCATTTGGAGATTTTTTTTGGAGAAACACCTGTCCAAGTCTTGCTCATTTTTCATTTTTTTGTTATTGATAAAAAAGAGTTATTTATATGTTCTAGATACAAGTCCTACATTACATGATATATGTATTGTGAATACCTTCTCTCAATCTAAGTCTCCTTCATTTGCTTTTAAAATGTTGTGGGGGTTTTTTGGCAAATATGCTTTTTTTGTACTTTTTTTGTCCTGTTTAAGAAATCTTTCCCTATCTCAGGATCATGAAGATCTTCTCTGTTTTCTTCTAGAAGTTTATTGACTAACTTTTCACATTTAGGTCTAAGCTCTATCTTAAATTAATTACTTACAGTGTGAGGGAGGAATCAAGATTTTTTCTATACAGCTACCCAATTGCTTTAACTTCATTTTGGCAAAAATGATCCTTTCCCCCACCAAACTGCAGTGGCACCTTTGTTATAAATCAAGGAACTACTGGGTCTTTTTATTCTGATCCATTAGTTTACTTTTCTACTATTATGCCAATACTGGACTGTCCTAATTACTACATGTTTTTCGTAAGTCTTGAAATCTAGCAGTGAAAATTCTCCAATTTTTTTCTTATTCTTCCAGATTACTTGCTTACTCTAGGTCTTTTATTTTGCTATATAAATTCTAAAGCAATTTGATGATATTCACTGAAAAAAAAATCTGTTGGAAAGTTGACTAGGGTTGAATTCAATCTATAGATTAGTTTGAGAAGAATTGAATCTTAACAATATTGAATTTCCTAACCTGTGAACATGAAACATCTCTTTATTCAATTAGGTTTTCTTTAAATTTTCTCAACACTGTTCTATAGCTTTTAGTGTAGAAGTATTATACAGCTTTGACTTATTCTAGATATTTAATTTTTGATGCAATTATAAATAGTACTACTTTTTAAATTTCATTTTCCAAGTGTTAGTTACTAGTTATAGAAATTCAAAAATGACTTTTACATATTGTCTTTATTTACAATGGTCTTACTAAACGTAGTTATTTATTAATGATTATTAATCATTTATAAATTCTTTTGGATTTTCCGATATACAATCATTTCATCTACAATTAAAGGCCCATTTACTTCTTGCTTTCTACTCCTTATGTCTTCCTGCACTGGCTAGGCCACTCAGTACAGTGGTAAAGAGGTGGTGGTAGTGGACACGGCTATCTTGATTTCAACCTCAGGAAGAAAATGTCCAGTATTTCACCAGTAAGTATGATGTCACAGGGTTTTTCATGTTAGTTATAAGTGGGTTTTTTTGTAGACATCTTTTACAGATCAAAGAAATTCATTTCTTTTTTTAAAATATGTTCAATTAGCCAACATATAGTACATCATTAGTTTTTGATGTAGCGTTCAATGATTCATTAGTTGCGTCTAACACCCAGTGCTCATTACAACACATGCCCTCCTTAATACCCATCACCCAGTTACCCCATTCCCCAATCCCCCTCCCTTCTGTAACCCTCAGTTTGGTTCCCGGATTCCAAAGTCTCTCATGGTTTGTCTCCCTCCCTGATTTAAATTCATTTCTATTCCTAGTTTGTTGAGGGTTTTTGTCATGAATGGATGCTGAATTTTATCAAATACTTTTACTACATCTACTGAGCGTGAGTGGTACCACAGTTCACATTATGATAAACACCACGAAGCTTCTCTGATAACATTAGTGAGAATGGCAACCCACTTCTTCAATTCAGGGACCATGCCATTCTCTTCCCATACCAGACATTGTCCTATAACTGTCCTCTCTATTTGTTTTGTCCTTTATTTTCTCAACTGGTGTTAGTGCTCCTGGACACCAGGAAACAGGTTTACTGCTATTGGGAACATGTTTGCTCTAGAAACTTCTGCTCCTTGAACATTTCTGGGAACATCATGGGGAAATTGATGGAATAAATGCTGCCTCCTGGATCATCCCTGGCCCCCTGACTATACCTGAGATGTCCTGTGGCCAGCACCTTGGATACCACCATCATTAGATAGTAGGATCCTTTGACTGTCAGACTCATTAACCAAGCAGTGGGAAGCTATTATTACAACTCTCAGTGAAGAACAACTCTGCCCTAGGAGCAAACTCCAAGAGTGGTTATTTGGATAAGACTTTGCCTAGGTGTGGCAACTCCAAGGAGCTGGGTTAGGAAACCCTACAGGAGCATGCAGTACGGACACTGGATTTGGAACCCAGCATGCTGGAGGAATTCAGCCAGCAAGCCAGCCTGCCTGCCTGCTCACTGGCTGCTCTCTCCTAAGTCCAGAACATTTGCAAAGCCAGGAGCTTTGGCACAAAGTTGCTCCCATCCTTGCCGGCATGGGTTTATGGATATTAAAAATGTGCTGATGTGAATCACCATGCAAACACGCTTCACTAAAAGTGCTGCATGCAGGAACACTGCTCCTTTTATTGTCTCCTCCACCTCTGTTGGAAACGTTCACCCACAGATGATGCGGAGATTAGTGGGGCGTCAGGCTGCTGCGTGTTTTTAGGCAGGCTGTCAGCTCCCATCAGCTACGGCTGGGGCTGTAGAGGAGGCTGAGACACACCTCAATGCCCCTGCCTGGGGCCCATGGGCAGAGTTTGGGGCAGGAGAGTGGCTTGGAGTGGGAAAAGACATTCCCTAGTAAGACATTTTCTTAAGCATCCAGCCTGTAGCCACTGGCCCACGGTAATATGGCAGCCAGCATCTCTAAAGTGCTCTCCCAGGTTGGCAAATAGCACTGGGGAAAGTCCAAACTTTTTCTGCTCTGGGACAGCCACTCTCACCCTCCCCTCCATGGAAGAGTTACCAGATAAAATACGGTCCCGTGGGTGGAAGATGGGCTAGACAGATGCTGCCCTCCCGGATGTCTCAGTGCACACAGGAAGGTATCAGGTCTGGTTTCAGACTGAGGCGGTTCACATGGAGAGTTTGCGATGTTCCAGGAGCACAGATACCCACTCTGGGAAGGGATGAGGAAAGGCAACATGGAAGAGGAAGTGCTAGAACTGAGCCCTGCACCACAAGGAGGCTTTAAACAAACAGAGACTGGGAGACAGCATTCCAGGTAGCAGGAAAAACCTGAGCAAACATGGGGGAGTGGGAAAGTACAACATCAAGGACCAGGGGACTTCCCAGTCTCTGCTCATCCATTCTCTGTATCACCTTGTTCCCAAGCTGACTTAAAAATGGCTGCCATCATCCCAGGCATCATAGCCAAACCCAACTTTGACCAGAAGCAGAAGAGATGGTCTCTTCCTGTGTGTCCAGGAGCTGCCTCAGAAGAGCCTACAGTTCCTTGCCAGCACTGGAAAAAGAAGCCGGTTTGAAGGAGGAGGCACTGGCAGGGAGAAAGACTGTTTCGGCCTAGCCCTGACAAGGGTGCTTCTGTGTCAACAGTGAGAATCTGTCCCACTGCTGCCATGCCACATCTAACACCTTCACCATCCACAGTGTGTTCCGGACTCCCCAGGTACACTGCAGAGGGCAGAAGCTTGTCCCATACAATCTAGCATGCTGTCTGACTCATAATAGACCCTAGGGACCTTATCTGGAAAACATGTGACCATGATGCCAGGTAGGGTTACTATTAGCATCTACTTGGGGCCACCACAAGGCATGGCTCCAGGAAGCTCTCTCCACATGGCGGACAACGGAAGCTGTGAGGGCTGACGTCCTGGACCTCTTTGTGCAGCTTCCAGTCCACAGGCTAGTGGAACCAACATTCATGGGACCCTCAACATGTTATATTTCAGCTGAATTATTTTAACCAATGCTTACAGTGAAGCAGGGCACTATTTTATTCCAAGATGGGGAAACTGAAGCACGGAACATTAAATAACCTACTCAATGTCACCATTGTAACAAGTGGCATTGTGGGATCTGAACTCTATCAGTTGGCCTCAGAGCTTGTAATATAAACCACTGTACCCCTCTGCCCTGAGAAGATCCCATACTTTCCATGTGCAAGATGTGCCTTCATAATCCAGACCCTCAGAAGAGACCCCAGATTGTGGATGTACAGCACAGGAGAGCTGGGGAGGGCTTTGGCAGGCTCCCAGTCCTCCTCTCCTGCCCACCCTGCCACTCTGTTACTCAGAGAAGAGCTGGAGGCCTAGACAAGGATGAGGGGCCCCCACCAGTCACATCTGAATGATCTACAGCAGATCCAGAGCCCTTTCCCTGTCTCCCCCTGCCTTTTCAAGACAGGCCCTGACTGCCATTTTTGAGGGACACAGGGACAGTTGGTAGCTATATCAGGGAGGTTCCCACAGGGTTGGTGCAACTCTGGGCATGAATTCAGCCAACTCTCTTGGCTTTTTGCTGATAACTGAGCAGAGCCTAAGCTGAGGGGCTTCTTATACAGTGCATCAACCAGGCCCCAAAGCCCCTTCAGGGAAATGGATCTCCCTCTCACTGTGCAAGAGAAAGGTCGGGGGAGGCTGAGCTTCAGAACACAGGGTGGTTCAGCAAACAACCAGAACTCCCCCCAGGACCTGACCTGGATGCAGGGACAACCACGGGAAGAGAGGGGCATTCAACCTCCGACCCACCTAGAAATAACCACAGCTTCTTGGTCTGCAGAGAGAAGGGGATGGGAGCATGAAATTCCACTATGTGAAATTCTTTCCTTTGGGATAAATCCTATGTAAATTAGCTAGATTTTTTTTTAAGATTTTATTTATGGGGCACCTGTTGGATGGCTCAGTCAGTTAAGCGTCTGCCTTCAGTTCAGGTCATGATCCCAGGGTCCTGAGATGGAGCCCTGCATTGGGCTCCTTGCTCAGCGGGGAGCCTGCTTCTCCCTCTCTCCCCCACCCCCTGCTCATGTTCTCTCTCTATCTCTCTCTCAAATAAAGATTCATTTATTATTTGAGAGAGAGAGAGAATGTGAGTGGGTTAAGTTTTAATAGAAAAACCATGTTTTCAATTATCTACCTGTTAACTAACTTTTGATTAGTTATCTCTAGCCATATGTGGTACTTTAGGCAGATGAGTCATGTTAACCTTTTGCTTCTAGAACACCTCCATGCTCGTGCATGTGCCTCAAGTTGAACAGCTAGAGTTCAGAGCTGATCTTAGTACTAGAACCTCAGAAACAGAATTAGGGGTCACTCAAGCTTGGGGTCATCACCTTGTCATCATAAAGGGCCTCACTTAGTATTTGCCCCAACATCCTGGGAATTCTTATGATGACATCAATGCCAATCAGAACTGGCTAGGATGGGCAAACCCCTGGGACCACACCCAGTTGGTACAACTTCAGCTGAATGCCAAACTACCTTGGGTAATCTGGTACTCCTCATTTGGGTCAAACATTGGCTCTCTAATCAGCTTCTCAAAGTGCTAAGAAAACAGTTTCATGCCACATTTATTTTTATCCCTCAACCCAAAAGCACCTTGGGCCTGGCCTAACCAACCTCAGAGAATGCCAGCACCCCTAGAGCAGATGGAAACTGTGTATGACAGCCCTGAGACCACACGTTATGTGGCTGTGTGCCCAATAAGAGAAAGCTGGTCTTGCCATCGGCCCTGAGCAGGCACAGGCACTGGAGCCAGGGCTGAGGACAGACCCCGGTTTCCCCAGCACTATCTTGCTCAACATCAGTTTGGTGCCTTTGATGCCTATGGCTGCTGAATTTCACTTCCCAGCTGGCTTCCTGGGCAGGCCACTGAGAAAGGCCAGGTGGTGGGGCTCTGGAACTGTCATCTAAGCCAATGCCCAGCAGCCAGGGCTGAGCCCAAGACAACAGGATATGGAGAACAAAAGTCAATGCCTGCTCAGGGGACCCAAGTGCAGCAAGAAGCATTCCTTTCGTTCCAGAGAGACCAGGTCTGGGATGGCTCAAGGACACCTGGTGTGTCCCCAGGGAAAGGTTACCTGAGGCTATGGAGGCACTTAGGGGGAGGCCTCATGAAGGTGTTCACAGGATGGCAAGTGCCTTCTTGACCTTTCCTAAGGCCCATTTCCTACCTCAGGGGGTGGGGGTGGTGTGGGGCCACTGCCCCCAGATGCTTTGCTAAGTTCCCTTGTACCTTCTTTAAGTTTCCCAGGGAAGTTTGCTGTGTATATCCTGGTCTTTGCTAGAATCCAAGAAACCTGCACTCAGGTCCCAGATTTGTCCCACTCTCACTGTGTGACCTTCGGAGATTCCCTTCTCACTAGTCCAGGCCTCCTTGTCCTCATGTATCCAATACAGGAGCGAATGAAGCAATATTATACTTATCTAAGTAAGCGTATTTATTGGATGCATTCCATGGACCTGTTATTTTATACATTACTTCTTGGGATCTGTAAAAAACTTCATATTACTAGAACTTGACATTTTATTGAGGTTTTACGACTAGCCGCACACTGTGTGGGGTTTTTATATGTATTAATTCACTTGATCCTCATAGCAATCCTGTGTTGTAAATCCTATTATTATCCCATTCTATAGAGAGAAAACTGAGGCACAAAACACTTCAACAACTTTCTAAGTCATACTGCTAATGGGTAGGGAACTTGGACCCAGGCGGTGCCACTCTAAAGCACACAGGCCACATTTCTGCTGCCTTGCATGGTCTACACGTGGCATAGATATAAGCTGCTGCTTTAAGCATTGGATGAGATGCAGACAGCATCATGCAACATAGAGACATGCTCAATGAGTGTGACTTCTTTGTCTCACTATTACTGTTTTCCCCTTTCTCCTGAGACTCCAAGAAACCCTGATTTCCAACCCTGATAACAGTGCCTACCCCATCTCTTCTGCCTGCTGTTCCCTCCATTCATTCAGCTCGAGGTAGCCCCAGACAAAGCCAGGAGGGCAACCCATTGCCTGCCTGCTCTCCTCATTCCTAGTCTTCAAATTTCTCCACTTGCCTTGGAGATCATCCCTGAGCTCACTCTCTCTCCCCAGGGTCCAATGCCCCTACCTCCCAGGGAGAGATAGGAGTCCCATTCCCTCTGGTTTAGTGACAGCTCACAGCTTTGTATGAGGTCCTTCTGTAGGAGCACATCAGTCCTGTGGCCAGGACACAGGGGTGAAATTCTAAGAGATGGCTCCTGGGAGCAGCTCAGGGGTAGAGGTGACAGGAAAAGTGATGGCTCCTGGGAGCAGCTTGGGGGTAGAGGTGACAGGAAAATTCTGGAGAGTTCCCCAGACCAGCCCCAACTCCTGGGAATGTTGATGCTCAGGGCCACCACCTCAAAGCCCAGCAGTCCATGAGTCTATGAAAGTCGGCAGCCTCAGGGTTTTTGTTAGATGATGATTTGCCAGTTTGATATTTAAAGAAAAAATTCCTTTTGTTCTAAAGGTAGGACAGAGAGAGAGAGCACTTTTAAATCACCATAATCAAGGTATCTGATGGTTCTTGGTGCTATACTCTATATTTTCATTGCTAGTGTATAAGAAAGCAACTGATTTCTGTGAACTGATTTTGTATCCTGCCACTTTACTGAATTGCTGTATGAGTTCTAGTAGTTTGAGGGTGGAGTCTTTTGGGTTTTCCATATAAAGTATCATGTCATCTGCAAAAAGAGAGAGTTTGACTTCTTCTTTGCCAATTTGAATATGTTTTATTTCTTTTTGTTGTCTGATTGCTGAGGCTAGGACTTCTAGTACTATGTTGAACAACAGTGGAGAAAGTGGGCACCCTTGTCATGTTCCTGATCTCAATGGGAAGGCTGTCAGTTTTTCCCCATTGAGAAAGATATTCGCTGTGGGTTTTTCATAGATAGATTTTATGAAGTTGAGGAATGTTCCCTCTATCCCTACACTTTGAAGAGTTTTAATCAGGAACGGATGCTGTACTCATGAACTACAGAACACTCATGAAAGAAATTGAAGAAGATACAAAAAGATGGAAAAGTATTCCATGCTCATGGATCAGAAGAATAAACATTGTTAAAATGTCTGTATTGCCCAGAGCAATCTATACTTTCAATGGATCCTGATCAAAATTCCACCAGCATTTTTCAAAGTGCTGGAACAAACAATCCTAAAATTTGTGTGGAACCAGAAAAGACCCCCGAATCACTAAGGAAATGTTGAAAAAGGAAAACAAAGCTGGGGATATCTGATTTCAAGCTTTACTACAACACTGTCTGATTTCAAGCTTTACTACAAAGCTGTGATCACCAAGACAGCATGGTACTGGCACAAAAACAGAGATATATATCAATGGAACAGAGTAGAGAGTCCAGATATGGATACTCAAGTCTATGGTCAAATAATCTTTGACAAAGCAGGAAAAAATATCCAGTGGAAAAAAGACAGTCTCTTCAATATATGATTCTGGGAAAATTGGACAGCTATGTATAGAAGAATGAAACTCGACCATTCTCTCACACCTTACACAAAGATAAACTCGAAATGGATGAAAGACCTCAACATGAGGCAGGAATCTATCAAAATCCTAGAGGAGAACATAGGCAGTAACCTCTTTGACATCGGCCACAGCAAATTCTTTCAAAACACATCTCTTAAGGCAAAGAAAACAAAAGCAAAAAATGAACTTCTGGGGCTTCATCAAGATAAAAAGCTTCTGCACAGCAAAGGAAACAGCCAACAAAACAAAGAGGTAACCCATGGAATGGGAGAAGATATTCGCAAATGACACTACAGACAAAGGGCTGATATCCAAGATCTATACAGAACTTCTCAAGCTCAACGCACAAAAAACAGATAATCATGTCAAAATATGGGCAGAAGACATGAACAGACACTTCTCCAAAGAAGACATACAAATGGCCAACAGACACATGAAAAAATGTTCATTATCACTAGCCATCAGGGAAACTCAAATCAAAAGCACATTGAGATACCACCCTACACCAGTTAGAATGGCCAAAATCAACAGGACAGGAAACAACAGGTATTGAAAAGGATGTGGAGAAAGGGGAACCCTCTTTCACTGTTGGTGGGAATGCAAGTTGGTGCAGCCACTTTGGAAAACAGTGTGGAGATTCCTCAAAAAATTAAAAATAGAGCTACCCTATGACCCTGCAATTGCACTACTGGGTATTTACCCCAAAGATACAGATGTAGTGAAAAGAAGGGCCATATGTACCCCAANAGGCCATCTGTAACCCAATGTTCATAGCAACAATGTCCACAATCGCCAAACTGTGGAAAGAGCCGAGATGCCCTTCAACAGATGAATGGATAAAGAAGATGTGGTCCATATATACAACGGGATATTACTCAGCCATCAGAAAGGATGAATACCCAACCTTTTCTATCAACATGTACAGGTGTGGAGGAGATTATGCTGAGTGAAATAAATCAAGCAGAGAAAGTCAATTATCATATGGTTTCACTTACTTGTGGAACATAGGGAATAAAATGGAGGACTCTAGGGGAAGGGAAGGAAAAGTGAATTGGGGTAAATCAGAAGCGGAGACCAACCATGAGAGACTGTGGACTCTGAGAAACAAGCTGAGGGTCATGGAGGGGACAGGGGAGGGGGGATGGGAAAGCCTGGTGGCAGGTATTAAGGAGGGCATGTATTGCACTGGAGCACATGGAGCACTGGTGTGGTGCATAAACAATGAATCTTGGATCACTAAAAAAATAAAATAAAATAAAAACATAAAAAAAAAGAAACAAGAGAGGCCTCAAGTACACAACCTAACCCTACACCTAAAGGAGCTGGAGAAAGAGCAGCAGGGAAAGCCTAAACCCAGCAGAAAAAAGAGAAATAATAAAGTTCAGAGCAGAAATCAATGAAATAGAAACCAAAAGAACATTAGAACAAACAACAAAACTAGGAGCTGGTTCTTTGAAAGAACCAATAAGATTGATAAGCCCCTGGCCAGACTTATCAAAAAGAAAAGAGAAAGCACCAAAATTAATAAAATCATGAATGAAAGAGGAGACATCATAACCAACACCAAAGAAATACAAACAATTATAAGAACATATTATGAGTGACTATACACCAGCAAACTTGACAATCTGGAAGAAATGGATGCATTCCTAGAGACATATAAACTACTAAAACTGAATCAGAAAGAAATAGAAAATCTGAAAAAACTCATAACAAGTAAGGAAATTGAAGCAGTCATCAAAAATTTCCCAAAACAAACAAGAACCCAGGGCCAGATGGCTTCCTAGGGGAATGCTACCAAACATTTATTTATTTATTTAATCTATTCTCCTGAAACTGTTCCAAAAAAATAGTAACGGAAGGAAAACTTCCAAACTCATTTTATGAGACCAGTATTATCTTGATCCCAAACCAAAGACCCTATCAAAAAGGAGAATTACAAACCAATATCCCTCATGAACATGGATCTCACGAAAATACTAGCCAATAGGATCCAACAGTACATTAAAAGGATTATTCACCACAACCAAGTGGAATTTATTCCTGGGCTGCAAGTTTGGTTCAACACCCACAAATCAATCAATGTGATACAATACATTAATAAAAGAAAGAACAAGAACCATATGATCCTCTCAATAGATGCTGGAAAAGTATTTGATAAAGTACAGCATCCTTTCCTGAACAAAACTCTTCACAGTGTAGGGATAGAGGGTACACACCTCAATATCAGAAAATCCATTATAAAAAGCTCATAGCAAGTATTATTCTCAATGGGGGAAAACTGAGAGTTTTTCCTTTAAGTTGAGGAACATGGCAGGGATGTCCACCATCACCACTGCTATTCAACATAGTACTAGAAGTCCTAGCCTCAGCAATCAGACAACAAAAAGAAATAAAAAGCATCTGAATCAGCGAAGAAGAATTCAAACTCTCAGTCTTTGCAGATGCTAGGATTCTTTACATGGAATACCTAAAAGACTCCACCCCCAAACTGCTAGAACTCATACAGGAATTCAGTAAAGTGACAAGATATAAAATTAATGCACAGAAATTAGTTGCACTTCTATACACCAACAAGACAGAAGAAAGAGAAATTAAGGAGTTGATCCCATTTACAATTGCGCCCAAAACCATAAGATACCTAGGAATAAATCTAACCAAAGAGGCAAATAATCTATACTCAGAAAACTATGGAATACTCATGAAAGAAATTGAGGAAGACACAAAGAAATGGAAAAACATTCTATGCTCATGGATTGGAAGAAAAAATATTGTGAAAATGTCTATGCTACCTAAAGCAATCTACACATTTAATGCAATCCCTATCTAAATACCATCAATTTTTTTCAAGAAATGGAACAAATAATCCTAAAATTTATACAGAACCAGAAAAGATCCCAAATAGCCAGAGGAATGTTGAAAAAGAAAACCAAAGTTGGTGGCATCACAATTCTAGACTTCAAGCTCTATTACAAAGCTGTAGTCATCAAGACAGTGTGGTACTGGCACAAAACAGACATATAGATCAATGGAACAGAATAGAGAGCCCAGAAATGGACCCTCAACTCTATGGTCAACTAACCTTCGACAAAACAAGAAAGAATGTCCAATGGAAAAAAGACAGTCTCTTCAACAAATGGTGTGGGGAAAACTGGAGAGCCACATGCAGAAGAATGAAACTGGACCATTTCCTTACACCACACACAAAAATAGACTCAAAGTGGGAGAAATACCTCAATGTGAGGAAGGAATCCATCAAAATCCTAGAGGAGAACACAGGCAGCAACCTCTTCAACCTCAGCCACAGCAACTTCTTCCTAGGAACATCACCAAAGGCAAGTCATCAAAAATGGGGCAAAAATGAACTATTGGGACTTCATCAAGATCAAAAGCTTTTGCACAGCCAAACAGTCAACAAAACCAAAAGACAACTGACAGAATGGGAGAAGATATTTGCAAATGACATATCAGATAAAGGGTTAGTATCCAAGATCTATAAAGAACTTAGCAAACTCAACACCCAAAGAACAAATAACCCAATGAAGAAATAGGCAGAAGACACGAACAGACATTTCTGCAAAGAAGGCATCCAAATGGCTAACAGACACATGAAAAAGTGCTCAACATTACTCAGCATCAGGGAAATACAAATCAAAACTATAGTGAGATACCACCTTACACCAGTCAGAATGGCTAAAATTAACAGGTCAGGAAATGACAGATGTTGGCGAGGATGCAGAGAAAGGGGAACCGTCCTACACTGCTGGTAGGAATGCAAGCTGGTGCAGCCACTCAGGAAAACAGTATGGAGGTTCCTCAAAAAGTTGAAAATAGAGCTATCCTGTGACCCAGCAATCACACTACTGGGTATTTACCCTAAAGATTCAGATGTAGTGATCCAAAGGGGCACATGTACCCCAATGTTTATAGCAGCAATGTATGGAAAGAGCCTAGATGTCCACCAACAGATGAATGTATAAAGAAGATGTGGGGTGTGTGTGTGTGTGTGTGTATACATATATACATACATGTATATATATATATATGTATACATATGTGTGTGTGTATAAATATACACACACATACTGGAATATTATGCAGCCCTCAAAAAATGAAATCTTGCCATTTGCAATGACATGGATGGAACTAGAGGGTATTATGCTAAGCAAAATAATTCAATCAGAGAAAGACGACTATCATATGATCTCACTGATACAAGGAATTTGAGAAACAAACAGAGGATCATAGGGGAAGGGTGAGTAAAATGAAACAGAGAGGGAGACAAACCATAAGAGACTCTTAATCTCAGGAAACAAACTGAGGGTTGCTGGAGTGAAGGGGGGTGGGAGGGATGGGATGGCTGGGCAATGAACATAGGGGAGGTTATGTGCTATGATGAGTGCTGTGAATTGTGTAAGACTGATAAATCACGAACATGTACCCCTGAAACAAATAATACATTATATGTTAATTAAAAAAAAAAACAAACCATGTCCCCAGACTCTCTTGGAAACTCAGATACATATCCTAAACTGCCTCCCCACTCACTTGAGTATTTGATCTGCTTTGATCTTGGCACCCCAACTGAAGCTGCCAATCTATCATCCTGGTCCTCTATATTATTAGCAGCTCGCTGAGACCCTACTACTGTGGACAATTATAAATACTCGAAGCAAGCCCTGGTTGTAACTGCTAACACTGAATGGTAAAACTGATGACTGATTCAGGAGACACTTTTGCCTGAACAGTGACAGAGTTGTAACAGAACAACGACAGACAGTGTCCATGCTTATAATGCAGGACCCCTCATAGAACAGGGCCAAGCCAGGATGGAAAGAGAGAACAGGAGTGGGCCATTGGCTGGAGGCTAGTTTGCCCTTCCCTGCTGTGTTCCCGTGCAGAATTCTAAGGAGTCTTAAAATTCTAAATTTAAATCCAGCCTTCTAGATCATTACAAAGAGGCATTTGTCAGGGTAGAGGAAAGAAACATATTTTACTTAATTTTGTTAGTTTGACTTAAAACTTACAAATACAAAGACCTGTGGTATAAGGGCCTCCACTTGTACTCTTGCCAGAGGCCTCCAAATGTTAGGAACAGCCCACCCCTGAGAGCTCCTTACTTTTGGCTCCATGTCATTCAGGCTGATAAAGGCAAGAACAAGCACCTGGTCTGTGCTTGCACTGAAAGTGTTTTCATTTACATTTGTAAGAATATTTGCAAAGCATGAAGCAGGTGGGTCCTTGGGAGTGAGGGAGAGCAGGCTTGGCTCTACCTTGACAGAGATGTCAAAGCCAGGAGGATCAAGGAGAAAAAGGGACAAGGCAGATTCAAAAAAAAAGTGGGCAAAGCAGGGCCAATGATTCACTATTTTAACGTGTCCCTTACTGAAGAAAAGTATTCACTTTGGCATATAATCCACTAGGACATACTGAACAGAAACTGAAACATACTCTAGTCCAATAGTTTCCAGCCTTTTTTTTTAATTAGCAAAATCAGAAAGACTTATCAAAATGAAAACTTAAGTGAAATCCCAATATTAAAGCAACCAAAGTGATAAATAGTTTCCTCCATTCATTTAAATCCTTATTGACTTTTGGAAAATACTTTACTATTTATAGATATCGCTGAAATTCTCCCTCAGATGTCTGGGGTCCCCAGAACAGAAATAGAAAACCACTAACTTAGCAGAGATGGGTGGCAGTGGTTAAGGCCTACCCAATATCCTTTCTCCCCTTTTCTGCCAACAGCCCTCCCTCCCCTCAGGCTATGTGGTTTGGGTGAAGCAGGCCTCCAGATCTCCCACTCCTCAGCCAGTAGAGGGCATATGACCCAGGCCTGGCCAATCAGCACATTCCATCTGCAGCCACAGTGACTGATTCAGAGACAGAAGGTGACCGTGATAAGATGAATTAGAGCTATTCCTAGGACTTCTGCAGGTGGAGTGTGGTCTCTCCTGGTAGGTCTTCTGAGAGGATAGGCAGTCAGAGGGAAGTGGAGACAGAAAGAGACTGAAACCCAATCCCATGTTGGGGCCCATGGATCAATCCATGGATGAATCCAAAGCTACTCTGCACTTCTGATTTACATGAGCCAATACTATTCCCTTCTCTATCCAGACCAATTTGGTTGGACTTTTGTCATGTGCCAAGAAGATGGTCCTGAATGATCCGACCCATACCTTTTGCACATGAAGATATTAATGCCCAGAGAGAGGATAAGCACTGTCCAAAGCCACCAGGATCCTAGCTTTCCACATAAATGATTACTCGTGCATATTTTAACTTCTCCATGTCCTTTTTTTTTTGCTGTTTGCTAAGACTGACCATGATTTTGTGTGTGAATGAGAATTCTAAGCAGAGAAGAAACAGTAGAAAGAAGTTTCCAGAAACTCAAAGGAAGCTAGCCCACACTCAGGAACAAACTAATGTTCCATGATGGTGGAGTGCTTTGGTATCATCTGAGAGCCTGGCGGGGGAGGGGGGTCACACTGTCCAAATCAATCTCTTCTACTTTTTCTGCTGCCTGAAATTCTACCAATAAAGTATCTCTCTCTTAAATTAAGCATTCTTCTTTAGACTTTCTTTTAAAATGCTACCCCTCTAAAAACAAACAAACAAATAAACAAGCAATAAATAAATAAATAAATTGCTACCCCTCTAAACAACACGGATGTACATGTTAACCACTTTTATTCAACATAGTACTGGAAGTCCTAGACACAGCAATCAGAAAACAAAATAAATAAATAAGAGGCATCCAGATTTGCAAAGAAGAAATAAAATTTTCACTACTTGCAGATGACATGATTTTATATATAGAAAACCCTAAAGACTCCACCAAAAAACTACTAGAACTGATAAATGATTTCAATAAAGTCAAAGGATACAAAATCAACATACAGAAATCTTTTGCATTTCTCTACACCAATAATGAAGCAGCGGTAAGAAAAATTATGAAAACAATCCCATTTACAATTGCCCCAAAATAATAAGGTATGTAGGAATCAACCTAACTACAGAGGTGAAAAACCTGTACTCTGAAAACTATAGAATACTGATGAAAGAAATTGAAGATGACACAAAGAGATGGAAAGACATTCCATACTCAGGGATTAGAAGAAAAAATATTGTTAAAATGTCTATACTACCCAAAGCAATCTATACATTTAATGCAATCCCTATCAAAATACCACCAGCATTTTTCACAGAACTAGAGCAAATAATCCTAAAATTTGTAGGGTACCACAAAAGACTCCAAACAGCCAAAGCAATCTTGAAAAAGAAAAGCAATGCTGGAGGCATCACAATTCCAGACTTCAAGTTATATTAAAAAGCACCAAAACAGTATCAAAACAGTATGGTTCTGGCACAAAAACAGACACATTGATCATTGGAACAGAACAGAAAACCCAGAAATAAACCCACAATTATATAGTCAATTAATCTTTGGCAAAGGAGGCAAGAATATGCAATGGGAAAAAAACTGTCTCTTCAACAATGTGTGTTGGGAAAACCAGACAGCAACATGCAAAAGAATAAAACTGGGACACTTTCTTACACCACACACAAAAATAAACTCAACACGGATTAAAGACCTAAATGTGGGGCCTGAAGCTATACAAAATCCTAGAAAAGACAACAGGCAATAACTCCTTTGAAATCAGTCATAGAAACTTCTTTCTAGATTTGTCTCCTGAGGCAAGGGAAACAAAAGCAAAAATAAACTACTGGGACTACATCAAAATAATAAGGTTCTACACAGCAAAGGAAACAATCAACAAATCTAAAAAGAAACCTACAAAATGGGAGAAGATATTTGCAAATGACATACCTGATAAATGCTTAGTATCCAAACTATATAAAGAACTTATATAACTCAACATCCAAAAAATAAATAATCCAATTAAAAAATGTGCTGAAGACATGAACAGACATCTCTCCAAAGAAGACATCCAGATGACCAACAGACACATGAAAAGATGTTCAACATCACTTATCATCAAGGAAATGCAAATCAAAACTACAATGAGATATCACCTCACACCTGTCAGTATGACTTAAATCAACACAATAAACAAGTGTGGGTGAGAATGTGGAGAAAAAGGAACCCACATGCCCTGTTGGTAGAAATGCAGTAGACTTTTCTGTGGAAGTCAGTATAGAGTTCCTCAAAAACTTAAAAATAGAACTACCTATGGTCCAGCAATTGCACTACTAGGTATTTACCCAAAGAATGCAAAAATACTAATTCAAAGGGATACATGCACCTCAATGTTTATAGCAGCATTATCTACAATAGCCAAATTATGGAAACAGCCCAACTGTCCATCAACTATGAATGGATAAAGAAGATGGTGTATATATACAATAGAATATTATTCAGCCATAGAAAAGAATGAAATCTTGCCATTTGCAATGGCATGACTACATCTAGAGAGTAATATGCTAAGCAATATAAGTCAGTCAGAGAAAAACACTGTACAATTTCACTCATATGTGGAAATTAAGAAACAATAAAAGAGGAGAAAGAGAGAGAGAAAGAAACCAAGAGACAGACTCTTAACTATAGAGAACAAAGTGGTGGTTACCAGAAGGGAGGTGGGTGGGAGGATGGATGAAATAGGTGATAGGGATTAAGGGGTGCACCTGTCCTTATGAGCACTGAGAGATGTATGGAAGTGTTGAATCACTATATTTTACACCTGTATCCAATATAACACTGTATGTTAATTAACTGGAATTTAAATAAAAACTTTCTAAAAATGCTACCCCTCTGGGCAGGAGTGACATCCTATACCCCCAATTCCATCATGGGAAGAAACTGACCAACACTCTTCTCCCCAATCAGGGACACCTCAGGGGAAGCCAGAGATCCAATGTGTTAAGGAAGAAGAGGTGTTGCAATGTGTGTTCATAAAGCCCCAAGAGAGAAGGCAAAACCACCATTGGAGAAGACAGAATTTCTCTCTTCTCAACTGACAGCTTTACAGGGTATCAGATACCCCAAAGAAGCAGTGAGGGAAAGTGAGACAGACGTGGGTTCAAATCCTATTCTAGCCAATGCCTGGCTAATGCCAGAAATATTATTTAACCTCTCTGAGCCTCAAATTCCTCACCTGTAAAATAAAAATACAAATACCTGTTCAGTGATAAGGATGAAATGAGCATGTACAGTACCCAGGATAGCAAGTTTTTAATAAATGAGTTCCCTTTGCTCAAAAGATAAAAGCAACTATCTCCACTGTAGTGAGTCATCTCCAGAATACTAACCCTCTTAGTATACAATAAATGATGGCTTGTTGGGGAAGGAGTTGGTGCAGGACCAGCTCTGCATGACCCATGGATTCGGGAGCAGCCAGTCTGGCCAGGAGCTCATGACTGGGGCTGGTGCTCACTACCATTCTCACATTAGCAATTTGCACACTCATCAGATAGCACACCTTTCCTCCAGCCCCGCAGGCAGCAGGGTTCCTAATCACAGACAAAAGTGCCCTATGCCCATGAGTGCCTACAGATGATATATAAAGGCTCCAAGGCACAGAAAGGAGAGGGTCTTGGTAATGTGATGTGGTAGCTTCAGGAACTGGGGCTCAGAGAGATTAAGGGCCTTGTTGATAGTCACCCAGCAGTACTTGCCAGGCAGGGCTAAAACAGACTTACCTCTGCTTACCCAGGATCCTTTTCCCTGGCCACCCTTTCTGGGGTGCCATTTTCAATGCTTCACAATAGGCTGTCTGGAAAGGACTTTTTACAGATAGGGAT
The DNA here is from genome assembly GCA_002007465.1 of Ailurus styani. NCBI lineage: Eukaryota > Metazoa > Chordata > Mammalia > Carnivora > Ailuridae > Ailurus > Ailurus styani. The sequence continues at coordinate 227,730 of LNAC01001117.1, forward strand.
ATTGGAATCAGAAGTAGAAATAGGGATGGGTCAAGGAAAGATCAAGATAAAAACCAAAGAGTGGGCCAATATGTTTCTCCCTTTCCAGGGCTCCTTCATCTTCCCACTCTTGGAGGAAATGATAGAAAATGTCCCCCATGTTCAGGTATTAAGAATCTCATATACTGTTCCCCAGGAAATCTGAATCTGAAAAGAAGAGTTGAAGGGAGCATTAGGGCAAATGCACATCCTAGGGGCTTCCGGGCACAGTCCCCCGCATCAGCACCTCCTGTTTCTGCCGTGGACGTGGTCTGGGGCTAAGCACACCGCCAACGTTCCTCTGGTATCTAGACAGCTCTGCAGCTGGGACTGGGGCCTGAGCTGGGAGTGCAGGAACTGCAGCATGTTCAAAGATATGTCACCAAAATAATGGAATGCCCCAGCCGCAGGCCAGGCTGACCTCCCAAAGTATGTGTTTGGGAGTTTGCAGCTGGAGCCCAACTGCTTGAAGAGAGCCAGGCCCACCCGGACACAGGCAGGGCAGCAGCCCTTCTCACTCCCAACTCCAGGCCAGGAGCAGGGCAGTGTGTGGAGCCCCGCCAGATGTAGCATCTCAAGGAAGGGGACCTGACCTGGGATGCGGGCTGTGGTGGACATGGGACCACTCCCTCCAGGACACCCCATTCCAACAGAAGTTGACCCAGATCCTGAGTCAATAAGGCCAGCTGAGAGTAGGATGCAGGAGGTGTAGTGGCCAGCCCCACAGGCAGCAGAGAAGACAGATAGGATAAGTACAAGATACCCAGAGGGCCCCTGATAGAACAGGCCTGCCTAGGACCATGAGTAGAAGCCCCATGTTCCTTCTCCCAATGCCTCTCCAACCCCATCTTCTATTTCTCTGCAAGATGAACTCTCATGAAGTTTTTAAGCACTCTGCTGAATAAAAGGGGATTATTGTCCTAGGAAATATTTTGGATGGCCGGGGATTATGGCAAGTAGTGTTTTTGAGAAAGGAAGATTCAGCTGTGTGGGTCTTTGGTCCAGCTGACCTCTGTGTGGGCAGAAATTTGCTGTCAGAGTAGATCAGGGGCCAAGGACCTTCACCCAGCACAGGTGCACTGAAGTGAGTTGTTGAGGACATCACTCAACTGAAGTTGCATGGCTACCCTCGCTGTGCGGGGCCCTGGTGCCAAGACCCCATGGTCTCGTGTCACACCACCATCAGCCAGCTCCCCTCTGCCACAAGGACCATCTGGTTGCCCACACTACACCAGAGGCAGGGAGGGAGCAGCAAGAAGGGAGGCAGGGCTGGTTTGGGTCACAGTCCAAAGATGGTGGCCCTGAGCTCCTAGGCTGTCTTCTCTCCCTTCCCTGGCATCCCCTAGGATGTCCACCAGTCACCTAAAAGGCCAATGCTGCAGAGTCTCCCAATTCACAGGCAGAAAAGGGGGCTCACCTGAAGGCTTTCCCTGGCTGAGCAGCCCTGTCATAGCCCCAGGTCCAGCACCTAAGCTATTCGGCAGAAAGGCAGGGCCCTCAGCTCTTCTCCCCAGGGTCCTGCAGAACCCTCTCCCCTTCCTCTTTGCCCACCCACAGCTCTGCCTGCCCCTTCTGCCACATCAGGCAAGAACTCACATTGCCCAAAGCCTATAGAACACTGCTGGACCAAGAACAAAGAATGTCAGACACACTAACATATCCATTTATACTCTCTCATGTACATTCATAGAGTCCTCTCTTGTTCTAACATGAATTTTCACACCCAAAGACACTCACACCATTGCACATTCATGTAAGAATACACAAGTTTTGCATGCTCTCACACAAACACATAAAACATTCCCACCAACACTTACTCAAATGCTTGCATAGAGAGCCGCATGTGAACATATGTTCTCACACATATACACACTCACACACATAAACATTCATATTCACTCATGCACCGCACACACTCACATCCTCACATATAAGCATTTGACCACTCAAGATATCTGAAGCTGGCTCTTCTAGGATCAGAAAGCATGAACCACCAGCTCTGGAGCCTCAAGGTGGCCCTTCCTTCCATCCTTCCATGGCTGCCTCCCTCAGACTCTCCCCTTCCTCCTGTGCACTTAGTCTGGGTCTTCTTTGCTATTCCACTCAGTAAGCATGGTCATTTATGACCCTTGTCACCTTTGCCAAGCTGTTTCCCTTGCCTCAGTGCTCTCCCCCATAATTTCCTACCTATCCAGTCTTACCCAACCAGCAAGATCCCCAACACATCCCTCTCCCCATGAAGTGCTGTCATCAGCACTGACCTAGGAGCAAGCCTGCACCTTGAGAAGAGTGGTCACCCAAGCAGTTTTGCCCTGAGCCCAGGGTCCCTCTCTGATTCATGAATCTTGTCTCGCTCATGGGATAGCAAAAGCCTTGAGGCCCAGGGAAAGAACAATGCCCCATCCCTTGCAGGCCCCCAAACACACAGTATAGAATTTGACCCTTAGCTCAGCACTGCCCAAGGTGTTGCCCCCAACTCATTCTATTCTCATTTAGACATTCCCAGTTGAAAGGCATCAACTCTAGGGTCAGACATACCTGGATTCAAATCTCAGCCCCACTATTTCTAACAGTGCAACTTGGGCAACCTCCCTAACACCTCTTGGCCTCAGTTTCTCTTCTAAAGAAATCAGAACAATAATTCCTTCCTTGTATGTCTGGAATGAGGATGTGGATATAAAGTACTCTGCACAATGGCTGGCACAGAGTAGGTGCTCAACCCAACATGATGCCCTTCTCCACTGCCCCTCTCAGCTCTCTTTGCCTAAAGTCTGACAGGGCTTAACACCCAGGATGGAGTGGTCCAGAGCAGAATCAAGGGACACTCTGGCTCACACCCCTCCCCAAGGCTGTGTCTGGGTCTGCTTCCCTCATGGGAAGCCCCAGAGCTCCAGGACATCTTTGATTAATAAGAAGCAGAAAGATAAGCGTCATGATAATTAATAAATCATTAGCAGCATTACTTTTCATCAGATAAGCCCATTAATTGTTCCCATTTCCTTACCAAAAAAACCCAGGCCAGGGGCCCCTTGCAGTGAGTTGATTTTATGAGAAATCCAAGCTCATAAAGAAAAGCAGGTCCCTGGTGGGATGAGCAGCATCCACCTGCAGTGACGCTGAGACAGCGTGTGCCCAACCCACACCTCTGCCCTTTGGGAGAGAAGGGTCTACCTGCAGTGACGCTGGGACAGTGTGTGCCCAACCCACACCTCTGCCCTTTGGGAGAGAAGGGTCTACCTGCAGTGACGCTGGGACAGTGTGTGCCCAACCCACACCTCTGCCCTTTGGGAGAGAAGGGTCTACCTGCAGTGACGCTGGGACAGTGTGTGCCCAACCCACACCTCTGCCCTTTGGGAGAACAGGGTCTACCTGCAGTGACGCTGGGACAGCGTGTGCCCAACCCACACCTCTGCCTTTTGGGAGAGAAGGGTCTACCTGCAGTGACGCTGAGACAGTGTATGCCCAACCCACACCTCTGCCTTTTGGGAGAGAAGGGTCTACCTGCAGTGACGCTGAGACAGCGTGTGCCCAACCCACACCTCTGCCCTTTGGGAGAGAAGGGTCTACCTGCAGTGACGCTGAGATAGCGTGTGCCCAACCCACACCTCTGCCCTTTGGGAGAGAAGGGTCTACCTGCAGTGACGCTGGGACAGCGTGTGCCCAACCCACACCTCTGCCCTTTGGGAGAGAAGGGTCTACCTGCAGTGACGCTGAGATAGCGTGTGCCCAACCCACACCTCTGCCCTTTGGGAGAGCAGGGACCAGCACACGCAAAACCACCCGCTACCTCCCAGGCAGGGCCCCAAGAGAACTCCAAGACTCCTAACGAAGAGTAGGCACACTGGTTTCCCCCTCTGACACAAATACCGACTGATTACCAGAGTCTGCTGTAGCCATACCAAAAAAAAAAAAAAAAAAAAAAAAAAAAGCCCACACCAAANTCCTAATTGATTAGCAACGCTTGACAGGGTCATGGGACAGGGCATGAAGGCACAAGGGGACCATCTAACCATTCCTTCCTTCATTTATTCATTTATTCTGCAAATGATTAATGACTGTCAAGTGCTATGCAAAGGGCTGGGGAGTCCGGGTAGAACAAAAGAGTCACAGTTCCAGCTCTCATAGAGTTTATTTTTGCCATCTCTAAAGATTCTGTTCCTTTTCAGAAGAGGAAACTGAGACAGGGAAGGGGCCACCCAAAGCCATGTTGAGGTTCGTGGCAAAACCAGCTAGAGAGCTCTTTGCCTGCCCCATTCTTAGCTCCTCTTTCCTCCAAAGGAACAACAAAAGGATCCAGCTCCCCATTCCCCCAAAACACAAACATAGATATTCTGGCAACTTCTCATGCACCGCCCCCCCACTCCGCCCAGACTCTGAGAATGGCAGCACATTCTCATACACTTGGAGAAATGTTTTTGAATACCTATCATATACAGGAGCACTGAACTGGGTCACACAGAGACTGCCCACCAGAAGCTGGCTGGTGGGTTAGATGGAAAAGCTTCCTTAAAAAATAATGACAAAGCAAAACGACTAGGCAGAATAGGAGGCATGCCTTAATAAATTGCTCTGAGACATAAAAGGCAGAAAACAAGCTGAGGAATCTGGAAAGGCTTTCTGAAGGAGTTAGGAAGTTAGGAAGGAATTGGAAAGGTCTGGAGATAGATCTTGAAGGGCTTTCAAGGCACTACTTGGCATTTTACATTTGTCCCTTGGCTTTGTACCCTATGAGGACATACTCAGAGGGTAACCACTGGATAAACCTGGCTTTTCTATAGCATCAATCTTACTTATAGCTTTGAAATGGAAAAGTTTTTAATTAAAGAGTTCTTAGAAGTGTTCTCATACCTACACAGAAATAAATTTCAGGTAGATTAAAGAACTAAACATTCTAATAAATAAAACTATGAAATGCTAAAATAAAATAGAAGAGTATATTTATATCTACTTGGGATAAGAAAATTTTCTAAGCGGGCGCCTGGGTGGCTCAGTGGGTTAAAGCCTCTGCTTTCGGCTCAGGTCATGATCTCAGGGTCCTGGGATCGAGGCCCGCATCGGGCTCTCTGCTCGGCAGGGAGCCTGCTTCCTCCTCTCCCTGTCTCTCTGCCTGCCTCTCTGCCTACTTGTAATCTCTCTCTCTGTGTCAAATAAATAAATAAAATCTTTAAAAAAAAAAAAGAAAATTTTCTAAGCATGACACAAAATTAAGATGCCCTAAATATAAAAACAAGTAGGTATGTCTACATAGGCAATTCACAGAAGAAATACAAATGGCAAATAAACCAGAATTTCTGAACCTCAGCACTATTAACATTTGGAGCCAGTAATTCTTTCTACATACTAGATGTCAATAGAACCCCCAACCCCAACCCCCACTCCCTTGAAGCAATCAAAAATGTCTCCAGACACTGCCAAATGTCTTATGGGGGCGAAATCATCTCCAGTTGAGAATCATTGCTAATAAACATAGGAAAGCAATCTCAGCCTTCTGAATGAACAGATAATTAAAAATTAAAATAACAGTGAAATGTTATTTTCCCTTATCAGACTGGGAAGATTTTAAAAATTGATAGTAACTACATATGGCAAGGATTTGGGAAGAATAATGGTCTCATTCTTTGTTGGTGGGAACATAAGTAGATACAACAATTTTAGAAGACAATCTGGCAGCGTCTGTCCATTTTTTAGATCTGTAAGCCCACTAACCTGGCAATTCCAACTTTTGGACTCTACCCCCACTATGCACAAAAGTGCAAAAGACAGGCATATGAAGGATGTTCACTGAGGGCTTTTTACAATGTGACTATTTGGAAACAAGTGTAAATGAGTAAAGAAATGGTTAAACTATGGTACATTGATATAAATCAGACAGCAAAAAGAGTTCCCAAGACATACAGTTGAATTAAAAACAAAAGCAAGTTGCAAAATAACACAACCCTATATTAATTTTAAGTTAAAATGACATATTTGCATGTGTTTGTGTGTGCCATTAAAAAGAGAGAGACAGAAAGATGTGAAAAATAAACAGCAAATTATTGATCATGGTTAACCGTAAGAAGGGGGATGAAGGATGAGAAGTAAATACAGGGAGAAAAGAGTTTCAATCTTGTGATTTATAGAGTTCTTGTGAACAGCGAGCGTGTGCTATGCTTTTTTGTCATGTTCCATGCCCCCCTTTTTATTTTTGAGCATATATTATTCTTAAAGTTTTAAAATGTGTTTTAAGCAAATCCCCCCCCAAAATGTCATATATACACAAGCAAAATCCCACTCATCTCTTTCGACCCATGTCATTTTTTCCAAAGGCTAGGTGACAGAAAAGTGGAATACACGGTGAGAGGTGGAACAATTCAGTTCTCCCGGTTATGAAGAAAGCCAATGCCTTCTAGTTAAAGTGAATCGAACTCACTACTGCAGGAAAAACAGATTTGGCCAATGTCTCAGCCACAAGCTAGGGCTGGGCTGGGCATGTGCTTTCTTAACAATTCCCTGAAATGTTCTGGAAAAGGAGTTTGCCAACTTAGAAACCAGTTTTATTTTCACTTTGACTACAAAAGCTGACTTCCCAAATCTGTTCAGCTGCCTGCTATTGTTCCTCTTGATCACATATTCTGTTTACAAATACCACTGGGCATCTTTCCACTTCCCACCACAGCAAATTTTCTGCAAACACAAAAAAGCCAGAACTTCTGGAGTTTGGGTTATTTTTCGTTTATCTTTTTTAAAATATAGTAATTTTAAAATTATGTTTTCAACTTAGAACATGGATCAGTGGTAAAAAAAAAAAAATAGGAGATCTGAAGCGTAAGCTTGTAACCAGTGAAAATATGAAGCTATTGAGGCAAAATCAGAAGAGCAATGAGTCACATAGTCATGACAGATGTGCTGTTGACCTTAAGACCAACCATGTGACCATGACAGACACCAGGACTGGAGCTCCACATCTAATGAACAACCACATCTAATGAGCAACTTCCTAAAGTACTGAACCGTGAACTAAGGTGGGTTTTACTTAGTGAAGTTTTATTTTAGGGGAGTCATAGAAGAGCACATGAAATAAATAATGGTATGAAAGCCATCTCTACTGCAATGACATTGAAGAGGTCAAGTATGCAATTTCAAAGAAAAAAAATCACAGAAGTGTTCAAAACCATAAAATAAAGAAGATCAAGAACAATATGATGAAAAACAAAATAAAAAAAGCAAATTAAAGGATGTCTTAAAGATTTCTTTAGTCTGAGTAATGCCTCTGAAGTTGTAGCTTGAGTAGTTGATCAAAGTTGGTTAAGTGCTTCACTATATAGGTAGGGCAACACCTCTACCTGTATCAAAAAGAGGCAGCTGATTTGAAAAAAGTATCCTTACAGAGCCTTACTGTCTACCAATGCACTTAATATGTTCAAAAAAATAGACTGGAATGACTTAGAGAGGACAGAGGTCATGAAAATACAGATATTAACAATCTAGCTTTTTTATCAGTCTTCGTTGATCATAACCCTAACAAATATCTGTGAAGACATGTCAATTTCTAAAGTGGTTGATGGTAAAACAACAAGGAAACATATTTTCAACAAGATGTCTAAGTCTGAAAAGATTAATATCAAATGTAGATAAGCAGCTCAGATCCCCAGAGAGGTGAGCCAAATCTCTGATGGGCAGAATGGCAGAAAATGGTGGCCCTTTGGTCTATTACACACAATGAAGTTTCCTGGAACCTGTGTCACACAGGAAACATATTTTTAAAAGGTCTGCTCTTGAGTTCTAAGTGGTAAAAACTTTTAATCGAAATTCAGTATAGAAAACCTAGCAGTTTGAATATTTATCTCTTAGGGCCACTTTATAATAAAAGGAAGTTGTTTTGAAAGCTTGCTTTACCACACATATGTGTACCGGCTTAATAGGAAGAAGATGCTGGTCTAGATTTTCAGACTTGAGATGTTTTTCACAGAGGGAAATATCAACCGTGCCATGACTAAGGGCAAAAATTCATTAAGGTGAATAAAGTCTTTTTTCACTGAAATGTCAGTGAGTGGCTCTCAGAGATGCTTATGTTTTCAAGGCTCAATACTCTTAATCAACAACTGCAAGGCAAAGCTGAAAGATGATTCCACTGCCATGATCACTGCTATAAAAATGCAGTTACAGAGTTGGATGAAGAGAGCTGATCAGGGAAACTAAGTGTAATTGAACCTCTTGGTTTATTTGCATTTATCAGTTCTCTTGTGATTCAGATGACGTTTGCAAAACTGTTGTTAGATTTATTGCAACAGCACCCTATCCATGAGCCAATGGTGCATATAGGGATTGTTTCTTCATTACTGATGGCAATAACTTAAAATACTAATTTATGCTTTTGACATGACCCCATTCATCTTTTTTTATTTATATATTTTTTCGTTATTAACATATAATGTATTATTTGTTTCAGGGGTACAGGTCTCCACTCATCTTTGATGCCTTCCTTCTTTCTGATATGGTAAGATCATCCTGAGTCACCCTGTGCATTTCCTGCCCCAGACCCAGAATCAATCACTTTTCCCAGATGAGATGGCTCCTCTTTAGGAGATTCTATATACCCCTATGCCTTTCATTTGTCCATGCAGCATCCCCGGAAATCGGGTCCAAAACCATGGCATGGTAGTGGCAATGGCATTCCCCCCTCACCAGAAACAATTTTAAAAGTAGGGTGGATTCCTGAGCTAGAACCAGGAACTGAAGACAAGAAATCCATGACCAATAATGAGTTAGAAAAATGACAGAACAACCAGAGACAGATAAAGTAGTGAAAACAACACTCCACTCAGTCACTGCTCAACACGTGGGTAAAGCCACTGCGTGTGGAGCCAACGGCAGTACTATAAAAAGGGAGCCTGTCCTTAAAGTGGGGACTCTGGGGTGGGAGAAGCTCAGAAGAAGTGCTCTTAGGACAAATACCAGGAAAGCCAGCCTCCCACAAAATGGAACAAACATGGTGGCTGGGGAACAATCACCGGTATTTACAGGAGAAGGACTAAACTGTCCCGTTGCACCACGCCCCAGCTGTGTGATCTTGAGGAAGCTGCTATTCCTCCTAGAATTCCAAGTCCCTTGTTGGTAAAATCGGATAATTGCACCTGGCAAAAAGTTACAAGGATTGGATGAGATGGTTGGCATCACACAGCTTATCTCCTTTACTTTTGAAGCATCTCCTGCTCTGAGGTGGCCCACCTTTATGTGCCATATAGTACATGCTCAAGAAACTTGAAGTGGAGGGGATAAATGAATCTATTCTCTTTGAGAAGATAATTTTAATGTTGGAAAGTTCACTTGGGCAGAGGCCTGGATGGTGCGATGAATAGAATTTAACTGCAAAGGGATTAGGAATTGCCAGCTTGTTTGGACACGAGATCACAGAAAAGCAGAGGTTTCCCTGGATGGAAGGCAGCACTTTGGCTGGAGAGGTCAGGGAGGGCTTCCTGGGGTGGGGGGAGGGAGGTCCTTGGGTGAGCTGGTGTTAGGTAGGATAAGGATAGGCAGGGAAGATGCTCAGAGCTCTTCTGGCTCAGGCTGGGCCACCACCTGTATTCTCTTCCCTCTGACACTGGGGCACAGCCCACCCACCCTGCCAAGGGAAACTTCCACATTCATATCTAGTCAGGTCACTTCTATGCTTAAAAGCCAGCCCTGCTTTCACTTGTCCCCAACATAAAGTCCAAACTCAAGCACAGCTAGTTAGCAAACCCTACATGGTCAGCCCTACACCCATGTTCCTAATCTCCTTCCAACTGCCTCATCTCCTGCTGTCCCCTTCCCACCTCGACCACCAGCTTGCAGCTCCCCCAAATGCTCCAATCTGTACACCTCTGCCTCCAGCTCCCTTCTCCTCAGTGCCCCTGAAAAGCTCTTCTTCCCGTAAGACCTGCTTCAATTCTAATCTACCCGATGGCTTCCTCTGCCCCCGGCACACTGTTATCACTTGAGAAATCTGTTTTATAGCCACTTACAATTATCTGTTTGCATTTCTGTCTCTACCACAGGACCAAGAGCCCTGAGGGCTGGAACTGTCTGTTTCTTTTGGTATCCCCAGTGGTGGGCCCAGAATCTGGGAGGTAATAGTCCCTCAGAACATGGTGGTTGGTTGATTGCTCCACTGACAAAATGAATGAGTGAATGAATGGCGGGATCTCTGTACCCCAGTGGTTTGGCATGTAGTAGGGCACAGTTAACGTTTATTGTGTGAATAAGGTACCTCTTCACTGGCCTCCTATGTTCATTTTTTCCCAGCACCAGCCCCTCCCAACACACACACACACACACACACACACACACACACACACACACACACACACACACACCCTTCCATTTCTACTTTCTCCACTGTTTCTAAAAAACAACTTGGTAAGTACTGACTTGTTAAACTGAAAAGAATATACTCAAAATTCTAGAAGTTCACAAAGACACTGATCAAGACACTGGCAAGTGGTCCCACGAAGTGCCACCCAGGAACAGCCTATGATCAGATGTTCTTTCCAAGGAGATCCAGGTGCCCCTAACTGCTCTCCTGCCCCATGCATATGAGGCCCCAGCCCAGCCTCCCTTCCTCGGCGTGGAGTAGACACCTGTGACTGGGCTGTAATCCTACGTAAGCTGCAGGCACACAACCTAGGACTACCCCCTATCCCAGTCACAGGGACTTGAATAGCAAGGCACACCTGTGGGCCAGCCAGCCACTGATCCATGGGCGGAGCCCAAAAGGACTGAGGCCTCAGCTTTTGAAGCACTGACAGGGCTGCCCTGCTGAGCCTGACCCTTGACCTACAGGTGGGCATAGCCATTGTCCCCACAGGTCCCAAGTGCTGTCCATCCTGCTGCAGGGACCCGTGAAGGTATTCATTTCAAGTCAGCGCAAAGCCAAACAAACAGAAGGGCTAAGGGGCAGGGGTTTGTTTGGAGGATTTGCTGGGCAGGGAAGCTGTCGTTGCAAGTACAGGTATAATCCTCGCCAGGCAGGCCCCACCAGCCAGCAGGGATCCACCTGACATGCCGTTGTTTATAAACATGTGGCCAGGTCAGATCTCCAAAACAAGAGGCTCTGGAAGTTAGGGGGCTCTATGGGGATAGGCAGATGCCTCAATATCAGAAAGCAGCACCTTCTCCTCATTGAGCCTGTGGAGTAGGAGGAAAGGATGGAGATGCACATTCATCCCTGCCACAGAACAGGAGCTGGGGCCAGGCACAGGCCGGACGATAAAGAGCAGGCAGAGCCCCCACAGAGCCCAGAGGCTGCAGACAGTGACAGCATTGTCAGACCACCTGCCATTAGCAGGACTGAGTCACCTGCAGTCATGACATTTCTGGCAAGTGTCAGTGTACTAATGACAATTAGGGGAGTATTTGTGAATGCAAGCTTCAGGGAAACTTGTATTCCATAGCAGAATAGGCACAGACCTATACCTAGATTCTGATTCTGATTCAGCTACAAACTAGCTGTCTGAACTCAGACAAGTGACTCAACCTCTCTGAATCTCGGTTAATTCACCTATAAAATAGACATGTCAATGCCCAACTTGTAGGGATGTTGTGAGAATCAAATCAGTGCAAAAAAAAAAAATCTGTTTTGTGCAAAATCCGCTGGCCCCACCTCCAAGCCTCTCACTTCCTACCACCCACCTGGCTCAGTCAACCAAATCGGCATTTCTAAAAATAGTGGGATTTTTAAAACATTTTTTTAATATAGTTGCCACACAATGTCACATTAGTTTCGGGTTTGTAACATAGTGATTCAACAACTGTATACATACAAAGTGTACCTAACACCTGTTACCACACAACACTATAACAATACCACTGACTATATTCCCTATGCTGTGCCTTTCAGCCCCATGACTTTTTCATTCTGTAACTGGAAGCCTGTACTTCCCACTCCTCTTCACCCGTTTTGCCCATACCCCCACTAGCCTCCTCTCTGGCAACCATCAGTTTGTTCTCTGTATTTTAAAACATTTTCATTGTTAAATATAATTCACATTCAGAAAATACTTAAAGTATCAATGTATAACTTAAGAAATTACTATAAAATAAATACCTATGTGCTCTTCACCAAGTGAAAAATTGGTCTCCAGAAGCCACCAAAGACCACTTTGCAATCATAGCCCTCTCTTTTACCCTAACAGAATATATGGAATTATACAGTATGTATGGCTTCTAAAAATCGTCTTATGTATTTTGAATTGATTCTGGTTGTTTTGCATAACTTAATTCATTTTCTTTGTTGCATAACATCCCAATATATGAATATACCATAATTTGTTTATGCAGTTGTTAATAAGCATTCTTATTCCTATCCCAAGGCACAGTGAAAGGAAAAACTCTTTTTCTCTATACACTCACAGAACATTTCTGCCTCCACCCTATGTGCAGGTGTTCTTCCCACACCAACCAATTTTCCAAAACCAGCTAAGTATCATATGATTCAGTTCAGTTCTGACACTATTTACCTGCTTAGCCTCAGGTCACAGAGGTTAAAGACTCAGTCCCACAAGACTCTAACCCTCTTTAGATGCCAATTGCAAACAGTGGGTCCCCAGATTCCCCACACTTATGTCCAACTTGGCTACAAATCAAAGGTTCTCAGGACTCCCTCCTCAGGTTCAGTAATTCACTATAACCCAGAACTCAGAAAAACACTTATGTTTACTAGCTTGTCATATAATAAAGGATATGATAAAGAATTCAGATGAATAGCTAGATGAAGTGGAAGTGGTATATAGGATGAGATCCAGATGGGTCACAATCAGGAGCGTCCGTCCCCAGGCACTGGAGTATGCTGCCCTCCTCACATGTGGATGTGTTCACCAACCTGGAAACTCTCCAAACCCACAGTTCAGGGATTTTTATGGAGACTTCATCATGTAGACATTATTGATTATTAACTCAATCTCCAGCCTCTCTCTCCTCCCCCAGAGAATGGGAGGGTGTAGAAATGAAAGTTACAGGCTTCTAATCACTGCTTGGTCTTTCTGGTGACCAGCTCCCATCCAGGAGCCCACCGAGAGTCACCTCATTAGAACAAAATATGCTCCTATCACCCAGGAAATTCCAAGAGAGCTGAAGCTCTGTATCAGGAACTGGTGCCAAAGATCTAATATTTGTTTAGGACAAAAGATGTTTCTAGCATCTCTATTGCTTAGGAAATCATAAAGGTTATAGGAGCACTGGCCAGAAGCTGGGGATGAAGATATATATATATATCATATCACAGTATCACACACAGGTATACATTTATTCAGGGTGTGTCTCTGAGAAAGGAACTGCTGGGTCATAGGGTGAGTATCTTCAATTATACTAGATGATTCCTCACTCTTTTCCATCATTGTTGTACCAATATAGCACTCTCTCCAGTAATGTAGAAGAGATCCCATCGTTCCACAGCCTCACCAAGACTTGATGCTGCCAGATGTTTTAGCTTTAGCCATTCCGATGGATATCTTATTGTAGTTTAAATGGCCATTTCTCCTATTACGAATGAGATTTATTAGCTTTTAATATGTTTATTAGACATTTGGATGTCATCAGCTGTGAGGTACCTGTTTAAGACTTCTGCTCAGTTTTCTACTGGGTTGTCTTTTTCTTATTGATTTGTAAGAATCCTTTATCAATTGTGGATATGAATTCCTTGTCTCTTTATGTCAAGTGTCAAGTATCTTTTTCATTCTGTCACTTTGGTTTTCTTTCCCTCTTTATGGTATCTTCTGATCAACTGAAGTCCCTGATTTTAATGAAGCCTTTTTCCTTTATGTTTAGTGATTTTTGTGGGCTCTATAGAGAACTCTCTCTGTCCCCAAAGTCATGAAGATCTTGTCCCATTTTATCTCCCAAAGCTTGTTTTATATTTCTCATTTTGACACACAACACATCTGGATTTTATTTTTGTGTACGATACAAGGTTAAAGCCAAGTTTCTTATATATATATATATATATATATATATATATATATATATACACACACACACACACACACACACACATATATATATATATATATATATAGAGAGAGAGAGAGAGAGAGAGAGATGCTCAATTTTCCCTGCACCATTTATTGTAGAGACTTTTCTCCACTGTTCTGCAGTACCACATTTGTCATAAATCAATGTCCACATATGCACAATCTATTTCTGGATTCTCAAATCTCTTCTATCACTGTATTTATCTTTCCTTGTGCCAGTACCATATTGTCTTAATATCTGTAGCTCTATAATACATCTGAGGGAAGCATTAAATACTTGTTTCTCCAAGATGGTCTTTGCTGCTTTTATCCTTTTGCATTTCCATATAAATTTTAGAATCACCTTGTAAAAGTCACAACGGTGGAGACTTTCATTGAGATTGCATTGAATCTATATATCACTTTGAGAGCTGCTATCATTACACCATTGAGTCTTCCAATCTATGAACATTGTATGTCTCTATTCGGTCTTTAATTCTACTTTTCTATTTTCTACCGATAATATTTTATAGTTTTCTCCATAGAGGTTTTGCATAAGCTTTGTTAGATTTACCTCTAGATATTTGATATTTGTTGGTATATTTAAAGTGGCATCTTTTTACATTTTTATTTTCTGTTTGTTGCTGGTATATAGAAACAGGATTAATTTTTGTGCATTGTCTTTGTGGCCAAAGCTAAACTCTTCCTTTTTGAAGATTTTATTTATTTAATTGACAGAGAGAGAGACAGCTAGAGAGGGAACATGCAGGGGGGAGTGGGAGAGGGAGAAGCAGGCCTCCCACTAAGCAGGGAGCCCAATGCAGGTCTTGATCCCAGGACCCTGGGATTATGACTGGAGCTGAAGGCAGATGCTTAAAGACTGAGGCACCCAGGTGCCCCAAAACTTATTAAATCTAATATTTAATCTGCAGATACTTTTGGATAGTCTTCATATACAATCTTATACTCTTTAAATACTGAGAGTTTTGCTTATTCCTTTCATTAGTTTTATTTCTTTTCTTACCCTACTGCCCTGCTAGGACTTCCAGGACAAGGCTGAATAGAAGTAGGACAGTGGACATCATTGCCTCATTCTTGATCTTTGGAGGAAAGGGTAAAAGTCTTCAATATTTCTCCATGAAGTGCAGTGTTGATTGTAGAATTTGTGTATTTCTCTTATCAGACTGAGTTCCTATCTATGCCTACTTTGCTGATAGTTTTTTTCTATCACAAATGAAACTTTCCAAATATTTTTTTCTGTCTCTGAGATGATCATATGGATTTTCTCCTTTCTGTTAATTTGGTGAATTACATCAACTGATTTTCAAATTTTAAACTTGGAATAAACCCAACTCTGTCAAGATGCTTGTTCAATGTTACTGGATTCATTTTTCTAATAGTATGTTTTATATTTTTTTATTTTTTCAGTGATCCAAGATTCATTATTTATGCATCACACCCAGTGCTCCATGCAATACATGCCCTCCTTAATACCTACGATCAGGCTCACCCATCCCCCCTCCTCCCTCCCCTCCATAACCCTTAGTTTGTTTCTCAGAGTCCACAGTCTCTCATGACTCATCTCCCCTTCCAATTTACCCCAATTCACTTTTCTTTTCCTTCCCCTGAAGTCCTCCATTTTATTCCTTATGTTCCACAAGTAAGTGAAACCATATGATAATTGACTTTTCTGCTTGACTTATTTCACTCAGCATAATCTTCTCCAGACCTGTCCATGTTGATACAAAGGTTGGGTATTCATCCTTTCTGATGGCTGAGTAATATTCCATTGTATATATGAACCACATCTTCTTTATCCATTCATCTGTTGAAGGGCATCTCGGCTCTTTCCACAGTTTGGCGATTGTGGACATTGTTGCTATGAACAATGGGGTACAGATGGCCCTTCTTTTCACTACATCTGTATCTTTGGGGTAAATACCCAGCAGTGCAATTGCCGGGTCATAGGGTAGCTCTATTTTTAATTTTTTGAGGAATCTCCACACTGTTTTCCAAAGTGGCTGCACCAACTTGCATTCCCACCAACAGTGAAAGAGGGTTCCCCTTTCTCCACATCCTTTTCAATATCTGTTGTTTCCTGTCCTGTTGATTTTGGCCACTCTAACTGGTATAAGGTGGTATCTCAATGTGCTTTTGATCTGAATTTCCCTGATGGCTAGTGATGATGAACATTTATGTTTATTAGTGGAATTAGGCTATTATTTTCATTGCATGCTGTATCAGGTTTTACCATCAAGGTTATAATAGGCTCAATAAAATAATTTGGGGAATCCCTTTTTCTTCTATTTTCTGGAAGAACTTGTGTAAGATTAGTGTAATTACATAAATGTTTGGTAGAAGTTGCCCATGATGTTTTCTTTGTGGAATTATCTTTTATTCAAATATATTTTTATTCAATTTTTAAAGTAATTATAGAACTATTAGAATTTCTATTTCTTATGTCCATTTGGAAAAGTTGTGTTTTTATAAAAATTTGTTCATTCTACTTAAACTTCAAAATATTTTTTCACACAGTTGTTCATGACATCCTCTTTCTTTTTGTCCCCCAATATCTATGGCTCTGAAGTTGATGCCCTCCTTTTCATTCCTAACATTGCTTATTTACAACTCCTTAAAAACTAGGGCATTATCAATTTGTCAGTCTCTTCGATAAACCAAAGTTGGCTTTGCTGATCCCTTCTATTTTAAATTTGGCTTCTCTTTCATAAATTTCCACTCTTATCCTTACTATACAAGTTTTTCCTTCTACTTCGTTTGGCTTATTTTGTCATTGCTGTTGATGATGCTATGTTCCTAATTTCTTGAGACAGATGCTAAGTGCGTAATTTCAGTCTTTATGTGCTCCTAAGGTTTTAAATTTCCCCATAATTATATGTTTATCTGCCTTCCACAAGTTTTGAATAAAATATTTTTATCTTCAGTTCATGATATAGTTTAATTTCCATTTTGTATTTTACTTTGTGTATAATAATATTATTTCCAAATATAGTTATCCTCTTTTATTGATTTCTAGCTTAATTGCACTGTAGTCAAAAAACATTCAATCCTTTGAAATTTTTCAGACTTACTTTTAATCTCAGTGTATGTGATTTTTATATGTTTCTTATGTGCCCTTGAAAATGTGTACTCTGAAAATACTGGGCCCAGGACTTCACAAAACCACTGTTTTCATAACTTCATTTTGTTTTTGAGAATATTTCAGGTGGAAACACAAACCTACTCAGGTGATAAATTGTATAGAACTTAATATATACACACAATGAATGCAAATAAAACTGGGAACTCTGAGTAATACTGAAGGATTGTATAAATGTTAATATCCTGTTCATGATAATATACTACAGTTTTCTAAAATGTTACCACTAGGGGAAACTGGACAAAGTATACAAGGGATTGCTCCATATTATTTTTTTAAATTTATCTAATGTCATTCATGTGAAATGTTCAGGATAGACATATTCATAAAGACAGAAAGAATGGCTAAAATTATCCACTCAGAAAACAACAGGTGTTGGCAAGGATGTGGAGAAAGGGGAACCCTCTTAAACTACTGGAAGGAATGCAAAATTGCAGGTGCACCCACTCTGGAAAACAGTGCGGAGTTTCCTTAAAAAGTTAAAAATAGAGCTATCTTATGCTCCATATTATTTCTTAAAACTGCACGTAATTCTACAATTATCTCAAGAAAATTTCAATTTTAAAAATGGAAGGATAAATTTTATTCTCAACTGTGAAAAGAAAACTAAGAGTTATAAAAAACATTTTCAAAAATGTCAAAAATTTCCATGAGAATCACTAAAAATTCTGGTGCTTTCAGGAGTGAGTTTCATTTCTCTAGGAAATAACCACCTACATAGAATAAATTTTGCTTTAAAATAGTGGACAGCAAATAAAGCCTAAACCAAGCAGGAGATGAGAAATAATAAAAATTAGAGCATAAATCAATGAAATAGAAACCAAAAGAACGGTAAAACAAATCAACAACACTAGAAGTTGGTTCTTTGGTTACTAACATAACACAATAAAAAATAAATAAATAAAAATAAAGAATTTATAAGATCAAGAAACCTCTAACCAGACTTATCAAAAAGGAAAGAGAAGGGACCCAAATTAATAAAATCATGAATGAAAGAGAGATCATAACCAATACCAGGGAAATACAAACAATTTTAAGAACATATTATGAGCAGCTAGATGCCAACAAATTAAGCAATCTGGAAGAAATGGATGTATTCCTAGGAACTTACAAATTACCAAAACTGAAATAGAAAGAAACAGAAAACCTGAACAGACCCATAACCACAAGGAAATTGAAGCAGTAATCAAAAATTTCCCAACAAACAAGAGCCCAGGACTAGACAGCTTCCCAGGGGAATGCTACCAAACATTTAAAGAATTACTACCTATTTTTCTGAAGCTGTTTCAAAAAATAGAAAGGGATGGGAAACTTCCAAACACATTTTATGAGGCCAGCATTACCTGGATCCCAAAACCAAAGACCCCATCAAAATGGAGAATTGTAGACCAATGTCCCTGATGAATATGGATGCAAAAATTCTCACCAAAATATTAGAACTAAACTGAGGATTATGGAGGGGAGGGGTAAGCCTGGTGGTGGGTATTAAGGAGGGCATGTATTGCATGGATCACAGCATGTGGTGCATAAACAATGAATCTTGGATCACTGAAAAAAGAAAGTAAAATATATATATATTAACCAATAGGATCCAACAGTACATTAAAAGGATTATTCACCACGACCAAGTGGGATTTATTCCTGGGCTACAAGGGTGGCTCAACATCCACAAACCAATCAACATGATACACCACATTAATGAATGAAAGGACAAGAACCATATGATCCTCTCAATTGATGCAGAAAAAGCATTTGACAAAATACAGCTTCTTTTCTTGATTAAAATTCTCCACAGTGTAGGGATAGGGAACATACCTCAATATCATAAAAGCCATACATGAAAAGCCCACAGTAAATATCATTCTCATTGGAGAAAAACTTATAGCTTTTCCCTTAAGGTCATGAACACGTCAGGGATGCCCACCATCACCACTACTATTCAACATAGTACTAGAAGTCCTAGCCTCAGCAATCAGACAACAAAAAGAAATAAAAGGCACCTGAATCAGCAAAGAAGAATTCAAACTCTAACTCTGCAGATGACATGATACTTTATGTGGAAAACCCAAAAGACTCTACCCTAAAACTGCTAAAACTCATACAGGAATTCAGGAATGTGGAAGGATATAAAAT
Source organism: Ailurus styani (assembly GCA_002007465.1). Lineage (NCBI taxonomy): Eukaryota > Metazoa > Chordata > Mammalia > Carnivora > Ailuridae > Ailurus > Ailurus styani. Next base: position 247,002 of record LNAC01001117.1, read on the forward strand.
CAATGCACAGAAATCAGTTGCGTATCTATACACTAACAATGAGACAGAAGAAAGAGAAATTGAGGAATCAATCCTATTTCCAATTACATCAAAAATCATAAGATACCCAGGAATAAACCTCACCAAAGAGGCAAAATATCTGTACTCTAAAAACTACAGAACACTTATGAAAGAAATTGAGGAAGACACAAAGAAATGGAAAAACATTCCATGCTCATGGATCAGAAGACTAAATACTGTGAAAATTTTTATGCTACCCAGAGCAATCTACACAATCAGTGCAATCCCTATCAAAATACATGGACATTTTTCACAGAGCTGGAACAACAACCCTAAAATTTGTATGAAACCAGAAAAGACCCCAAATAGCCAGATGAATGTTGAAAAAGAACACCAAAACCGGTGGCATAACAATCCTAGACTTCAAGTTATATTATAAAGCTATAATCATCAAGACAGTATGGTACTAACACAAAAACAGACACACAGATCAATAGAATTGAATAGAGAGCGCAGAAATGCCCCTCAACTCCATGGTCAACTAATCTTCAACAAAATAGGAAAGAATATCCAATGGAAAAAAGACAGTCTCTTCAACAAATGGTGTTGTGAAAATTGGACAGCCACATGCAGAAGAATGAAACTAGACCATTTCCTTACACCACACACAAAAGTAGACTCAAAATGGATGAAGGATCTAAATGTGAGATAGGAATCCATCAAAATCCTAGAGAACACAGGCAGCAATCTCTTCGACCTCAGCTACAGCAACTTCATGGGTCTTCATCAAGACAAAAAGTTTCTGCACAGGAAAGGAAACAGTGAACAAAACTAAAAGGCAACCTAGGGAATGGGAGAAGATATTTGCAAATAATATACCAGGTAAAGGGCTGGTACCCAAGATCTATAAAGACCTTATCAAACTCAACACCCAGAAAACAAATAATCCAGTCAAGAAATGAGCAGAAGACATATGCAGACATTTCTCCAAAGAAGATATCCAAATGGCCAACAGACACATGAAAAAGGGCTCAACATCACTCAGCTATCAGGGACATACAAATAAAAACCACACTGAGAGACCACCTCACACCAATCAGAATGGCCAAAATGAACAAACCAGGAAACAACAAATGTTGGCAAGGATGTGGAGAAAGGGAAACCCTCTTACACTGTTGGTGCGAATGCAAACTGGTGCAGCCACTCTGGAAAACAGTATGGAGTTTCTTCAAAAAGTTGAAAATAGAGCTACCCTACAACCCAGCAATTGCACTTCTAGGTGTTTGCCCCCAAAGGTACAAATGTATTGATCTTAAGGGGCATCTGTACCCCAAAGTTCATAGCAGCAGCATCAACAGCCAAACTGTGGAAAGAGCCAAGATGTCCTTTGACATACAAATGGAGAAGATGTGGTATAGAGAGAAGCGGCAAGATGGCAGAGGAGGAGACTGATTATCACCAGGTCCCAGAAATTCACCCAGAGAGCTATCAAACTATTCTGAACACCTACAAATTCTATAGGAGATCGAAGAGAAGAAGAGCAGCAATTCTAGGAACAGAAAATCAACCACTTTCCGGAAGGTAGGACGTGCGGAGAAGTGAATCAGAAGCGACGGGGAGACAGACCCAGGGGGAGGGGCCGGCTCCCAGCAAGGGAGTGAGCACCGGAGCACAGACTCGGAACTGTTAGAAGTCGGCTCCACTGAGGGACGTCGCCCCAGAGAACAAGCGGGGTGTGAAACCCCTGCAGGGACAGTGTGGTCTCAGGACCCATGGGGACACAAAAAGACCAGGGGTGTCTGAGAGCAACAGAGCTCCCAGGTATCAGAGAGAAGCCGACAGGAGAGATAGAGCCAAGCTGAGAGGTGTCTCTCAGTTCAGTGTTACCTTGGGCCATGATCTGAAGCATGGTCGGGCCACTGCTCTGTGAGTGGGGATCCCACAGGCGGTAGACACGGAGAGACCCCTCCTTCCTCCTCTGGGAGGAGCGGCACAGGAGCGGCTGCAGGAATCTGCCGGGTTCGGAGATTCTAAACGGGGCTGCGCACCAGAGATAGAGACGCTTGGTCACAGGCCGGGTGAGCTCCGAGTGCGATGGAGACCAGGAGACGGGAGGAACGGACTGCTTTTCTCTGAGGGCGCACTGAGGAGTGAGGCCCCGAGCGCTCGGCTCCTCTGGGTCAGAGACTGGAGGCCGCCATTTTCAGTCCAGTTCTCCAAAGCTGTATGGAAAGCTTTCAGGGAACAAAAGCTCCTGAGAGCGAACCCGAGCTGATTACTTAGCCTGGCCCCTGGCGAGGGTGGTGCGATTCCGCCTCGTGCAAAGACACTTGAGAATCACAGCAACAGGCCCCTCCCCCAGAAGAAGAACAACAACAACAACAACAAAAAATCCAGCCAAAGCCAAGTTCAAGATTGCTGAGAAACGTGTAGCTAGGGGAAAGCAACGCAGAGAATTAATGGCTTTTTATCCATGATTCTTTAGTCATTCAAAGTTAAATTCTTTGAATTTTATTTATTTTTTTCTCTTACTCCTTTAAAAATTTTTCCTTTTTCCTATTTTAACGTTTTTAACTATTATATCTTATCAACACTTTTTAAACTTTTTAAATTTTCATTGTTACAGTCATATTTTATCCTTCTTTGTATTTAACCTTATTTTTTGTATACATATAGGGTCTGTTCAATTCACCAGTCTAATAGATATAGATACAGATAGAGATAAAGATAGAATCAGAGACAGAGGTAGATATAGAAACAGAAATAGTTAATATAGATATAGGATTTTGTTTTATTTATTTTGTTTTGTTTTGTTTTTGTTTGTTTGATTTTGTTTTTTTTTTTTCCCTCTTTCTTTTCTCCCCAGTTCCAGGTCTCTTCTGAGTAGGTTAGTGTATATTTCTCTGGGGTCAGTGCTACCCCTTAGTATTTTGTTCTCTCATCCATCTATTCCTATCTGCATAAAATGACAACGCAGAAAAAATAAACACAAAAAAAAGAACAAGAGCCAGTAATGACGGCTAGGGACCTAATCAATGCGGACATTAGTAATATGACAGAACCAGAGTTCAGAATGACGATTCTTAAGGTGCTGGCTGGGCTTGAAAAAAAAATGGAAGAAAATAGAGAAGCTGTCTCTAAAGAAATAAAAGACCTTTCTGGAGAAATAAAAGAACTAAAATCTAACCAAGCTGAAATCAAAAAAGCTATTAATGAGGTGCAATTGAAAATGGAGGCTCTTACTGCTAGGATAAATGAAGCAGAAGATAGAATTAGTGATTTAGAAGACAAAATGTCAGAGAAAAAAGAAGAGGATGAAAAGAGAGACAAACAACTACTGGACCATGAGGAGAGAATTCGAGAGATAAGTGATGCCATAAGACGAAACAATATTAGAATAATTGGGATCCCAGAAGAGGACGAGAGTGAGAGAGGGGCAGAAGCTATATTGGAGCAAATTATAGTACAGAATTTCCCTAATTTGGTGAAGCAAACAGGCATCAAAATCCAGGAGGCACAGAGAACCCCCCCTCAAAATCAATAAAAATAGGTTCGCACCCCGTCATTTAATAGTAAAACTTACAAGTCTTAGTGACAAAGAGAAAATCCTGAAAGCAGCTCGGGACAAGAGGTCTATAACATACAATGGTAGAAATATTAGATTGTCAGCAGACCTATCCACAGAGACCTGGCAGGCCAGAAAGAGCTGGCATGATGTATTCAGAGCACTAAATGAGAAAAATCTGCAGCCAAGAATACTATATCCAGCTAGGCTCTCACTGAAAATAGAAGGAGAGATAAAAATCTTCCAGGACAAACAAAAACTCAAGGAATTTGCAAACACCAAGCCAGCCCTACAGGAAATATTGAAAGGGGTCCTCTAAGCAAAGAGACCTTAAAGAAACATAGACCAGAAAGGAAGAAACACAATATACAGTAACAGTCACCTTACAGGCAATACAATGGCTCTAAATGTATATCTCTCAACTTATCCTGAATGTAAATGGACTAAATGCCCCAACTAAAAGACGTAGGGTATCAGAATGGAAAAAAAAAAACAAGACCCATCGATATGCTGTCTATAAGAAACTCATCTTACACACAAAGACACCTCCAGATTTAAAGTGAGGGGATGGAAAACAATTTACCATGCCAATGGACAGCAAAAGAAAGCTGGAGTGGCAATCCTTATATCAGATAAACTAGACTTTAAGGCAAAGAATATCATAAGAGATGAAGAAGGACACTATATCATACTAAAAGAATCTGTCCAACAAGAAGACCTAACAATCGTAAATATCTATGCCCCTAACATGGGAACAGTCAATTATATAAACCAATTAATAACAAAATCAAAGAAACACATTGACAAGAATACAATATTAGTAGGGGACTTGAACACCCCCCTTACTGAAATGGACAGATCATCAAAGCAAAATATCAACAAGGAAATAAAGGCTTTAAATGACACCCTGGACCAGTTGGACATCACAGATATATTCAGAACATTCCATCCCAAAACAACAGAATACACATTCTTCTCCAGTGCACATGGAACATTCTCCAGAATAGACCATATTCTGGGTCACAAATCAGGTCTCAACAGGTACCAAAAGATTGGGATCATTCCCTGCATATTTTCAGACCATAATGCTCTGAAACTAGAACTCAACCACAAAAGGAAAGTTGGAAAGACCTCAAATACATGGAGGCTGAAGAACACCCTACTCAAGAATGAATGGGTCAACCAGGAAATTAAAGAAGAATTAAAAAAATTCATGGAAACAAATGAAAATGAAAACACAACTGTTCAAAATCTTTGGGACACAGCAAAAGCAGTCCTAAGAGGAAAGTATATAGCAATACAAGCCTTTCTCAAGAAACAAGAAAGGTCTCAAGTACACAACCTAACTCTACACCTACAAAAGCTAGAGAAAGAACAGCAAAGAAAGCCTACACTCAGCAGGAGAAAATAAATAATAAAGATCAGAGCAGAAATCAATAAAATAGAAACCAAAAGAAGAGTGGAACAAATCAAAACTAGGAGCTGGTTCTTTGAAAGAATTAATAAGATTGATAAACACCTGGACAATTATCATATGATCTCTCTGATATGAGGAACTTGAAGGGCAGGGTGGGGGGTTGTGGGAGAGATCACAACCAACACCAAAGAAATACAAACAATTCTAAGAACGTATTATGAGCAACTCTACACCAGCAAATTTGACAATCTGGAAGAAATGGATGCATTCTTAGAGAAATATAAACTACCAAAACTGAACCAGGAAGAAACTGAAGACCTGAATAGACCCATCACCAGTAAGGAGATTGAAGCAGTCATCAAAAATCTCCCAACGAACAAGAGCCCAGGGCCAGACGGCTTCCCAGGGGAATTCTNAAAGAACAGTGGAACAAATCAATGAAACTAGGAGCTGGTTCTTTGAAAGAATTAATAAGATTGATAAGCCCCTGGACAGACTTATCCAAAAGAAAAGAGAAAGGACTCAAATTAATAAAATCATGAATGAAAGAGGAGAGATCACAACCAACACCAAAGAAATACAAACAATTCTAAGAACATATTATGAGCAACTCTACACCAGCAAATTTGACAATCTGGAAGAAATGGATGCATTCTTAGAGAAATATAAACTACCAAAACTGAACCAGGAAGAAACTGAAGACCTGAATAGACCCATCACCAGTAAGGAGATTGAAGCAGTCATCAAAAATCTCCCAACGAACAAGAGCCCAGGGCCAGACGGCTTCCCAGGGGAATTCTACCAAACATTTAAAGAAGAATTAATACCTATTCTCCTGAAACTGTTCCAAAAAATAGAATTGGAAGGAAAACTTCCAAACTCCTTTTATGAGGCCAGCATTACCTTGATCCCCAAACCAGGCAAAGACCCCATCAAGAAGGAGAATTACAGACCAATATCTTTGATGAATACGGATGCAAAAATCCTCAACAAAATACTAGCCAATAGGATCCAGCAGCACATAAAAAGGATTATTCACCACGACCAAGTGGGATTTATTCCTGGGATGCAAGGTTGGTTTAACATTCGCAAATCAATCAATGTGATACAAGACATTAATAAAAGAAAGAACAAGAACCATATGATCCTCTCAATAGATGCTGAAAAAGCATTTGACAAAGTACAGCACCCTTTCTTCATTAAAACTCTTCACAGTGTAGGCATAGAGGGTACATACCTCAATATCATCAAAGCCATCTACGAAAAACCCACAGCGAATATCATTCTCAATGGAGAAAAACTGAGAGCTTTTCCCCTAAAGTCAGGAACACGGCAAGGCTGTCCACTATCACCACTGCTATTCAACATAGTACTAGAAGTCCTAGCCTCAGCAATCAGACAACAAAAAGAAATAAAAGGCATCCAAATCGGCAAGGAAGAGGTCAAACTCTCACTCTTTGCAGATGATATGATACTTTATGTGGAAAACCCAAAGGACTCCACTCCAAAACTGCTAGCACTCATACAGGAATTCAGTCAAGTGTCAGGATATAAAATCAATGCACAGAAATCAGTTGCATTTCTATATACCAACAACAAAACAGAAGAAAGAGAAATTAAAGAGTCAATCCCATTTACAATTGCACCCAAAACCATAAGATACCTAGGAATAAACCTAACCAAAGAGGCAAAGAATCTGTATTCAGAAAACTATAAAGTACTCATGAAAGAAATTGAGGAAGACACAAAGAAGTGGAAAAACATTCCATGCTCATGGATGGGTAGAATAAATATTGTGAAAATGTCTATGCTACCTAGAGCAATCTACACATTTAATGCAATCCCCATCAAAATACCAGCAATTTATTTCAAAGAAATGGAACAAATAATCCTAAAATTTATATGGAACCAGAAAAGACCCCGAATAGCCAAAGGAATGTTGAAGGGGGGAAAAAGCAAAGTTGGCGGCATCACAATTCCAGACCTCAAGCTGTATTAAGCTTTCATCATCAAGACAGTATGGTACTGGCACAAAAACAGACACAGATCAGTGGAACAGAATAGAGAGAACCCAAAAATGGACCCTCAACTCTATGGTCAACTAATCTTCGACAAAGCAGGAAAGAATGTCCAGTGGGAAAAAGACAGTCTCTTCAACAAATGGTGTTGGGAAAACTGGTCAGCCACATGCAGAAAAATGAAACTGGATCATTTCCTTACACCACACACAAAAATAGACTCAAAATGGATAAAAGACCTCAATGTGAGAAAGGAATCCATCAAAATCCTTGAGGAGAACACAGGCAGCAACCTCTTCGACCTCAACCGCAGCAACTTCTTCCTAGGAACATCACCAAAGGCAAGGGAAGCAAGGGCAAAAATGAACTATTGGGACTTCATCAAGATTAAAAGCTTTTGCACAGCAAAGGAAACAGTCAACAAAACCAAAAGACAACTGACAGAATGGGAGAAGATATTTGCAAATGACATATCAGATAAAGGGCTAGTATCCAAAATCTATAAAGAGCTTCTCAAACTCAACACCCATAAAACAAATAACCCAGTCAAGAAATGGGCAGAAGACATGAACAGACATTTCTCCAAAGAAGACATCCAAATGGCCAACAGACACATGAGAAAGTGCTCAACATCACTCGGCATCAGAGAAATACAAATCAAAACCACAGCGAGATACCACCTCACACCAGTCAGAATGGCTAAAATCAACAAGTCATGAAATGACAGATGTTGGCAAGGACGTGGAGAAAGGGGAACCATCCTACACTGCTGGTGGGAATGCAAGCTGGTGCAGCCACTCTGGAAAACAG
>LNAC01001117.1:255263-300977 GCA_002007465.1 Ailurus styani
GTGGGGGGTAGGGAGGGAAAAATAATGAAACAAGATGGGATGGGGAAGGAGATAAACCATAAGAGACTCCTAATCTCACAAAACAAACTGAGGGTTACTGGGGGGTGGGAGGGTAGGGATAGGGTAGATGGGTTATGGACATTGGGGAGGGTTTGTGCTATGGTGAATGCTGTGAAAGGTGTAAGCTTGATGATTCACAGACCTGTACCCCTGGGGCAAATAATAATAATAATAAAAAGAAGACGTGGTATATATATACAATGGAGTATTACTCAGCTATCAGAAAGGATGAATACTTACCATTTACATTGATGTGGAGGGAACTGGAGGGTATTATGCTGAGTGAAATAAGTCAATCGGAAAAAGACAATTATATGGTTTCACTCACATGTGGAATATAAGAAACAGCACAGAGGATCATAGGGGAAGGGAGAGAAAACTGAATGGGAAGTAATCAGAGAGGGAGACAAACCATGAGAGACTCTTAACTATAGGAAACAAACTGAGGGGAAAAAAGGAAAGAAACTGAGGGTTGCTGGAGGGGGAGGTGCATGGGAGGTGGGGTAGTTGGGTGATGGGCCTTAAAGAGGGCACATGATGTGTTGAGGACTGGGTGTTATATGCAACTGTGAATTATTGAACTCTACACCTGAAACTAATGATGTACTATATCTTGGCTAATTGAATTTAAATTAAAAAAAAAACAATGGTGGAAACATGAAGTGTTTCTGTAACACTTCAGCTCACACAGGCCCCAAGCAGCTCTTGCTCAGGAAACAGGCTAAGAAAAACATGCAAAAATATCCAGATCCCAATCTTGAGCAGGAGCGAATTACTTAAACTGCAGGACAATCATACTGTGGCACGTGATTTGGTTTGTCTGTTGTCCATTTGTCCATATTTTTTCAAGAGTATAGCCTAATGGATAGGAACACAGGCTCAGAATCAGACAAATGAAAGTTCAATCCCAGCTCCACCATTTACAAATTGCATAGTCTTGGACACTTATCATCCCTAGTTTTTTCATCTGCAAAATAGGGGTGATAACAGTCCTTACACCATTGGGCTCTTGTGTGGAGTAAATAAGGACATATGTGGTACCTGACACACAGTATATGCTTATTAAAAATAGATATTTTATTATTAGAATTTAAAATCACATTTTCTGACAATGAATATACTAATCCATAGAAGAAGATATAAAATAATTAAAAAATAAAAATTAAATGAAGAATGTTATTTTTCTAGTATGTTATAACTGCAAAGTCAGCTCAAGAATATGTAATAGTCACTAAGAGAGAAATAGCCACGGAAGACAGAGGAAAAATAGTCAATGATCTATCCACTTCCCCCCACCAAAAAAGGCCTATGTTAAGATAATATGTAGAGGCAAATTATGTCCAGCCTTCAGTAGACAGATTATTCTCAGACTATCCAATCAGAGCAGAGTAAGAAATTAACTCAGCTCCTTTTACAAGTCTAGCCTTTATCCTTACACAAAACTACCCCTCCACACACACACACGCACGCACACACAAATGGGTTAAGCACACATTTTGAATATAGAAGCAGAAATTCTCAATAATATATTATCAAATCAAATTTAGCAGAGTATTATGAGAATAGTAAACAGGATTCTTCGTAAGCATAGAGCTGAGCAGGGGAAGTAGAAATGAGAACATCGTTTGCCATTATCTTTCCCAGGGCCCTGGGTGTCAGCTGCTTTGTTTATAGAAAAAATAGAGTGTCTCAGTTAATCCAACTAGTCAGTTCAACTGAATGGTCAGTTAAATGGAGGTCTATTAAGACAGAGTTAGTTGCAGCGGGGGGAGGGGGGGTCTGTGAAAGACAGAGTTGAAAGAACTTCTAGTATATAAGGTACTTTGTATCCTTGCTAACCTAATATTTTCATATAAGCTTATCTTTCATAAAGATCATTTGAAACAACTGACTACCAGTTTTTATGGATCAGTTATTGTGAGGCATTCAGGTTTCTCTTTTTTAATGCTAGAAATCACATTGCAAGGAACACATTCCTGCCTCATATTCTGTCCACATTTCTGATATCTCCTTTGGACCTATTTTTTACAAGTAGAATTATTATACCAACTACTCCAAGATTCTTTGAATTCTTAGTGCATATTTAATATCTTGATGCATTTAACCCAAGTGCTCTCCAAAAATTTGGCATTGTTAAATACTTCCAACCAGCAAGGCACAAGCACACCTTTTCCACTATCTCCTCAGCAGTGTTCAAGTTTTCTATTTCCTTAACCTATGTTCATCCAACAGATTTAAAATTCTATGTCTCTGTTCTTTTAATTTACCACCGTTTGAACAGTGATGGTAAACCTTCCCTCCCCTGTGGGCCAGTTCCTTTGCTGTGCACTGGCTTTACTTGAGTCAAGACAAACCCTGAGTTCTGCTACCTTATAGAAATCTCTCTACAGGATGATTTTCCCGATGCAAAGTCTTGAGCACGTGTGCTGTGAGACACACCGACTTGGGCCAGCCAGCAGCCAGGTAACCGGCTGGCCTAACGACAGAGAGCTGGAAATCCGAGCACCTCTTTGCAAAACCACTTTCATAATGACCAGCCCTCTGAATAAGCCAAGAGGAGGATAAAGTGTAAAGGCCATATGTGAGGTCTCTTCATTGCCATAGGACTGGAAACACTATTACACTTGTTTCTAATCTCCCCACTCTCTGTTCATCTTTCTCCTTTTAATTTTCCTAAATGGCCCAGCCACTGCTTCTGAGGAGAAGGTATTTAATATGGGTGAGGATTTAGCTGTTCCTCCAGGAACAGGCTGGGCCACTACTTTTCAAATGTCATCTTGATTTGCTGCTTCCCCACTAAGTAAGAGACTTAATAGGGCTTAGGGGATGAATCTGGAAACAAACCTCCCTAATGAAATGGCCTGGGGCCTCACCCACTGTGACAGCTCTGGGGACAGCTGCCCGGGGAACATGAGCTAGTGACAGGGAAGGAGTTTGGAACCTGAAGGACTGTCCTCACAACCCCTTCTGGATCCCCCATCCTGGCTCCAGCCACTCCAAACAGTGTTGAGGTCCCCTGGTCTGCTCTGTTTCTTTCTTCTCTCTATCCCCACCTCTGCCAAGTTCACCCAGCACCCTGTACTTACGCCTCTGTTAATGTTTGTTCCACAGTGCTGGATTTACCCAGTTAACTCCATTTTCCATTGCTGTTACACCCACTCTCAACTGTGTTCTTTGAGAACAAGGACAGGTCTTCTTTGCCAACATATCTTGGGTCAGACAGTGTTGGTTCCCAAAGGAGGTCAATAAATTACTGCTGAATGGTTAAGTAAATGACTTACTGGATGACTCTTAACAAGACCCTTAACATCTTTATGTTATAAGTCAGTTATGCCTCAGTTCTCTTATCCACTAGGTGGGAAGGCAAGCCCTTGCTCCACCTCCCTTAACCAACAAAGGGCAGCAAACAGTTTGTTTCCACTTGGCTGAACTTCTCAAGGGGATCTGAACAAAAGCATTGATAGGATCTGGGATCAGCCCTGAGCACTGCCTACCAAGCCATTTGCCCCGGCTCATTATCCCTGTCAGTCTCAGGGTGCCACCAAAGAGGCACCAAACAACAAAGTGGCACCGTTGTTTGGCCATTTTGCATCAAGCAGCCTCTGTCACCGGCTGCCCAACTGCTCTCTCCAGAACGTCTATCTTTTCATGTGCTCCAACTGGCAGGTTCCTTACACCATAGCCTGGACCTGCTATAAAGCCCTTTCACCTCGGGCGCCTGGGTGGCTCAGTGGGTTAAAGCCGCTGCCTTCGGCTCAGGTCATGATCCCAAGGTCCTGGGATCGAGGCCCACATCCGGCTCTCTGCTCAGCAGGGAGCCTGCTTCCTCCTCTCTCCTCTCTCTCTGCCTGCCTCTCTGCCTACTTGTAATCTCTCTCTCTGTGTCAAATGAATAAATAAAATCTTTAAAAAAAAAAAAAGCCCTTTCACCTCTAGGCTCCCCTAAAAGCTGTCAACTCTCCTTATCCCCCATAAATGGATCAAGCTAGTATTCCCAAATGCGGTATTTGCTACCTCCAGAACCCACAGAAACCTACCAAGCGCTGTACTGCTTTTGCTGGAATGTGCAAAATACAATAATTGTCCTTTGGAAGAACATGCCTCTGATGCCTGAACCCATAAAACTTCCACAGATATAGAAGTCCTTTTCAGAAATCAGAGAGGGAGACAAACCATAAGAGACTCTTAATCATAGGAAACAAACTGAGGGTTGCTGGAGGGGAGGAGGGTGGTGGGATGGGGTAACAGGGGGGTAGACATTGGGGAGGGCACATGATGTAATGAGCCCTGGGTGTTATATAAGACTGATAAATCACTGAACTCTACCTCTGAAACTAATAATACACTATATGTCAATTAACTGAATTTAAATAAAAAAGAGAAATTAATAATACACTATATATTAATTAATTGAATTTAAATTAAAAAGAAAGAAAGAAAAAAGGAAGGAAGGAAGAGAGAGAGGGAGGGAGGGAGGGAGGAAGGAAGGAAAAGAGGAAAGAAAGAAAGAAAGAGAGAGAGGGAGGGAAAGGAAAGGAAAGGGAAGGAAAGGAAGAAAGAAAGAAGAGAGAGGGAGGGAGGAAGAGAAGGGAAGGGAAGGGAGGGAGGGAGGGAGGAGGGAAGGAGGGGAGGGAGGGAAGGAAGAAAAGAAGTCCTTACATTTTCATAGGATTTATCTCCAAATACACAGAGAACACATGTCATGCCAACACCACTGTGCCTGCTATTTCTTGCTCATCCAGTTCAATTAACATGTTATCCATCTAGTGAATGGATGTGACACTCATTAGAATGTCCAGAGAGTCCAGGTCCTTTGCGCTCTATTGTAACATAAAGTAAGAGAAATGACACCGTCCTGGGGCAAGGCTAAATGTATCTCGTTTTCTGTCCCATGTGAATGCAAACTGATTCTGCTCCTGCTTCATGATGGGTATGGAAAAGAACATGATTGCCAGATTGATGCGCACATATCAACCGCTGGCTTAGCAGCTGCAGTGGGACTACTGCTTGGTGTTAGAATAAAGACTATTCAAGACCACAGTGTGGTGGCTGAGTGAAAAGGTTTTACTGCCAAACAGGGAATGTGATCCAGCACAAATTGTAGGTAAACTCTTGGAAATGAAGTGCAAGGAAAGAAATAGGGAAGCTTTGTCAAAGCCAACAGACTGAGAGTTGTTTCTGTCCCTTTTCAGGAAATCAACATGTGAGTGAAGATAATTGGGATCTTCTGTCAATGTAAGCATTGAAAGGAAAGCAGTCTGCTGTAGGTAGGCATATGCTACATGTTTCTAGATTATAATAACTGGGTGCCTCTGCTGAGGATCTGCTGTCCCTGCCTCAGGACCATGGTGTCCTGCTGCTCTGTGATGTGTCTGGGTCGGGTTTATGGTACCCAGTCAGGTCTGTCCATTTTCAACAGGCCAGGTTGACCAGCTACTTGGCCAGGTCAATCTACCATTGATTAAGTATGAGGTAATCCACTGTTGTCCATCGGAATCCAACAAGGTGCTGGGTTATGACATCCTTTAAGTCTTTGCGTGTAGCAGGAATGCCAACCCTCCTGAGATGAGGCATTACTGTTTTATGTACTATCTTAACAGGGGAGGAGGGCAGTTTCAGAACCTTCCACTTGGCTTTTCCCACTACAATCATTCTTACCCCTCAGGTCAAGAAAGTAAGTTGGGGGTTCTGCAAACTGTCCAGCAAGTCCATGTAATTGTACATTTGGGGCCTGGGGCAATGACCATCGGTGATCCATGGGTTCAGTGGACCCCCTATGAGCTAGATCTCTGCCAAGACACATTTATGCATGGACATCATATGTCCGTGTTCTAGGGAAGCCATGATGGCACTTTGGGACTCTGGATAACAGTGTCAGTTCAGACTCAGTGAAAAACCTAAAAATATTTTCAGATTTTGGAAAAATCTGAGTATTCTCTCCATTGCGTGGTTACTTGAGTACATGAGCATAGGCAGCTTTGGGAAAGGTCTGGAATAATTCTTACTGAGTACAATTGCTTCTGAGTTGCACAATCTTTCCTCATAGAAACCCGGCCTCCCCTTGTGGGCTGCCTGTCTGCCTTGTGAGGAAGACTGTGGTCCTTGAACCATCTCTGTACATGGTATTACACAGGTGGGACCCTCCCCCACTTAGACTTCGCCGCTAGTCTCAATAGTTATGCCCACCTTGTTTCTGAGACTTAAGCACTGCCATTTGGCCTCTGCATTTGAGATCTTCTCACTTCCCATTGCTATGTGGGAGTCTGGAACTATAACAGCACCTCTCACTAACATTAGTCCTGGTCCACTGACCTTCCCAGTGATGCTGATGCCCCCCTCAACACATTCCTTATCACTTGGGTAAATTAAACTAACTTTTCCCAACCTTACACAGTACATCCACCCCACTCTCTAAGTCTTTTGATCCCTTCCGCCCTGTCTGCCACAGCCATCTGTCATGTCTACTTCACTTTGTATGGCCCGTCACTTTTCCCAAGTTTCCAAAAGCTATTCTGGCAGTATATAAATAGTCTCCTGGGGTTCTTGCCAGGATGCTAAATCCTGTATGTGCAACTGTATCAATAAACTCTCCTCTCTCTAGCTTTATATTCTGCCTCCCTTGACACAGCACCTTGATCCAATCCCATGTGCACCCTCCCAACTACTTCCACTCGTGTGACAAGTTAGGCAGAGCCTGCCCTCCTCAGCAGGCCAGTGCTCCCTAGTCTGCTCCTCTAGGATTTGATCCTTGCTATTGGTCTGGTTGCCAGGAAGAGAAATGGGAATAAATCCCAAGGGAGTTTAAGCACTGTCTCTTTTTTTTCTTGTGTATGAGTGTTTAAAGCAGCTTTCTTTATCATAGCCAAAACCCAGACATTGAGTCCATCAACCCAAATGTCACTGGATAAACACACTGTGATTATCTACACCAAGGAATACTAATCAGCAATAAGCATTGTCTTATAAAGCACCTGCCTTGTTTTATTTCATGCCTTCCTGTGATCTACAAACAGGTGGTGGGATGGGGAAGGGACTACTGTCTTCCAGTAATGGGGATCGGGCTACCTCTGCTAGGCATGTTTGGAGGACTCTGGGAATTCAAGATTCTTAGGTGTAAGTACCCATACATCAAGTGCCTTAAACTTGTTACTCGAGGCTCGCTGGAGCTATGAACACAGCCCCCCAAATCCTGCTACTCTCCCATTTAAGTCTGGTCTTTTGCCATGGCTGCATAAGATCACTGTTTCCTTAGACGATGCCGACCAGGCACTCTTGCTCACCCATTCTGCCTTAAATTGGCGATTTGTTACCCAGAGCCTGCCATTCTCTGTCCTCAACAAGTCAGCGAGCTCAGCGGCAGCCACCTCATTCTGCAGGGCTCGGAGCTGACATTTCTCCCTTCCCCTCAAATGTCAGAGATGACATAGCAACCTGCAGCTGCTCCCATCAGCATCTCGTCCCAGTTCACCAGGTAAGAGTTGTAGCAACTGCACTTCCACAGCTCATCAGGGGCCATCCATGCTCACCTCCCACCCACAGCGTGATCCCCATGGCCAGCTGGCTGGTGAGTGATCAGAGTGATCCTGATTCTAAGGCCATTCTGGGTACCAATTTCCTTAGACTGGACTCCCTAAAAGCACCCTTTGACAGAGAACTATGTGCAGAAGTCCTACTGGGGGTACCCCTGAATGAGACATGAGTAGGAAGTGGGGAATGCAGGACTGGGCAGAGGGAGAAGCTAACGCCCACACAATTCAATCTGCAACTGAGGTCTCAGCTGATCCTGCTGGCTGGGCCTTGGTGTCCCCACACCTGCCAGCTGTTGCTCCACGGGCTGTCCCTAGGAGGGGCTATAGACAGCCCCACTGTAGAGGGCCAGGCTCAGTGAGGACATGGCTGTGGGCTGTCAGCTGTGATACCCCCAGCAGCTGGGGGTGGGGGTATCAGCCCTGGAGAGGCAACCTGAGCAGACACCGTGGTACCCACGGTAGGATGAATCGTTATCACGTCTCCAGGCTCATCCCAGCTTTCAGCTTCCCTCTGCCCATTCCCAAAAAGCCCCACCCTCACTGTGGACGCCCGGCACCAGAGGCCCTGGCCCACCCAGCACGGGGTAACTGCCAGCATGGCACTGGGGACAGGTGGGACTAAGCAGCCACCTCTCACAGGGGGATATGAGCACCTCCTGCTCTGAGTCAAATCTTGTATAGAGCAGGAATGAGGGACAGGACTGTGGGTCTCGGTGTCCCCTCCGACCCACATCTAAGGGTGAACAGAAGCTGCCTCCACTAATCCCCCCTTACAGGATGTGAAGATCCAGGCTGCGGGCCCTCCTCCACTGCCCATGACTGATACCATCCGGGCTCTTCCTTCACTGTCTCCTACAGTGGCTCGGGTCCTGCCCTTCATACGGCACATGAGGCTCTGCTAGGCACCAAGCGTGTGCTTCCACCTCGCCACGGACCCTGGCAGAGTGCCCTGTACACCACCTCACTCAACTCCTGCAACAGTCACTTCTAATAACAAAACCGAGGTTCAGAGAAGCAGGATGACTTGGCTGGAGCTCCCGACGCAGTGTGCAGCAGAACCAGCATTTAACCCTGCTCTCTTCTCCCCTCTCCCCATGATAAAAACCATCTGGTCAGTGTGAACCCCCAGGGGCTGCCACCATCCCTTCCTTCTCTATCAGATCTTACCTCGCCACCTTCCAGCCTCAGAAAGTGCTCCACAAAGCCCTGAAGCCTGGTTTAGGAGCAGCCCAGGGGACCTGCTGGGGTGACCACCGTCCGTCCATGCAGGAACTCTGGACTCCCTTCCCTTTCTTGTTTCTGTTCTCAGGAGGAAGCAGGTGCTAGGTCAGTGATCAGGGATGGGGCTGGTCTCAGTGAGGGAGCCCACTGACCTCGGCCACCACTGCTCTCCAGCCTTTCCACAACCGGCCCCAAATCCTGTTCAGCCTTTAAGCTTCAACTCAACCATCCTCGGAGGCTGCATCATCTGTGCCCACAAAGCACTTGTGCTTCTGTCTACTCTAGCCTAAATCATCCCCCTGCCCCTAAACCAGACCGTGGGCTGTGAGAGGGCACAGCCATGGCCAGCACTGGCCTGCAGAGAGAAGGGGTTCCAAGATACTTCCTGAGCGAAAATAGAAAACTGTATGTAATCCCTCCTTTAATGTTCTCTGTTCCCTACCTAGTAATTGACATGGGAGTTGCTGACCTCCAGCTAGACCACCTGCACACTGAAAACTGAGGTTGGGTCTTTCTTCGGGCCTTCCCCAAAGTACTGAGCACATGCATGAAGCAGGGCTCCACTACATGCTTGATAGTCTGGATAAATTCTTAAGGACACTTCCTGCCTTCAGTAAATGTGCTCAGGCTTCCCAGGGCACAGCAGAGATGGCAACTGCTTTTTAAAATGGCTCACATCTTGATCTTTGCACTAATGGCTGCTCTGAGCACAGGTACCCAGCCTGGCTGCCTGGCTGCAGGTGCCTGATGGAAGGGCTGGTAGCAAAAGTGCAGTGGACAGACTGCAGGAATTCATGCAGAGTTCACCCTGACCAGGAGAACAACTTCTATCTGGAGATGCTGGCATCCGGCATTTGTCCTGCTCCTCTGTAAATGACTCAAGATCTTGGATCCTGAATCTGGTGTGCCTGTCTGTCTTGGGGCATTTCCAGTCCTTATACCCACCCCTCTGCCAACCCATCTTACTGGCCCTCTCTAGGCACAGGTTCTATCCATATTCACAAAAACAAAGCCAGCTGAGCTGCTCTTCTGTTCCCAGGGCTTAAGGTTCTAAAGGGGGACAGTGACTATCCATGAATGTGCTTAACTGAGCCAACAGGTGCTCACAGCCCACTGGACTCACTGATCCTTGCGGTTCTCACTGAGCTTAGTGTGCATCTGCAGGACCAACATCCATCCCTAGGTTCCTCCCTGGTTTGAGAATGAGATTCAAAGATAGAGTTAAGAGCTGAGGTCAAGGAGGACTGCTGGAAGCACACACTGTTGTAGCCACCCTTGACTACACCTGTCAGATTAATTTAACAGGAAACACACACACACACACACACACACACACACACACACACACACACACGCCTTCCAATTCCTCTGACCTATCTTCTTCACCCAGACTTTGGCACCCCTTACATGTGCCCACTTGCTCAACCCAAGCCAGGGAGCAGCTCAGGGTTGCTCAAGGGGGCTCACAGAGCTGTGCCCATTATTCCCAAGAGTAATCCCAGTCTCCCCAGTGGCTCCTTCCTTGCCTGCCTGCTTGCCTATCTGGGTTGACTCTAGTACCTGAAATAGGCCAGGCTCTATGCCAGGGGTTTTAAACTCACAACATAATTTAGCACTCAAAAGACTCCTCTATGTATCAACTCCATCTTACAGATGAGAAAATTAAGCCTTACAGAGGGCAATCGACTTGCCCAAATGCACACAGTGGTGAACCCAGCATTCAAACCTGGGTCCTCCTGACTCTGACCTCTCTCTTTCTGGTTCACTAAATACATAATTGACCAACACCGCCTTCTTGTACACAGACCTCCTCTACATTACCCAAAGCCAGTTACCCAAAGCCAGGTGGCAGTCTTGACCTTGACCTTGACCTCTCCCTCATCTCAGCCCCTTAGCCCTTTCTGCTATCCCTCCGGTCCCCCTCCCATCAGTCCCTTCTCTCTATTTCCAGTGCCCCTGCCTGGGAGTCCTCACCATCTCTCATGGGGTTCCCATCCCAACCTGCCCTCTCCCAACCCCTCCGATCTTGTCACCTCTATATCCCTTCCCCATAAAATCCCAAACTTTCTGCTTCTCTATCATTGTCCTGCCCCTAAGTGAGACTTGCTGTCTCACACCTCTGCATGTGACAACTGTGCTGCACCCATTCTGCCTGTGAATTCCTAGTTATTCTTGAAGACCCAGTACAAATGTCACCTCTACCGAGAAGCCCTCCCATGCAGGGAGAGATCCCCCTCCTTTGACCCATTAAAATATCCTGTACTTAGCCCTCTTGTATGACCTTTGTCACTCACGAGTGCAGTAGTTTGTTGTATGTGCATGTGTCTCTCCCACTACTCTCTGATCTTCCTGGAAGCAGGCACTCTCTTTTATCTGGCTTTGGCATTTTGTCTTGTGTGCATGCGTGTATGTGTGCTAATATGTGTGTGAGAGTGCATGTTTAACCTCAGGTGAAGAGGGCTGACTTAAACATGCTTCTCAGTTTCATGGCAATTCATCATCACTGGTCCATGAAGGCCTCCTCCTCTTTTATCTCCATCCCCACCTTCCTCCCTGCCTCCTCCTGTGTGCCCAGTATCTGACACAGAGCACAAAGGAGGCTCAGCAAATGTCACTGGGTGCAGGAGATGGGTGACAAAGTAATTGTGCATCCCATTTAATTCCACTCCTTGAAGTTTCCATTGGTCAAAGTGGAAAAGGATAGGGGTTAGCTGTTGCAGCCTAAAAACCTCAAATTGCCAAGAAGATGAGGGTTACTGAAAGATTAATTCTTTAATGCTGAGAGCCTGGATGTCGCAGAGAGAAATAAAAGGCAATATACACATCAGAGACCAGTTTATCATTTGGAAACTGCGAGGTAAGATTTTCACTGCAAATTCAGTTCAATCCAACAAGCCCAAGATGGATCTCTCAGCCCTTCACCCAAAAGAGCATCATCCTACCCGGATTTATGTGGTCAAGGAATCTACAACAGAGGAGACAAGAATATGCAACAGGAGAAAGGCTCTTCAACAAAATGGTGCTGGGAAAACTGGACAGCTACATGCAAAAAAAAAAAAATAGAACTGAGCAGCTTTCTTACACCATACACAAAAATAAACTCAAAATGGATTAAATACCTAAATGTGAGACATGAAATCATAAAACTCCTAGAAGAAAACATAGGCAGTCATTTCTTTGACATAGGCTGTAGCAACATTTTTCTAGCTATGTCTCCTCAAGCAAGGAAAACAGAAGTAAAATACACTATTGCAACTACACCAAAATAAAAAGCGAAGGAAGCCATCAAGAAAGCAAAAAGGCAACCTACTGAATGGGTGGAGATGTTTGTAAATGATATATTCCATAAGGGGTTAATATCCAAAATATGTAAAGAACTTATACAACTCAACACCGAAAATAATAGTAACAGTAATCTGATTAAAATGGTCAGAAGAGGGCGCCTGGGTGGCTCAGTGGGTTAAAGCCTCTGCTTTCGGCTCAGGTCATGATCTCAGCGTCCTCGGATCGAGGCCCGCATCAGGCTCTCTGCTCAGCAGGGAGCCTGCTTCCTCCTCTCCCTGTCTCTCTGCCTGCCTCTCTGCCTACTTGTAATCTCTCTCTGTATCAAATAAATAAATAAAATCTTTAAAAAGAATGGTCAGAAGACATGAACAGGCATTTCATACAGATGGCTAACAGACACATGAAAAGATGTTCATCGTCACTTATCATCAGAGAAATGCAAATCAAAACGACAACAAGGTATCACCTCACACCTGTCAGAATGGCTAGAATCAAAAAGATAAGAGATAGCAAGTGTTAGCAGGGATGTGGAGAAAAGGCAACCTTCATGCACTGCTGGTGGGAATGTAAACTGGTGCAGCCACTGTGGAAAGCAGTTCGGAATTTCCTCAAAAAATTAAAAATAGGAGCACCTGGGTGGCTCAGTCAGTTAAGCGTCTGCCTTTGTCTCAGATCATAGTCCTGGGATTGAGCCCCATGTTGGGCTCCTTGTTCAGTAGGGAGCCTGCTTCTCCCTACTTCTCCCTACTCCTTCTCCCTCTGCCTGCCACTCCCTATGCTTGTGCTCTCTCTGTCAAATAACTTTAAAAAAAAATCTTTTTAAAAAATTAAAAATAGGGTCTCCTGGGTGGTTCGGTCATTAGGTGTCTGCCTTTGGCTCAGGTCATGATCTCAGAGTCCTGGGATCAAGCCCTGCATCAGGCTCCCTGTTTGGCAAGAAGCTTGCTTCTCCCTCTCCCGCTCCCCCTGCTTGTGCTCCCTTTCTCGCTGTCTGTCAAATAAATCAATAAAAATTTAAAAAAATTAAAAATAGAAATATTGTATGATCCAGTAATTCCACTAGTGGGTATTTACCCAAAGAAAACAAAAACACTTAATTTGAAAAGATTTATACACCCCTATGTTTATCACAGCATTATTTACAATAGCCAAGATATGGAAGAAGCCCAAGTGTCCATCAATAGATAAATGAACAAAAAAGATGTGGAATATATATAATGGAATATTACTCAGCCATAAAAAAGAATTAGGGGTGCCTGGGTGGTTCAGTCAGCTAAGCATCTTCCTTCGGCTCTGGTCATGATCTCGGGATCCTGGAATTGGGCCCCAAATCTGGCTCCCTGCTCAGCAGGGAATCTGCTTCTCCCTCTCCCTCAGCCCCTTTCCTTCACTTGTGCATGCACGCTCTCTCTCTCAAATAAATAAATAAAATAAAATAAAGAATGAGATCTTGCCATTTTCCATAACAGGATAGACCTAGAAGGTATTAAGCTAAGTGAAATAAGTCAGGTAGAGAAAGACAAATACCATATGATTTCACTTACATGTGGAATTGAAAAAACAAAACAAATGAATAAACAAACCAACAAAAAGCATGAACAGACCAATAAATGATTGCCAGAGAGGTGGGGGATGGTGGAAAATGAATGAAAGGAAATGAAAGGTACGGACTTCCAGTATGGAATGAATGAGTCACAGGGATAGCAGGTACAGCAGAGGGAACACAGTCAGCGGTACTATAAACCCATCGCATAGTTCACTTGTGGTGAGCACAGCATGATGGAATCACAGTGTTGCAAACTGAAACTAACATAACATTATGTATCAACTATACTTCAATTAAAACTTTACTCCAAAAAAAGATATATTTAATTTGGAAGAGCTATATGATTCAGTGAAACCAATGTGTTCTAAATGACCAATGAATAATATTATGAAATCATGCATGGATAAAGATTAATAAAATATGCACAATGGACCAATATATTTTAGTGCAATATTATACAAAAGAAAGTCCAGTTACCCAGTTTCAGGTTCCACAGGACAACTAACCTTTGAAAAACTTTCATCAAGTTTTGGTGTAGGATTAAAGAAAGATTTTACAATTAGCTGAACAAGGTATTAAATTCTTCTTCCTTTACTAAGTATTAAAAAAAGAAAAAACAAAACTTTTTTTCCTTTAAATAAAAGATGGGGGCAGCCACCGTCCTCCCCACAGTCACCTCACAGGTCATACTCTTCCTTCAAAGGATTCTGCTGTTGCCAGAGATCATTTGGAATTGTCCCTCAGACAACTGCCTGAAATGCTTGTTTGGGGAACTTCACTGACTACCCACAAGATCACTGTCAGAATTTTGAGGCCCACAACTCCCTCTGGAACAAAAAGACACGCTCCAATTTAGTCACTGTGATAGGATGGCAACTTTAATCACTGTGATAGATGGCCAAAAACATCACAGTTCTTCACACCTCCTTGTATGCCTGTCTTCTGCCATATGACTTGCTTTGGCCAAGGAGATGTTGGCAGAAATAATGCACAGGCTTGAAATGGATTTGCACACTGAGGTCTCTTTCTCTTTATGCTCTTTATGCCTCCACCATCATTCTGAAAGTATCCCCCCCCCGCTAGCCTGATGGAGGATGAAGGACAAGTCAAACACACCTGAGTCCCCAGATACTCAGATGAGACCATTCTAAGCCAGCTGTCATCCAGCTATTCCCTAGATATCTGAGCAAGCTCAGACAAGATCAGCTGACTACAGACACATGAGCAAGCCCTGCCAAGATCAGCCAAACCCAGCCCAGAGCAGCTGAACCCTGCAGAGTCATGAGCTAAATATTATTTGTTGTGGGTCCCTGAGGTTTCTCTGGTTGTTTCTTTTGCAGCAGTACTGTGGCAACTGATAAGTGACACAACTACCTCTGCACATACACTTCACTGAGCTGAGCTTGGATTGACCTTGGGATTTTCTAAAAGCCAAATCTGCCCATAAAGACAAAGAATTGCCTTTGGAGACACTGAGACACTGAAATGAACACATAATGGGTTCTAAAGGCAGTCACGTAGAAGAAACCCCCCAAAAGCATGGAGCAATGGGAGTGTTTTTTGGAATAACTGTAGAGCCCTTAGGGGAATTACCTTTCAAAAAGCAATGCACATTTGGACACTTAAATGCTGGCATATTTACCCCTTTACCTGTGGTCCTACCTTGTATTTGCTGAGTATTTCCTAGTGTGGCTGCTGAAAGTGGTAATATTTTTTTTGTATGGGAGATGGTCCCATTTAGAAGTTACATGAATTCAATTAATGGACATCACTATTTCTAAACCATGGGTTCCTGTTTTTCTCTTTGGAACTGCTAGAAGCCTATGCGTATCTACAGAGAACTGCTGGACTAGTGGGAAATTATAGGAAAACCTGTGAACACACGACTGTGAAGCTCCAAAAACCATTATCTTTGGCATTCTGGGCACACATGGCAGAAACCAAGGCATATGTTTTCCATCCTTACCCTGACATCACACACCAAAAGGTAAGGTCCTTGTGACTTAGAAATATGGTCTGCCCATGGTCAAGACCTGCTTGTCATGACTTGTCTTCTGAAGAAGGGCAGAGCTTGCACTTTTAAGTGTAAAGGTCTAAAAGGTCTCCAGACTGACAAGAGCCCCATCTCTGCCAGGCTGCAGCCACATTTGGCCTCGCCCTCACACACCTGTCCCCAAGAGCTGACCTGAGGAGGCCTCATGCCATTAGGCCAGAACCAAGACCATACCCTAAGAGGAAGGGATGTCCAGGTCCTGAGCAGCCCAGGGGCCCTCAGAGAGAGTGCTGGTGGAGTCCCGTGACCAAGCTCGTGGGCTCTGAAATCACACCTGGTCTGTCCTGGCCTCACCACTCACCTGCTGCAGGGCTGTCAGGAGGTTACCACATCCTTTCAGCCTCAGTGTCCTCAGCTCTGATGTGGGAACAGTGACCCCTCCCCTGGAAGGTTGTCAGGGCAGCTGAGTCAGAAAATGAATGTGTAGAGGTGCCTAGGTGGTGCAGTCATTGGGCATTTGCCTTCAGCTCAGGTCATGATCCCAGGGTCCTGGGATCCAGTCCCGTGTCAGGCTCTCTGCTCAGCGGGAAGCCTGCTTCTCCCTTTCCCACTCCCCCTGCTTGTGTGTCCCTCTCTCACTGTGTTTCTCTCTGTCAAATAAATAAATAAAATATTTTTAAAAAAGAAAGAAAGAAAGAAAATGAATATAGAGACTCAGCACGGTCCTGGCACTCAGTAAACACTCAACAGAAACTGTCATTTGTGAATTATAGAGAGCAAAATTTGACTTGACTGGGGTGGGAGCTGTTTCAAGCAAGAGAAAACAACGGTGCTCTCAGAACAAGCCAAGGAACCACAGGATACGTCCGGCGGCTAACAATGTGTGGATGGTGTCAATCATCAGGCTCCCCCTTCTGTCAGCTCAGCATGTCCCCACCTGTCTCTTGTCCACTTCTCAGGATCCACAGATGAGGAGAACAGCACAGCAAACAAAAAACACACACATTTAAAATTGTGTCTCAGGTAGGAGTAAACGTGTTCTGAATGAACCTGTGAGGACTGCACCCAGAGCTCGGACATGGACTCTGCACTCCACCTTGCCTGTTCTACTTCTTTCCCAAACACACTGCCATTTACTAAGCACCTGTTACATGCCATGCACTATGCCAGATGCACCACAGGCATCACCTCATTTAATTCTCACAAGGACATTTTAAGATATATAGTAACATTCCAGTTTTGCAGATGAAGAAACAAGGCCCAGAGCAGGTAGGTCATTTGCCCAATGTCACACAGCCATTAAACAGCAGAGTCAGGAGCTGAAACAAGGTCTATGCATCTCCAAAGCCCACAGTCATCTCCCTATCTCTTGCTACTGTGACCCCCATGCTGAACCTTCTAGATAAATGGTCCCATAAGGCCAATACAGTGTAAACTCAGTAACAAACATGAGCCCTTCCTCATCAGAACTTTAATGATGTTTACAAAACTTCCACAATTCAATTTCTACTGCCATCACGTTTGCCATATCCAGATAATCTCTTTTCTCATTATCGTAATTTCCTCTCATCAAATTGACTCAATTTTCCTACTTAACATTAGTTTAAAAGGAAATGTTTCATACCACTTGCTATAATTAATTACATTTTAAATACATAATTGTTAAAATTTAAAATTCATGGGCAAGGGCACCTGTGTGACTGGGTAGGGTAAGCATCTGACTCTTGATTTCAGCTCAGGTCATGATCTCAGGGTCATGAGATCAAGCCCAGTGCCAGGCTCTGTGCTGGGTGTGGAACCTGCTTAAGGTTCTCTCTCTCCCTCTCCCTCTGGCCCTCCGCCTGCTCACACATGAGCACTCTCTCTCTACAATAAATAAATAAGTAAATAAATAAAGGTTCATCAGCATATCACTTAAAATCAGCTTATACACTGCAATATCTAATTACATTCTGCTATAAACATTATTATGTCTCATATTAATATAAATATACATGTGCCTAAAACTTTTTATTATGAATTTCTTTTTATTATGGAAAATTTCAAAAACAAAAATAGAAAGCATAATCTAATGAACCCCTGTGTACCCATCACCCAGTTTCAACAACTGTCAGCTCATGGCTAGTCCCATTTCATCTGCATACCAACCCCCTTCCCAATGCCTGTATTATTTTAAAGCAATTCAAAGATACCATATCATTTCATTCGTATACATGTCATTCTTGATAACAGAAAACAACTGAAGAGCATTTGCTGGATGTCAGTTAGGTACAGCATGACAAGCACACACTCATACATCTTGGATCATAGGGACCACAATCGTGGGAGACGTATTATGATCCCCATCTTACAGATGGTAATGCTCAGACACAGATACACAAGCAACTGTCCCAGGGTCCCTCACCTGGTAAGTGGCAAAGCTAGCACTTGAAGTTAGGTGGTCCATGCACTTAACCTCTGCACCACACCACCTTAGGGGAGCACAGTCATCTCCAGGCCTGGGTAAATACAGCATGCTCCTCTCCCATTCCCCACAGAACTGGCCCAGGATGAGTTTCTGGCAGTTCATGTACAGAGTCTGTCACCTCCTCTGTCCTGTCTCATCACCCCTGCCACATCACCACTGCCATCAGGTTACCTGAAAAGTACTGCTGTCCTGGAGACTAGAGGCTGGAAGGGTGGACCCTAAGGACCCCTGCCCACACCCCCTGAGCCTCTGGCAAGGCAGAATACAGACCAGCATACAGGACGTGAGCCTCTAGTCCCCAGGCCTGGGGAGAGAGAAGACCATGTGTTGCAGCTAAAGGATGCAATATGCAAGTCAACTTCTGACAACCATTTACAACTTGACACCCCATTGCTATTCTTTTCAGTCTTCAGTGTCTTCATCACAGGTGCTGACTTCTCCAAGGTCTCGTTTCCTGGGAACATGGCTGC
Source organism: Ailurus styani (assembly GCA_002007465.1). Taxonomy (NCBI): domain Eukaryota; kingdom Metazoa; phylum Chordata; class Mammalia; order Carnivora; family Ailuridae; genus Ailurus; species Ailurus styani. The sequence goes on from LNAC01001117.1 coordinate 273,835, forward strand.
TGCTTAGACTGGCCTTGATCCCACTGGATCAGGCAGGGAAGAATGCGTTTTGTCTTGATTGAAACCCTCCACATCTATTTGCTTTTAGCAGCATGCAGGGTCCTGGTTTTAAGAGGGGGTGAAAGGGCTTAAATGTCTCCAAAGGTTTCTGAGACCTGTCATTTCTCAAGGGAGAAAGGGTGATGATTTCAGGGTAAAGGAATAAAAAGCACATGTACTACTTTTTTGTGCATACAGGGTGATGTTAAAATGAAGGGAGGAAACCATTAGGAAAAAGTTTTGAGTTTCGTTGAACCAACATTGGAAAAATACACCAAGACCCCTTCCAAATTCAAAGCAGAACCGTGACCTTCCACCTCTGTGGGAAACTCTTCTGGTCTGGAAACCGGGGTCTCCCTGGACATCCAGGAGTCCCCAGTCTCAGTACAGCACCCCCTATCAACCTCCCACTGACTGGGAAGCAGAGGGTCCAACAGTCACCCTCCCCAACCCAAAAGCCCAAGTAAGTGGTGAAATGAAGACCGTGCCAAGACTGGGACTTCCCCTTAGCAGAATCTTTTTTTTTTTTTAACATCTTAATTTTATTTTATTTTTTTCAGTGTTCCAAGATTCACTGTTTATGCACCACACCCAGTGCTCCATGAAATACGTGCCCTCCTTAATACCCACCACCAACCTCACCCATCCTCCCACTCCCCTCCCTTCCCAAACCCTCAGTTTGTTTCTCAGAGTCCACAGTCTCTCATCCTTCATCTCCCCTCTCTGATTTACCCCAATTCACTTTTCCTTTCCTTCTCCTAATGTCCTCCATGTTATTCCTTATGCTCCACAAGTAAGTGAAACCATGTGATAATTGACTTTCTCTGTTTGACTTATTTCACTCAGCATAATTTCCTCCAGTCCCATCCATGTTGATACAAAAGTTGGGTATTCATCCTTTCTGATAGCTGCGTAATATTCCATTGTATATATGGACCACATCTTCTTTATCCATTTGTCTGTTGAAGGGCATCTCAGCTCTTTCCACAGTTTGGCATAGCACAGAAGTTTCTCCTTTTGCTCATCTGTGGTGCCCAACAGAACCATCTCCACAGGCAAGAACATGGTGGACCCTTGGCTGGCTAGGTTCCATTAGGGAGCAAGAAGCTAAATGGGTTTAAAGAACCTCTAGGAATGCATGTTTGTTGTAAGGCTATGCAGACACACATAGGTGCTCAGCCATGAGGAATAGCTGTTACCTTCAGGAGACCACTGAGGCTCCAGGGTTCTGACCCAGTCTTCTTCTGTCTCCTCCTGTTGCCACCAGCTGTCCTTTAGATAGCTGTTGCTACCAGGTATCCTGCTGTCTCAGGGTTTCTAAGAATCTCTTGACTTCCACCTTTTCTCTGTCTGCCTTCTGGCAACTATCCTCCTCTATGCTATCCACAAAGGAGAGGATCTGATTGGGCCCACTAGCCACCATACCAAATGCTGAATCTCCACTGGACAGCATCCTGCAACAGACCACCCCACAGACCACTCTCTAGCCTATGAGATGCTGCCTTTGGCTGAGCCTCCATCTCTGGTCCAATCATGTGACTAGAGGACAGAGATGCATAGTTCAGCTCTAGGCAACCAATGCAGAAGGAGCTCCCTCCAGCCACTCTGTGTAGACCAGGGACTTTGGAACAGGGAAGAACGGGGAGTACCCCTGAGCCTCTTATTTTGCCCCAGACCTCAAAACAAAAGCTCAGTGGTCCTGGGTGGAATGTCAAAAGCTAACAACAAAGCCTGAAGCCTGAGGGAGGCACCCGCAAATGTGTGAGTGTGTGTGTGTGTGTGTGTGCGCACGCGCGTGCATACGTGTGCAAACACACACACAAAAAGCAATGCTCAACTTCAAGTAGATTTGGAACTCGGCTTGGCCTTTTAAATCCCAGCTCTCATGGAGGCCTCTGCTTTCCAGGAAGTTATTCCCATCAGCAGTTGTTTCTGCAATCATGGTTGTTATGAAACCCTTTATTTTGAAAACACATTTCAAAACAAGGCTTCTTACGCACTCAGCTTTCTCTGGTCCGTTAGGAGCAAAATGGCGCAGATGTTTCCCTGCGGCGCACTCGTGTGTTATCCCCACAGGCCATTCAAGTCCCAATTCATCTTGTAGTCACCACAAAAAAATGCAGAGGCACACGGTGGGGGGATGCACATCAACTCATCCCAAACACTCCCCTTCAGCCGGCTCCCTGCCCCACACGTGGCTGAGCCATGACACAACAGCCTGGTCCTTGGAGAGAAATTCATTATGTAATTAATTTTTTTTCATCAAAGTCAAATCTCTAAAGCAACTGCTGAGATAATACCAATTAGGAAACACTAACAGAAGACGAGCTGGCCCTGACGTCAGGGCTCACGGCGGTAAGAGTTTACACGACTTGTCAGATGCTCATGCCAGGGACCCAGACAGAATACTGGGTAAGAAACAAACAGCACATGCTCTTTAGGCTGGAATGGACCTTTCTGGAGTGCTCTTGTTCCCACAGGCTGCACTTACAAAGGGCCAGGGTGGAGTCATGGAAAGAAATGGACTTGGAGATGACACCAGCATGAATTCTGATCCCTACCCCGATAGTTACCAGCTGTGGGATTCTGGGCAAGTCAACATCTCTGGACCTCAGTGTCTTCACTGGACGGATGATTTTTTATAACCCATAGCTCACAAGGCTGTGTAAGGGTTAGCGACAAGATGTGAAAACCTTGGGAATCGGTACTGGTTCATAGCAGATTCTCTGCGTGGAAGCTTAGTGCCATTACCATCTGCCTTCCTACTCTAATGTGTTTTGAGGTTATTGGCTCCTCAGTGGCATGGTCTGCCCAGGGGTCTTGGGTCAGGTGAAAGGCTGAGATGTAGAACATTCCACTCCTCAGACCACTGAGCGATCACCAGCTATAGGGGGCTCTTCCCACCCCTCCTTCATCCCATTCGTGATGGGGTTTGGTTCAGAAAACTGCACCTAAGCCCCTGCTCTCAAGGTACTTACTCTGAAAACAGGCACAGATAAATAATCCTAACACTGTCTTATCAGGGCAATGAGAGATGTGTGGATTGGTGCTTTGGGGAGCACAGAGGAGAAACCAAGGATAGCTTCCAGGTCCAGGAGGTAGGAGCATGCACAGGACCAGGTGTCTAGCTACAGCATTAAGGTGTTCATGCTTCAAGTGTGTATTCAGAAAGATGACTCCAGTCAGAGTAAGGAAAGAGGACTGCACAGGTGAGACTCAGGATCCAGTAGCCAGGAGGAAAGCAGAGGCAGCCATTCAAGGGAGGAGGGCAGCCTGGGGCCCTGCTGAGAGTTGGTCCAGGCTTATCTTCACTCTGGAACCGGAAGTGAGAACCAATTTGACAAATGGAAAAGGTCTCATACCCAGGAATCAAGTTACCTGTGAGGCAAGCTGTACATGCCACAGCCCTTCCTCTGGCCTCCCTCCTAAAGCAGGTTCTCTCTGAGGCTCCATGAGCCCAGCCCTGGCCGGGCCAGCTCTACAAGCCCAGGCTGCAGCCTATCACACTGAGTGGGAGGTAGAGATGGGGCTCAGGAAACAGATGGGAAACAGCACAGAGCAGGCTGCATGGGATCCAACACAACCTCTCAGGAGGCTGGGCCATCTACCTTGTCAGGGCCAGACCACAGCTTCTCCCACCTTGGAAATGACCCAGGGCCCTCCTTGCTCTCCGTCTACATGCCCCTGCTATGGGTGTAGGTGTCAGCCCCGCTCATGCCTGATGACAGAACTACTGTCCTAGCCATCCAGGCTGTCCACTGTCCACCTGTGGACTTGGTACTGGAAACCAGTTCCCTGGTGTCGATCTTCATGACTGGCCACCAAATGACTTCAGCCTCTCTTGGACCGAGGTCCCTGTGAGTGCCCCTTACCATACCCAGATCCTGGAAGGTTGCCATGGTGACAGGGAGTGCTACCGGCCTGGGCGGAGAGGCCTTGGAGAGGGTGTCAGGTTACTGAGCCCTGATGGAGGTGGAGCTGGGGTGGAGGCAGCTCCTCATACTCTCTAACCCTGCTGTCAACTGCAGCGCCCCGGGGAAGGGCTGTACCACTGCCTGTGTGAAACCTCAACTTGTGATTCGAAAGGAAAACGTGCCTGATTGTCCACCCCACCTCTTCAGAAGCAGAAATGTATAATCCGTACACGTAGAAGTAAGAGAACATATAAAGAAACAGTGCCTGATCTGGGCAATCCACATACTCACATAGGCACTCATTCCAAAAGCCAGGCTTTCCCAATCGCTCACTCCAGACCTTTGCTCCTGCCCTTCCTCCATCACAGACAACACCCGCCTTCTTTTCCTTTCTATGAACACAGGACAAAACTTCGCTTAAACTGTCCCTCCTACCATCTAGTCCACACTGCTCTCTCCCTTCCCTAAGTTGCCAACCAAACCAATTTCTGATACTGAGTACCATTTTTTGGTCTCCTGATGTGTCCGGCAGGAGAGCCCTGTCTCCCCACTTATTCTAAACTAGTTGCACCTCCCCCTCCCCACTCAGAGCCCAGCACAGGGCCAGGCATAGAGTAAGGCACTCCATGCAGATTTTCCTGACATGCAACTGCCAAACCCCAAGACCCTCCAGGCCCCATGTAACAATTTAGAAAATCTCTGAGAAGAGCCTAGCCAGCAGGACCCCAGCTGCTTCCTGGGAGATGCAATGGCCCTTTGGGTGCCAGAGGCAGAGGTCAAGAAGGGCTCTGAGTGTCTGGCCCCAGTGCCCTGGCAGAGCTGTGGAGCCACAACTGAGCTTGCCCAGCACCAAGCTCCAAACCACTCACCACGGAATCAGGGTCCTAGGCTCAGACAGACCTTAAGGTTATGTGCCAAGGAGCTGACAATGGCACCCAGCAATCCCAGCCAAGCTCAGGTTTATGAGATGGGCCATTAAATTAAGGGGACTCATGAAAGCAGAATGGGCACCCCAGGGAAGGGGAGCCCAACGTCCTTGAAAAAAGTGGCAGCTGTGCCAAGAAAATAGCACCATTTCCCCAACTGATACCCAAGCTAGAGACAGGCCTCCCTCACCCTTGACTCCTCATGCCTTATCATGCCTCCTCATGCCTTAGTTCTGTCCCCCCAACCAGACCTCTTTGGCCACAGGCCTCTTTTAAGTCATCTGGGTGACAACTGCAGTGGTCTTCTGGCCACTGGCCTCCAGTCTCACCCCATCCGCTCCACACTGTGAGCTCTAGAAAACTGATAGCTTCCCATAAGATGGAGACTAAACTCCTTTGGCTTGTACCCTGCAACCCTAAGACCTGCCCCTCTGTCCTGCCTCCCTCCACCTCTCCTCTCTATAATGCTAGCCTCCCACTACACTGAACCAGGGCCTTTATTGAGCCAGGCTCAATATTATGTCAGGACTTTTGCAAAGGAGGCACATACACTCAGACATGCACAACTTCACCTGACTACTACTGTCCCTATGTCTTCTGCTCAAATGTCCTTCCCTGAACCCCCAGATTGCACAAGATGCTTCCATCTTTGCTCTCAGGGTCATCCACACAACAAAGCCCTGCCCTCAAGAGTCAAGCTCATAGGGGTAGGTCCCTCCCTAGAACAGATGACTAGTAGGCTATGCTGTTCTCCACCAGATGAAGTTACGGCAAAAGCATGGCATCTGTGTGCCGAGTTCTATCTTCACAGGGCTCAGAGAACCAAAGATACTGGCTAGGGTGGGCAGGCCAGGTTGTAGGAGCTCCCTGTTCCCTGGAGTCGGGCACCATAGCTAAACCTATTCACCACTCCTTAAGGCCATCTCCTCCTACCTACAGGGGCTCTGGTCAGGTTCCTGTAGAGCTTCCAGCTAGTACCTACAAGAGTATAACCAGAGCCCGCAGATTAGCGCCCACCAAGAATTCCAGTAGACTCATAACCACCAATAGGAAAGGCTGGAGAATATTCTGGAAAGAAGACATTCCAGGGTTAGAAATCCGATGTGCCATGAACCATTTGTGGGAAGAAGAAAAAGCTGCAGATCATGCCAACACCGAGAAGTCTCCTTGGGCTTCCCATTAATACTTGGAGCTCCCTAGGAACACAATAGCTACTCAGCTGATCCAGAGGGACAGTTCTACCAAAACCCCTTCCCAACCCACCAACGAGGCAGTAGATCCAGCTCCAGGGGACTCTACAGTGTATGTACCCCAGAAAAGGCTCTTTGTCCTGACCCATGGGTATGGCCCAGCCCTCCCCTGGACAGGGGAAAGCCAGCCATGTTGTTTTACCTGCCAGGTTTTAATCTGTGAGGGGAATCACCTCACAAAAAAAAAAAAAAAGATGTTTCCTAAGCCTTCCAATAACCTAAATGGAGAGAAACCTGTTAGTCCCTATGATAATTAATTTTACATGTCAAACTGCCTGAGCTACAGCACTCAGATAACTGGTCAAACATGTCTGGATGTTGCTACAAAGATATATTTTAGGCAAGCTTAACATTTAAATCAGTAGACTCTGAGTAAAGCAGATTACCTTTAATAATTCAAACTTACTCAATCAGTTGAAGATCTTAAGAAAAAAAGTGATCCCCCCCCCGGAAGAAAAGGGAACTCTGCTAGTCAGCTCCCCATAGACTTGAGCTGAAACATCATTCTTCCCTGGGTCTCCATTCTGCCAGTCTGCCAGCCTACACTGTAAATTTTGGACTTGCCAGCCCCCTCAATTACATGAGCCAATTCCTTTGTGTGTGTGTGTATGTATGTGTGTGTGTATATATATATATATATCCATCCATCCCCTGTTGGCTTCTCTAGAGAATCCTGATGAAAACAATCCATTATAAGTGATGGAGGCCTGGCCTCCAGCTTGGGTACCATGCAGGGATGGTGTTGCTCTCATGGAAGGGCCACCACCTCTGGGTTCCACGTTGGGCATCATTTTCTAGAATGTATGTATGTGCATGAACACACACACACACACAGGCAATACTCCCACCCTACCTGGGTGACCTTTAAGCCCTTATTCACTCCAAGACACCTGTGATAAGTCCAGACAACATATATAGTTGGAAATAGGTAGCCCAAGCCAGCCCTCTCTCAGACTAATTTATAGGTGGCACCGACCTCATTACAAGCAGGCAGTTGATTGAGCATTCTGCCCCTTGCTCAGTGTATATTCTTGGACATGGGATTTCACCTCTCTGGCCTCAGCTTCTTCTTCTGGAAAATGGGAATAATGATCGTACTCATCCCCTAGGATCAATGGAGAGCTAACCACGATAGAGTGCATAGCACAGCTCCAGGCTACTCCCCAAAATTTAATGTTATTCTCATTCACAGTATGCACACAAAGACTATTAAACAGGGCTTGTGGTCTTCTTCATGGAATCCTCAGGAAATTCCACCCTTGCTTTCAAACCAATTCCTATCCCCACAGAGGCTGACAGCCATCATTTCTTTGATTCACACTGTATCCTAGGGCACCAGATAGCTAACCCCATGTACCAGATGACAAAAGTGAAGCAAAGGGATAGCATGCAATACCCTTAATTTGGTGAGGTTATTGGACCTAGAACCTGCAGCTCTGGGCTCTAGCTCCTGAGCACCTGCTCTGCTCCCAGGACTCTGCTGTTCCTAGTGGTTCCACTCCAGCAGATGAGCATGTGAGGCAGCCCGTACAGACCCAGCCCTGAGACACTGACCCTGCAGCCCCCTCCACCATCAGGAAATCCTTCCTCACTCGCGTCTCACCTGAGACCCTCATGCTCTTTCAGCTGCCTCTTTGGGCTAAATAGGAGTTACTACCTTTGGCCAAAGTCATGTCTAATTGCTGCCCTGTGTTCTCTTTCAAATATACAGAACCCCAGTTTCTTTCCTTTCTTCTCTCTTATGACTTATTTTCCAAGATTCAGCCCTACAATCTGCCCTACTCAGTATCTATCTGAGTAGCACAAAGACGTGAAGAGATTTAACTTGGAACTTTTTCTTGGCAGCCATGTCTAAAAATCTCAAAACGCCAGACAAAAGAGGTTAATGTGGTATTGGGGACCTTGTTTAAACACAGAACTGGATCCACTGGAAAGACAGGATGTGTCAGAAAGATACTGGTATGGGTGGTGAGAGGTCCCCCTTCCAATCTTCTCTCTGCCACAAACCATATGTCCAGGGGTAACTCATTTTGTCTATGTGTGCCTCAGTTTCTCCATCTATGAAATTAAAAAAGTCACATAATTTCTAAAGTTCTAAATATTTACGATTCTCTTAACAAACACGTGCATCCTCATATCCTCATAGACAAGTGATAACTTATATCAAAAAAACAAAACAAAACAAAAAACACGTCATGAGTGCTAGCCTTACCCCAAGCCTCTGGCAGATAACATTGACTGGCAACAGCATTCTTTCCTCCTGAGCCAGACCCAGCCTCAGAAGCCTTTTCAACATAGCACGCCAGCAGCTAGTACCAACAACCATCCAGCATTAACACACAAAGTAAAATTTGCATTGGAAACATTCAAGATTCTGAAAGCTTGCCCCCATTCTAAACTCCCCAGGACTGCCCACCCTCTAGAGTGTGGAGCCTGTTGAGGCACTGCACCCTCTGGGCTTGGATCTCAGGAGAACTCACAGCCTCCCACAGATGGGTGGGCCAAGAGGAGCGCCAGACCTGCCCTGGTCACTCTGTAACTCCCTAGAGTCACGAACCCATGTCCTGAGCCCACTGGAGCCCTGGAAGATGTCTCAGAAGCAGACAACTAAGGAACAAAGAGTAGGCTGAGGCATTGCAAGACCCAAGTCAGGAATGCCCCACACAACACACACATACACACACACACACACACACACACTCCCCAGCGAGCTCAGGTATTCATACGTGCACACTCACACACTCACACACTCTGAGAAGGGCTCCTGGATAGAAACAACCTGCAACAGTGCCATCTAGTGGAGGCTGTGGGTTGTCCTGCCCTCTGAGGTCCCCCTGCTGAGCCCCAGAGAGCTGATCTCCACACCAGGCAGTAAGTTGGGGCTTCATTACGCTGTGGCCTCCTCCCTGACCCACCCAGCCTCCTGCCTCTAGTTCCTGTCCACTTCCCTCCCCACATCCCACCTTTCTTAGGCCCAGCCTCCTGGCAGAGAAAGGGGAAGACCAAACCAGGGGCCCACATGAGAGGTCACCAGAACAGCAGTGGCCAGGATGGGGAAGGGGGAGGGGCAGACGGAGCCACTGAAGGGAGGAGAGTGGCCAGTGTCACCTGAGCATCCCTCAGACTGGAGAGAAAAACGCAGGGTGGGTGGCAGAGTCTGTGAGGTGCTGGCCACTTCACCTACATGCTTTCTCTTTCAAATAGCACAAGGGGCTGAGTCAGGTTCTGAGAAGCCTGCCTCACAGGAGGGCCCTCAAGATTAGGGGACGCACCTTGGTTGAGGCCACCAAGGTAGGCAGAGGAACCTGGCCTGAGACCCAGGTCTGTGTGACCATTGTGCCACCTCGCACATGAGGCCAACTCTGTGGGTGTGGTCGTGGGGAGTGGTCTGGGCTAGAGGCCACTTCCTAGTGGTGAGGTGCCTGGAGGCGGAGGAGAGCCATCACTGACAGTTCTGTCATGGGTCTCGGCTCACGGGTGGGAGCTTTTCCTCTGCCCCAGCAATGAGCAAAGAGAAATGAACGATGATGTCCACATTGATCTCAGGTTGGGTGGGGTAGAGTGGGACAAGGGGAGGGGGAGGATGGGCGTTTACAGTTCAGATCACCTCCTATCTCCCCCTCCACCTGGCTCACACTGGACCACCTCTGGCCACACAAGAAAGTCAGAACTCCCAACCTCACCTGGGCCACTGGGACGCTGCCCAGTGGAAGGAAGCAGCTCATATCGTAGGAGGTAGCATAAAAGGGAAGGGTGATTTTGGTTTGTTTTTGAAAGGATGCAGGAATATCTCACGGCCTCTGAGGGTAGAAAGTTTATGCAGGCCTCACAGGAACTTAAGTCACATCTTCCACATGGCTTCCACAAAGTCATGGAAGTATCTCTGTCTCCCCTTCCCCACCCTTCACCCCCGCTTTTTCTGTCACTCACCTGCTCGCACATGGCCCCACCAGGGCCAACCAGAACCTCCCTTAGCTCTGGACACTTCTCTCCTACCAGTCTAAACACTGCCACAGCCTCTCTCCTTTCTTAGTTCCAACCTCGAAGAATCTGATTGGTTTAACCTAGCCTATGATTTGGGTCCTCTGAAGTCAGATGACCTTCCTTACCCAATCAGCTGTGGGCTGGCCCCAGGCGGTTGGAATGGGGAGGGTAGTCAGGTTTGGGTCATGTGACACAAACAGAGCAATGAGAGTGTCTGATGTGAGAAAGGTGTAGGAGCAGGATTGACAGATTGATAGATAGGTGGGTGGAAAGATGTTTCGTGCAGCATTGTTTATAGTAACAAAAAAAAGTCATTTTCCTCACTCACTGGTTCCAAACATATTAATTCACTATGCACTCGCTGAGCCTGTGCTGCTTTCCAGACTCTGACTGGAACACTAGACAGAGGCAAGGAAGTCTAGCCCCAGATCAAAAAATTGTGCAATCACAGCATAGATAGAGGACCAAGCCATAAGCAGCTTCCTAAAAGGGAGGTGCAAGGCAAAGGCCAGCAGGTACTTCAAGAAAAGAAAAAAGTAATAATAAATATCCAACAACTCAAATAAACTATGCCCCAGTGAGAAACCTGCAAAGCAACTAAGATGACATGAAGAGCAATCGTTAGGCCCTCCCTGAGCTGGGGTAGATGACAATAGTATCCAAGCCCTATGCAACAGTGGCCAAGAGCATCAGAATCTGGCAGAAGAGCTGGTTCCTCTCCAGACTTGGCAGGTCCATTCTCCCAGTTTGAACCTGCCTTTTGGCCTGAGAGCCAGCAGCCCCAGCCAACAGATACGGTGTCCTTGCCTCTACCTGAGCTTAATTCAAACCATTCTGTCCGGCCCTAATTCGGAGCTTTTATTGGGTTTTAGGTTACTCTATATATGGCACAATAGAAATATTTTTTCAATCTTAAATTAGAAACATACCACAGGAGGATTTTTTTTTTTAAGCTTTTTAACAACGTTGCAGAGTGAAGTGTTTTCAGCCTGCAGCTGAAATCTAACCAAGGTAACCTTCCACTAGAGAAACTTTGATATCAAGAGTGGCATGTGTCCTCTGGAATGTGCTTTTCTCCTCCTTTTCCAAAAGCAGTCAACAATGGTTCTATAATTAGTCTAGGGTGTGTGAGTGTTGCAAGTAAGACTACTCTGAGGGCATTCCCAGAAGGACTAGGCACAGAGATGGACAGAACAATCTCACCACTCCGGCTGGCCTTTCAAATGGGTATGTCCATCACCCCTATCTACTGCTATAAATTGAGGCATGAAGAGAAGGCTGTGCTCCAGACGGATCAGGCCTGGATTCCTAGCTTGCTTGGCATATTTAGACACTCGTGGCAAGTTTTAAGGGGACCATTCTCATGAGAAAAGGGAGGGTGAGCTACCAGGACACAGATGGTCTGAGCCCCAGGTGGCCCAAAAGTACATAAGCTAGAAAATGCTTCTAGAAGTCCTGTTAAGAACAGCTTCTCCACTGAGCACTCCTCTGGTGAACACATTTCACACTCTGAGATGAGGGGCTCCAGGAGCTCCTTTGCATTCTGGCCATACCCCCGCTGGACGTCAGAGAATGGCCTGTTGAATGATCAAAGATTCAGGCGTATAGTTTGGCACATGGCAGAGTCCAATCCCTTGACATCTTGGGCCCAACCAGAATTTTGGAATGAATGTAGTTGTCTCTTGGAAAGAAATCAAGGCAATGAATAAGAGTCAGCTGATAAATGCCAGAAAAAAAAAATAAGACAATCATGAGAATATGCATGTATCTGTCCTATATGGGGTAATCTAACTTCCTTGAATTGTGCCAAGAAACCCTGAAATCTAAAAACCAGAGCATCACTCTCTGAGTCTGCTCTTTGTCTCTGTGAACTTCCCACCGTCTCCAGGGCAGAAGAGCTGGCTTGTTGGATGCCACTAGCACCACAAGAGGGGCAATTCAAGTTCAGGGCCAGAAGGACAAATCATCCCTTTGGAGAAGTGGGAAAGGATGGCTGGGTCATGATGTGACTGTGCTTGCTATCTACCCCCATGAGCCAAATGGGTGAGTGACAAGTGCCAAGTAAAATAAAAACCATCCTGCACCTCCAGGCTTTGGATCCTGAGGTTGCATGGGGCCCCTTGCCACCATCTGAGGACCATCCCAGCCCACAGGTCTACATGTGGCTCCTCTGACACTGGGGCCTCCTGCACGCCTGCACCCAGGGCTGGGTCAGGTCCCTACTCACCCCTGTGGGCTGATGGAGAAGAAGTGACCTTGGTGATGCAGGTTGCTGCCTGTTTGGAGAGAAGGGACCATCGTATGGAAGATGAGGGGCTACACAAGACATGGACCTGAATGGTGTCCCTTGGGCACATGTTACAGGACAAACTCCAAGAGGAAAATGGTCTCCGTGGGCTGGAAAAGACACAAAGACTTTCCGGAGATAGGCCTGGGTTTGGGCCTCGAAGGACTGGCAAAAAAGGGGGGAGGCATTTAAGGTAGGTGATAGGGCAAATGCTACGACATGGAGGGGGGAATAAACACAGTGTCTTTAGGGATGGCCAAAGCAAGACAAAGGGATAAGCTCTGCAGAGAAGCAGGAATAAGCAATTTCATCCTCCCAAGTTTATTCCCTGGTATGTTCTCATCTCCAAGAGTCCTCTGGCTCCTTACACCTTAAATGCCACCTAATGAAGAGAAAGCAGGCATGGCTTCCTGGATGAGTGACAAGACTCCCTGCCTTCAGCCTCCCCGCCTCCCAGTCCCCAGGCTGAAGGCTTTCACAGCAACCAAAGACAGGAGCAGTCAGCTGAGCCTGTTGCCCTCTCTCCCATTTCTGGCCCCCACAATCTCGGGTGGCAGCTTCTACTATTGATAACTCCCCAAGAACAGGCTCAGTCTGCCCTGCCTTGGGACACGGGGGTCAGAGCGAGCTCTGGGCCTTGGCACGGCCCCCGAGGCAGGGCAGCTTGAAATCCACACTGGGGCCGGCCTTGGGAATATCACTCCATAAACCTGGAAACCCAGGGAGCTTTGCTGTGTTAGAGGGTGGTAGCCGGGCAGCTTTGGGCCCCTCGAGTCAGGGACTGCTGCCAGGCTGGCTGGCTTTCAGCGGACCTCCGGAAGTGGAAAAGGTCACAGGCTCTTCTTGTCTGAAGTGACCCGCTGCAGGGAGAGCAACCATCCGGGTTCTGGGCCCTGCCTGGCCTCCAGGCTTCTCTGCAGCATCAGTCTCCCTTAACCAGCCTCGAATGGCATATTTATGAACACAGCTCACGTCCTCCTGCTCACTCTCTCCTACCTCCTCCCCTTCCAGCAGAAACACCTTGGGATGTTCATCCCAATAGCACCTCAGGTGCTGGGCTTCCTAGTGGAGGATGGTCAGGCCAGCAACTCCACCTTCTCCCCCTGGGCCCCAGGCAGACATTGCCACATCCCACCGCACATGGTGAGGGAGAAGATGACTCAACTCAGAGCTTCACTGACAAGCACAGGAAGTGGGACGTGACCATGACCTAGACTAGCCCAGAGCAGCTCCTCCCCCAACACCATGTATCCTGGAAAGCTGCTGCTCCTGTAGGGGTATAATAAAGGGTGAACATGTTCCCACTGCCTGTCATAGTCCCAGGTCACACCTGTCGTCCCTGTGCAGTGCACTCTCAGAAGTATTCCAGCTGAGATGATCAATTATATGGTTACCCTGTTTGGCCACGTTCAAGGCTAGTGAGTGGTCAAGACAAGATTTGAACCCAGACCTGGCTTCAAGTATCAAGTTCATCCACTCCAACGTGAGGACCAACAAAGGCTTAGGGAGGACTGATGGTAAACAATCAGGATGGTAGAGTAGCTTTTTGATAGACAAGCCTACAAGCAGCACAACCAAGAAGGAGGGTCCTGGAAGGATCTGGAGAAGGTGATGTGGCCACAGGTTGTGACAGGCAAGTAGAAGAAGGAAGCGTGTGTGCAGAGGTGACAGGCAGTCTGACCCTCAGGGCTGGGAGAAACGGCTCAGCCTCCGAGACCCCACCAGTCATGTGGCTGCGAAGAAAACCATATTTTCAAGTATTGGTCTGTTGTCTACAATGCCTCCATTTTGGCTTTAATGGAAGTTTGATCTGCATAGGGTCTGGATGTCTGGAACAGCTACCAAAGCCAGGCATGTGGTATCAGAACAGTCCTCAAGAAGCCTCCAGGCACGTGGAGGACAACTCACTCTTCCTCTGAAGCAGCAAGGACACATGCTGGCCCAGGGCCCATGCAGACCAGGGAGGAGTGTATGGACTGGGCATCTAGGGAGATCTGCCCCTGCCCCTCGGGGTGACAGCCCCAGCACCAGGAGTTTGGGCATTAACGCCATGAGGCTTGTAGACATGGGCCACTGTGAGGGCCTGCCAAGGCAGGGGCACTGCGCGTGCAGGACTGGGCACAGGTGGGAGGCCTTGGCTCGGAGGGAGTGTCACAGAGCCCAAGAAGGCCTGCGAGCTAGGACATCCTCTCTGGCTAGCCCTGCTCCTCCTCCTCTTTAAGTTTAACTCCTCTAGGTCTTCCCAAATCCTCATCCAGAGTGGGGTTAGGATCACCTCAGTTTAATTAGGACTCCCCTATCATACCATATCACAGAGAATCTGCATTATTTCAGTCAAGGAATTTATCACAATTTGTAAATAGAAATGTGTTTGTTTGCTCATTATCTGATTCTCTCCACTACAGGAACAGCACACCAAAAGCACCACAAGGGTAAGACTGTGGCTGTTTGATCCAGCCAGATAGCCCCATTGTGTAGCACACAAAATAAATACTTGTAAAGGAGCTAAATGTAGGGATACATGACTGAAATTCCACCATCAAAACATTATCAAGGTCCTTTCACTTCTTCAATTAACCAGCCTTTCCTGAGCATCTGTGTGCCAGACCCAAAGTTTGAAAAAGTGGGGTTTAAAAAAACAATCTGGGGCACCTGGGTGGCTCAGTGGGTTAAATGTCTGCCTTTGACTCAGGTCATGACCCAGGGATCCTGGGATTGAGTCCCCCGTGGGGCTCCATGCTCAGCAGGGAGTCTGCTTCTTCCTCTGCCCCTGTGCTCCCCTCCCACCCACCCCTATTCATACTCTCTCTCATACTCTCTCCCTCTCTCTCAAATAAATGAAAAATAAAATCTTAAGGAAAAAATAATAATCTTTTACAGCAAATACCCACGGGAGAGTTAAATTCTAAGATACTATCAGTTGTTCACATACTGGTGAGAATTTGTTTGGCCTGTTGTTTTCCAGAGTGATAGCTAGCCCAGAGAGGGGCCTGGAAGAGGCTGCTGGCGGAAGGAAGAAGGAGGACGGTGGATCTGGGGAGATGGGAGAAGAAGACAAGCCGGCAAAGGTGACAGTCGGGGAGCCTGGGGAATGAATGGGAGAGTGCCAAGAGGCTGGGCTGGCTACACAAAGTGTGATCACGCACAAAAGATCCATTTCACCTGGACGTGACATTGCTCAGTACCAGCCCTGTGTTATATATTTTGTACACATCAGTCTAATTAACCCTCAGAGCAATACCAAGAGGTGAGTAGAGTTCTCGCATTTTGCAGAGGAGGCCGCTAAGGCCAGAGGGACAAGAAACCTGCCAAAGGACACACAGATAATTGAGAGGCAGAACCTGGATTCAAACACAGGCTTACTGACTCCAACCCTTCCTCGGCCCAAGGCTACTTCCATGGCAGCTCCCATGCAGACTCTGCATGAGGGGATTTTCATGTCAGTAATTACAGGCTACGGTACAGCTTCTGACACTGGCTGAAGGAAAGTGCACTCGGCTTTCACCACAGAGAGGGGGAGGGAACCACCACCTCCCACACTAATCTTGCCAGTCAAGGCCCCAGGCCTTGCTTCACAACCAAAAGACCTTGAGAATAAAGAGGCACAGCTGAAGATAGTAGGAAGTTCACACACTTTCCCCCAACTGCTCTTCCCAGCTTGGGACAGTGGCCAGAGCCCATCACCAGCCATGTCAGAAGCAAGGCTTCATCAGGACGTGGTCCTCCTCTTCCTGTCTGTAAAGGATCGCCCCTTCCCCCAGCCCTCTTGATCCCTGGCTTCCGGCAAACTCTTCTGTGGATCGATTCTTGCTTCTGCCACAACTTGGCGGCAGTGTATGGGATCGCGCTCCAGCCATCAGCCTCACTCCCCATCTCCATGATGAGCTGTCACAGCCACCCACAGGGTGTGATTGGGCAGAGACTGGCAGGGACTTGCTTTAGGTCACCCCAGCAGGTTGGTGCCAGAGATCAGATCAGGGTACTAGCAGAGCAGATCTGTTAACAGAATAATCCCTGACTTGGAAATCAAATTGTCACGAATCCCATTTCAAGCTCTGGCTTTACCACTTACAGCTGTGTGACCTTGGGCAGGATACTTAACCTCTCTGAGTATCAGTTTCTTCTGCAAAATGAAGTGATACCCTTCTCCCAGAGTAGAAGTGAGGGTGGTAAAAGATCCCTGGATGTTGAGTGTCAGGTGTGGTGTGAGGCACTTGGAGTGGCTCCGAAGCTGCCCGCCCTCAACTCCCCTGAGGAAGCCAGAGGCAGTGACACATGAAAAGGCATGAAGCACCAGTAAGGCTCAGTTCTAGGATGTCCTGAGAGGAGCAGCAAGGAGGTAGAAACCCATACAGAAGCTTGTTTTTAAAGACAAAGGAAAATATGATTAAGCAGGCCTGAGAATGTTGTAATAAAAGAATGAAAATATTTTCCTTACCAGGGCATTTGTATGTCAACAGCTAATAGGGGGTGGGAGCAGCTGCCACAAGGCCAGCAGGCACAGCCAACGGCACCCCATGACTATCCACCAGCCAGCCCCAGCAGGCTGGCTGGGCAAGGGAGGCCTTTCCAGGGTCTCAGTTCTCCAGCCTGTGAAATGGAACTGCCCAGTCTGGACTCAGTGTGACCATGGCATCTTTCTTTTCTTTTCCCGTTTAAATAGAAGTTGTATATACTTAAAATACCCAATATGGTGATTTGATACACCTATACACAGTGAAATGATTACTACAGTCAAGCTAATTCACATAGCTCCTCACAGAATTATGTGTGTATGAGATGAGGCAGAAATCTACTCTTAACAAATATCCAGTATTTTAATACACTATTTTCAACTCGGGTCACCAAGCTGTATCTTAGCTCTCTATAGAATGATTTCTTTTCTATAACTGTAACTTTGTATCCTTTGACCAGGCCATTTCCTCTGCCCCCAGCCCCTGGTAACCACTGGTCTGCTCCCTGCTTCTGTGAATTTGACTTTTTTAGATTGTCCATAGAGGTGAGATCATGCAGTTTTCTTTCTGTGTCTGGCTTATTTCACTTAGCATAATATCCTCCGGGTCATCCATGTCGTTGCCAATAACAAGATCGCCCTCTTTACTTTCTTTCTTTTTTTTAAGATCTCCCTCCTTGCTAAGGCCGAATAGTATTTCCTTGTATATATGCCATTGTTCCTTTATCCATTTATCTGTGGCTCCTTTCTATCTGCCTTCCTTTGGTAAACCGGAGGGCAGCAGCCGTGATTACTGCCTCAAGGTCGGGGCAGGGAGCTGATACGTTGCTGTCAGGCTCAGAAAGGTTAGGGATTTCTCCTGAGGTCACATAGCTAAGAGTGTGTGGTGAGGCCAGACCAAAGCCTAGAGAGTCCTGCTCGGCCACACGCTTCCCTCCTGCAGGGCTCTGCGTTCAGCCACTGGGGCCCTGGGAGCCGCACCCCTCCAGCCTGCCTAGGGCCAGGCCCACTCAGCACCTCCGATCCCACCCTCCCACTCGAAGGCGGCCCCGCTGGTCCTATCAGCTCTGCCCCTCTCCCCGCACCCAGACACAACATGTGGGAATTTTCTTTGGGGCTGTCTTCACCCCTGCTCCTCTCTGCTCCAGCCACCGTGACCGGTTCGCTATTCTCAGATTCCTGGCCTCCCTCTCACCTTCCCTTCTCCTTGTCGCCAGCCTCATCCAACTTTCCTCACCTGATCCCTGGGTCAGCGGCAAGCACCCTCCTGACCTAGCACATTCTTTTCACTGCTTCCAAACGCCCCCACAAAATCCACTTCTGAGGAATACCACATGCTTCTCTCCTCTCCTTGGTTTTTTAATAAAGTTTCAAGTCTTTATTTACATTCTAGTTAGTTAACATATAGTTTAATAACTAATTCAGGAGTAGAATTTAGTGATTCACCACTTAACACCTGCCCTCTTAATTGCCCATCACCCACCTAGCCCATCCCCCACCCACCTCCCTCCAGCAACCCTGTTTGTTCTCTGTCCAGTCTCTTAAGGTTTGCTTCCCTCTCTTTTTTTTCTTTCACCTATGTTTATCTGTTTTGTTTCTTAAATTCCCCATATGTATCTCCTCTCCTTCTGCCCACAGCCCCATTCCAGTCCCCCAGAGCCCACTTCCAAACCCTGGTTGTTCTGACCCTTTCCACTACACCATGCCACCCACCTGCATCCAAGTCCCCTGGGAGGGGTTATAGTAAAGCCTCACCCCAGGGGATTGCCAGCTATAGACTCTTCCTCCTGGTTTGAGGAGGACTGGCCAGTTCTACTCAGGTCCAGGAGCAGCTGCCGGTGCTAGGGAAGGTCTCCCAGAAAACTTCCCAAGCAGCAGCTTGGGGGCAAGGGGAGGACGGCGAGGGCAGGAATCAGCTGGAAGCTGCCTACCTGATTGCTGGACACAACACTCTCGTCCTCTCCCTGCAAGTGGGGAGCACCGCTGGGCAGCACTGTCAGGGCCCCAGGGGAACGTCTGTGAGAAAGGCAGCAGCAGGCTTCCACCACACAGGCTCTGTTCCGGTGAGGCCAGGCTGGCGGGCAAGCTCCCGGAGCAGCTCTACTGTTTATCCTCCCTACTCGGAGCCATTCTGTTGCTGTGCAGGTTGGGAACTGATGCCGTGCACAAGCAATGAGATTTTCCTGAACCACAGCTGCCGCTGCTGAAAACTGCCCACGCCCAGGCCCTGCGGATCTGAGCTGGGCCTCTGACTACTTCCGGTCAGGTAGATACAAACAGAAGCAGACTCCTCCGCCGAACACCAGTCTGGATCTTCAGGAAGCCCGCTGGAGAACCTGCGGTGCACCCCAACAGGAAGCAGCCCCCTGCCGTGGTTCTCAGCTACTGATTACCCCCCGTGGACCAGGCTGGGTGCTAAGCACTGAAGATCCAGATGCAAATGAGGGGCGGGCCCACTTTCGCAGAGCTCAGGCTGGCGAAGGAGAAGAGTCAGGGTGAGGAGCCCTGAGTCCCTGAGTGGCTGTCAGTGGGTTAGAGATGCACATCACTGAGCCTGCTGCCCCCAGCCCCCTTCCACGGGCCTCTGCCACTGCAGACCCTCGCTGCCTGGGCTGCCGAAGTGTGGGCCATGTGACTCCAGCAGCTGAATCCCCACTGAGCAGACTGAGATGGACACTGGCCCAACAGGAGACAGTCTACAAGCTGGCTAGTGAAAAGATGAAGAAGGCCATGAAGAGTCTGCCTTTAGGGGCACCTGGGTGGCTCAGTCGGTTAATGTCTGACTCTTGATTTTGGCTCAGGTCATGATCTCAGGGTGAGATTGAGCTCTGAGTCTGGCTCCATGCTCAGCAGGGAGTCTGCTTGAAAGCCTCTCTCCCTCTCCCTCTGCCCCTTCTCCCGCTGCCCCCTGACGCTTGTGCTCTCCCTCGCTCTCTCAAATAAATAAATATTTTTTTAAAAAGAGTCTGACTTTAGAGAATTGGAGTTTCAAAGCAAGTGAGCTGGATGAGAAGGGCCACAAGGCTGGGTTAGGCCAGAGAGGCCTTGACAGCCACACGCAGCTAAGGCAGAAGAAACCAGGAAAAACCTGGGCTTTGAGTCACAGAGTGCCAGACAGTGCTGACCCCAGGCTCAGAGGAGCTGAGTGGTCAAGGAAGGCTGCCCAGAAAGCTATTTAAGCCTCAATAAATGTGAGACTAGGTTAGGAACTTAAAGGATATTCAGGACACATGATCAGGGCTCAAATACCATTTCACCCATCCAAGAAGCATTTACCTGCCCACTTCCAGGCCCCATCCCCGGATGCCTGGGACTCGATCTGTGCCCCCAAGAGTCTGCAGCAGGAAGGAAGACACAAAGTTTAGTCTGATAATGGCAGTGTGGGAGAATCAGTGCTGTGAGACAAGGAAGCCTAGGAGGCTGTGGGAGCTTGTGGCAACCACATGACCCAGCCTGTGTGCCACAGGGAAATTCATCTCCAAATCCAAAGCTACCATGACAATGGGGCAATTCTAGATATGGACAAGGTCCACTAAGTAATAAATGGCTTTGCTTGCAGGGGAGAGGCCGGGATGCACTCAAACAATGGATTTCTTCTGGCCCCAAGCAGCCACAAGACTATCCACTGACGTGGCGGTTCCTGGGGCAGTGGGGTCAGAGCAGAAAGATGCTCCGCCTCTATACCCACTAGTGTGGCAGTGGCTAAGGCAGCAACCTAAACCAGCCCGGCCCCACCCTCCACACCATCTGTAGGCACAGGGTTAGGTGAGCGTTTGCAAAAACCAAGCAGACCATCTCCACAGAGCCCATGCCAGAGGAAAATGAACAAGTGACTGGTAGTCTTGGGCCTTTGAGTCTTCTTCTGAAAAGAAAAACAACCTGCTCCATGAAGCTGTTCTAAGGATTAAATGAGAGCCCGCCAACAGAGCTTGGCTCAGGGCCAAATATCCAGTAAGTTCCCCACTACCATTGCAGGGCTGGGCTGGGCGGTGTAGTCCTCCAGACCCAGAGCTGCGTCCCCCCTCTCCTACACATCCCCACCCCAAAGAAGGTGTGTGGAACTCATGCATCAGTGAAGCACTTTGGCTTCCCTACTAGGCTGTTTATTTGCATATTTCCTGCCATGTTCTAAAAACAACCCATCAAAGCCAATACCTTTTAGGATCAGGTGGTTACCGTTCTTCATGTTTTGTTTCTTTTATTGTTGTGGTTGTTATTTCAGTTTACACGGAACTAACATTACCTGAGCAACTTGGACTTGACAAACTAGATGATTTACATATAACATATGTAACAACTATACTTCAATTTAAAATAAATAAATAAGAAACATATAAAACATAAGTATATAGAGAGGGGCTACGGTCTGAATATTTGTGTTTCCCCAAAATTCATATTTTGAAAGGTGATTAGATTGTGAAGGCAGAGCCTTCATGAAGGGAATTCGTGCCCTTATGAAAGAGGACCCACAGCGCTCTCTTGCCCCTTCCACTGTGTGTGATCACAGTGAGAATAGGGCTATCTACGAAGAAGCAGGCCCTCACCAAATACCTAATCTGCCAATGCCATGACCTTGGACTTGCCGTCTCCATATCTGTGAGAAATAAATTACTGTTGTTTATAAGCCAGCCAGTCTATGGCACTTTGCTATAGCAGCTCACGTGGACTAAGACAGAAAGGTTATAAGTTGAAGGAGAGAAAAGGATATACCATGCACTCAATAACCTAGAGAAGTAGTGTGACTGCACTATTATTAGTCAGCAAAAAAACCTTAAGGCAAAAAGCATTACTAGAAAACAGGAGAGCTGGTTCATGGTGATAAAAGGTTAGGTTCATCAAGGCAATAAAATAACTCTAAATTTATACGCAGTCAACAATATACCCTTAAAACATGTAAAATGCCATCAAAGATGGGAAAATCTATAAGAAAGAAATTCTCAAAATGAGAGATTTTATAATCAGTAGCTGTTAAGAGAAGCAGATTAAAAAAATCAATAAGGATAAAGAACATTTCAACAACATTTAACTAAGGGACAATTACAGAACAGTGCCCCAACATCTGCAGAATAAAAATTATTTTCAAGTACACGCAAAAATAAAAAATTAACATATAATGGACCATGAAACAAATCTCAATGAACTGAAAAGTACTGAAATCATAATAGTATGTTCTCTAACTATATGCAATTAAGTTAAAATCAGTAACAACAACAACAATCTCCAAAATACATTTGTATGTCTGGAAAGTAAGGGATATATTTTGAAATGACCAGCGAATCAAAGAAGAAATCCTAAGAGAAAACAGATGATCATTTGAAGTGAATTGAAAAACACTATGCACCAAAATTTGTCAGATACAGATAAAACTGTGCTTAGAGGAAAACTTATAGCCACAAATGCCCATGTTTGAAATGAAAAAAGAGTGAAAATTAAGGAACTGGGATTGATTTCAAGAAGTTAGCAAAAGAGATTTGCGTGAGATGACAGTAGTGAGAGAATAGTTTTTTAATATTCCCAGATTTCCCTATCAAAACAAGAAGTGCTTAGTTAGCAAAAATAAAAACCTGTGGACCTTTACAACAAAAATAGATGATAAGACCTAAATAAATGAAGAGGTATCCCATGTTCATGGGTTGGAAGTTTCAACATTATTAAGATGGCAATTGTTCCCAAATTGGTTAATAGATTCAACAGAAACCCAGTCAAAATCCCAGCAGGTTATTTTTTAATAATTTGCCACGCAGTTCTAAAATGTATAAGGAAATGCAGGATGACCTGGAATTGTCAAACAACTCTGAAAGAGAAGAACAAAGTTGGAGGACTTACACCCCCTGATATCCAGACTTACTAAAAACTATAGTAATCAAGACAAAATAGCACTGGCATATGGACATACAGGTCAATAGAACAGAATAGAAAGTCCACTAATAAATGTACGTATATATGGCCAACTGATTTTTGATAAAGATGCCAAGGTAATCAGATAGAGGATGAAAATCTTTTTGACAAACAGTGCTGGAGACATCACATAGCCAGGAAGAGACAGAGCAGGAATCAGAATGCAAGTCCGTCCAGCTCCAGATCCCACAGTCTAGACACTGTCAAACAAGACAGGAAACTAGAGAAGAGGGTAGCAAAAAGAGGGGTAGATAGGGCCCTCTAGTCCACCCTGTCCCTCACCAAAAACGATGGAGCACCTCACCCCCA
Source organism: Ailurus styani (assembly GCA_002007465.1). Lineage (NCBI taxonomy): Eukaryota > Metazoa > Chordata > Mammalia > Carnivora > Ailuridae > Ailurus > Ailurus styani. The sequence continues at coordinate 296,895 of LNAC01001117.1, forward strand.
GGGAAGGGAGTATCTCCACATATACCTCAAAGTTGTGAAATGAAAAGTGATCCAGATCAGCAGGGAAGGTGTGCTTGTCCTGGAGATGTCGTTTCCCAAGAACAACAGAACAAGCTGCCCCCTGGGGTAGACCAGGGAAGAGCCTGGGCCTCATGGGCCCTTGGAAGGCTAGGCGCGTAAGAGCAGAGGGAAAGAGGAGAAGAGGGGAAAGGCCAGAGAGGGAAGGTGGGCTCGGACGTGGGCTCGACAGAATGAACGCTGCTTAGTGATGGGTTCCAGACCCAGCCCCTCACTTTATGGGTATAAAAATGGGCGCAGAAAGAAGAAACGTAAAGAAGGCTGCATAGCCATGTGGCAGATATAGGATTCCAATTTAATACATGTTTCTCCACAAATACAGCTAACTATGGTAAGGGGGACCTCCCTGGGAAATTGGGGCAGATGGCCACTGTGACTGCCACATGGAGGGTGGCTGTTTCAACATTCCAGCAGAGGTTCCTATCTCCCCTTTCCCCAGGGCCCCAGGCGAATGAAAATGATCTCTCTCAATACCCACCTCATTTTGGGGCTCCCCTGATCGTACCCCTGAGAAAGCCTGACCATGAGGCTGACCCTTCTCCTCAGTCTCTCCCATGGGCCTGGGGGCTCCCAAGAGCAAAAATCCACTGGAATTCAACCCTGATTTGGAGCAACCAGCCCAGCCATAGGAACTCAGTTGACATTTGCCAAATTATCATTATACATAAGAGTCTGCATTCTGAAACCCTCCTTTTGCAAAAGTTTTGTGACTTTTTTTTATTGATGTTGGTAAGGTAATTTATTTTCCATTCTTCCTACTTTCATGATATATACTTCCTTTAACAAAAAAACCTTGCCTAAGCCAAGCTAAATGGAAAAAGAGGTTGCCATGCTTTGGCCAAGCCAGGATCACTAGCTGGGGTACCTGAAATTCCTGAAGCTGGACCTGTGGAGGTATCTTCCCCAAGCAGTGGGAAAGAGGGAGGAATTCCTACAGCTGGGGGCTGAGGGTTGGGGTCGGGGGAGGGATAGGATAAAGAAAGTGGGAGGAAGCCAGGAAGCAGAGGAATGTAAAGCAGGACTGTGCCCCTGCCCACCGACACTCCTGCTCTTCCTCCTTCATCTTTGCCTCTCCCTCAACCCTCCATCCAACCAAACAGCATGCTCTGAACCTGCCACTTCCTGAATATTCTCGGATCTTCCACCTCTCTGCCACCTGGTCCCAGGCACTGTTTTCTCTCCTATGAACCACTGCTCCTTCCAGTGCAGGCTCCATACAAGACCCCTTAAGAACAAGTCTTATCACCCACACTCCTGCTTGAAAGCTTTCAGTAGCTTTCCGCACACATTGAAAAATACCCAAACTCCCTTTGCTGATTGGCTGAGACTGACCTGGTCCCTGCCCACCTCCACCCACCCACCTTGCATTCTCTTTTCCAAACCCCAGTCAAGTCTTTTCTCAGTTCCCCAGACACACCAGGCTTTCTGTCTTCAGGACCTCTGTGTCACTCCTGACCACATCTGGTTCATTGTTCTCACCTCAGCTGGACCTGGGTCAGCCACTTACTCTAAACCACAGTCCCCCAACTGTTTCACTCCTAGATCCTATCAAAATGCTTACCGATGCTGCTTATGTTTGTTTACTTGGTTAATGGTCTCTCACATAAGAAGGTAAGTTTTGTAAGGGAGACGGGAGATGGGTTTCTCATCTTCACCGCAACACCCCAGCACTGATCCAGCACCTCCCCTATAGCAGATATACCAAGACCAAGGATTTGGTGCTGAGGGAAAGGTGGCAGAGACTCTTCTACCGTCCTGTGAGAAATCACCATGGGGTGGCACCCACTGCAGGCCCCACCACTACCCCGAAGTCCAGGGAAGCTAGAAAGAGAGAGAGACTCTGTGGTCATGAGGCAGGCAATGTTACAGAGCAGGGATAAGAACCAAAGAGAAACATTCCAGGAGGGTAGAGAGAAGTCAGGTCTAGGAGAAGACACCTGACCCAGCCAAACGCTCCCCCATCCACAAGTCCACATTTATAACTGCACCTTGGGCCAGAGGAATGTGGGGCAAAATGGGAGCATTTTTAATGTTCTCCCGATCTCAGATGGGGCAACTCATGTGCAGCAAGAGCAGAATCTGGGCAGCCAAAAGAAACAGGCTTCTGTATAGATGGGTATAATACCTACCTCAGCAGATCACCGTGAAGATTAAATGCTGTAATATATAGAAAGCAGCTAGTACCTTACCAAGCATAGAGGAGACGCTCTTAATCCCATCCTCCTATTTCCCCACCTCCCAAGAAGAAAGACTGGGGACACATGCTGCATGATCCCTCTCCCTTCCTCCTCCACATCTACCCTTAAACTGTGAGATCTGGGTGGGAAACAGCTTCGGGCTGCAGATGCTATGACAGCGTTGCTTAAATTGAATTACGCTGAAATCAGAGAAGGCTTCAGCTCTCCCAGGGAGTTCAGAAGTGTTCACCCTGAGAGTAACTGCACACTGCACAGGAAAAGGCATTCAAGTTGATAAGAAGTCATTCGGATCACCATCTAAGGCAGCTTGCGCCTTTGAAATAAACTCATTTCTTATTAGCACACACTTGGGATTTCGAGGACTGAATATTATTTCTATTACACAAAGCCCATTTTGAAGACATTTTTTTCATGCTGTCAGGGTCCTATGTAATTTCATCTCTCCACAGTGTTACTCTTTCATAGAGAGAGCCATAGGTCCTGATGAGAAAGGAAAAGAGACAGAAAATGAGCAGGAGTCATTGATCCAACCAGAGCTAAGAGCAAGGCACCAGGACATATGATGGACAACATCGTTGAGAGCCTGCTAGCCATAAAATAGTATTTAGACTTTTCCTAAAAGCAATAGGAACACTAAAGCCAAATCAGTACTTAAAATAGGAAGTGATTGATAAATTGTCTTTTAGAACACTCATTTTCATTATAATGTAAAAGACAAATACAGAGTTGGAGGAGGGTAAGAGTAGTGAAGAAACTATTCAATAGAGGAGTGCCTAGGTGGCTCAGTCAGTAAGGCCCCAACTCTTGATTTTGGCTCAGGTAATGATCTTGGGGTCGTGAGATCAAGCCCAAGTCAGGCTCTGTGCTGGACATGGAAACTGCTTAAGATTCTCTCTCTCTCTTCCTCTCTTTCTCTGTCCCTCCCCCCAACATGTGCATGCTCTCTCCCTAAAGAAAAAAAAAACCTATTCAATAGACAATAATACTGTACTATAAATATGCAATGTGATAAAAATTGTTACAACAGGAGGAGCGGCAAGATGGCGGAGGAGGAGGAGACCGATTATCATCAGGTCCCAGGAATTCACCCAGAGAGCTATCAAACTATTCTGAACACCTACAAATTCTACCGGAGATCGAAGGGAAGAAGAGCAGCAATTCTAGGAACAGAAAATCGACCACTTTCTGGAAGGTAGGACGTGCGGAGAAGTGAATCTGAGGCGACGGGAAGATAGACCCGGGGGGAGGGGCCGGCTCCCAGCAGGTGAGTGAGCAGCGGAGCGCAGACTAGGAACTGTTAGAAGTCAGCTCCACTGAGGGACGTTGCCCCAGGGTGGGTGAAGCCCCTGCAGGGACAGTGTGGTCTCAGGACCCACGGGGACACAAAAAGACCAGGGGTGTCTGAGCACGACCGAGCTCCCAGGTCTCAGAGAGAAGCCGGCAGGAAAGACGGAGCTGAGCTGAGGTGTCTCTCAGCTCGGGGTTACCTTGGGCTGTGATCTGAAGCTCAGCCGGGCCACTGATCTGTGAGCGGGGACCCCACGGGTGGCAGACCCAGAGAAACTCACCTTCCTCCTCCGGGAGCAGCGGTGCGGGAGCGGCTGCAGGAATCTGCCGGGTTCGGAGACTCTAAATGGGGCCGCGCCAGAGACAGAGACGCTCGGTCACAGGCCGGGTGAGCTCAGAGCGCGGCCGGAGACCAGGAGATGGGAGGGACTGCTTTTCTCTGAGGCGCACTGAGGACTGAGGCCCCAGGCTCTCGGCTCCTCGGGGTCGGAGACTGGGAGCCGCCATTTTCAGTCCCGTC
>LNAC01001117.1:301013-345081 GCA_002007465.1 Ailurus styani
CTTGCTGGGTAAAGTATCTTTGGTTAGAAGTCTTTTTTCAGGATTTGAATATGTCATTCCATTACTTTTGGCATATAAAGCTTCTAAANGTTTTCCCTTTTCCTATTTTAACTTTCTTAACTCTTATATTGTATCAACACTTTTTATTCTTTTTTTTAATTTTCATTGCTATAATCATATTTTATCCCTTCATTGTTTTTAACCTTATTTTTTTGGATACTTATAGGGTCTGTTCAATTCACCAATCTAATAGATATAGATAGATAGAGATAGANATAGATAGCGATAGAGATAGATATAGATATGGAGTCATAGACATAGATATAGAAACAGAAATAGATAATATAGATACAGGATTTTGTTTTATTCATTTTTGTTTAGTTTTTGTATGATTTTGTGTTTTTTGGGGTTTTGTTTGTTTGTTGGTTTTTGGTTTTGGTTTATTTTCCCTCTTACTTTTCTCCCCAGTTCCAGGTCTTTCCTGAGTAGGTTAGTGTATATTTCTCTGGGGTCATCGCTACCCCTTAGTATTTAGTTCTCTCGTCCATCTATTCCTATCTGCATAAAATGACAAGGCGGAAAAAATCAACACAAAAAAAAGAACAAGAGCCAGTAATGACGGCTAGGGACCTAATCAATGCGGACATTAGTAATATGACAGAACCAGAGTTCAGAATGACGATTCTTAAGGTGCTGGCTGGGCTTGAAAAAAAAATGGAAGAAAATAGAGAAGCTGTCTCTAAAGAAATAAAAGACCTTTCTGGAGAAATAAAAGAACTAAAATCTAACCAAGCTGAAATCAAAAAAGCTATTAATGAGGTGCAATTGAAAATGGAGGCTCTTACTGCTAGGATAAATGAAGCAGAAGATAGAATTAGTGATTTAGAAGACAAAATGTCAGAGAAAAAAGAAGAGGATGAAAAGAGAGACAAACAACTACTGGACCATGAGGAGAGAATTCGAGAGATAAGTGATGCCATAAGACGAAACAATATTAGAATAATTGGGATCCCAGAAGAGGACGAGATTGAGAGAGGGCCAGAAGGTATATTGGAGCAGATCTTAATACAGAATTTCCCTAATCTGGCAAAGGGAACAAGCATCAAAATCCAGGAGGCACAGAGAAGCCCCCCCAAAATTAATAAAAATAGGTCCACACCCCGTCATCTAATAGTAAAACTTACAAGTCTTAGTGACAAAGAGAAAATCCTGAAAGCAGCTCGGGACAAGAGGTCTATAACATACAATGGTAGAAATATTAGATTGTCAGCAGACCTATCCACAGAGACCTGGCAGGCCAGAAAGAGCTGGCATGATGTATTCAGAGCACTAAATGAGAAAAATCTGCAGCCAAGAATACTATATCCAGCTAGGCTCTCACTGAAAATAGAAGGAGAGATAAAAATCTTCCAGGACAAACAAAAACTCAAGGAATTTGCAAACACCAAGCCAGCCCTACAGGAAATATTGAAAGGGGTCCTCTAAGCAAAGAGAACCTTAAAGAAACATAGACCAGAAAGGAAGAAACACAATATACAGTAACAGTCACCTTACAGGCAATACAATGGCTCTAAATGTATATCTCTCAATAGTTACTCTGAATGTAAATGGACTAAATGCCCCAACTAAAAGACACAGGGTATCAGAATGGATAAAAAAACAAGACCCATCGATATGCTGTCTACAAGAAACTCATCTTACACGCAAAGACACCTCCAGATTTAAAGTGAGGGGATGGAAAACAATTTACCATGCCAATGGACAGCAAAAGAAAGCTGGAGTGGCAATCCTTATATCAGATAAACTAGACTTTAAGGCAAAGAATATCATAAGAGATGAAGAAGGACACTATATCATACTAAAAGGATCTGTCCAACAAGAAGATCTAACAATCATAAATATCTATGCCCCTAACATGGGAGCAGCCAATTATATAAACCAATTAATAACAAAATCAAAGAAACACATTGACAAGAATACAATATTAGTAGGGGACTTGAACACCCCCCTTACTGAAATGGACAGATCATCAAAGCAAAAGATCAACAAGGAAATAAAGGCTTTAAATGACACCCTGGACCAGTTGGACATCACAGATATATTCAGAACATTCCATCCCAAAACAACAGAATACACATTCTTCTCCAGTGCACATGGAACATTCTCCAGAATAGACCATATTCTGGGTCACAAATCAGGTCTCAACAGGTACCAAAAGATTGGGATCATTCCCTGCATATTTTCAGACCATAATGCTCTGAAACTAGAACTCAACCACAAAAGGAAAGTTGGAAAGACCTCAAATACATGGAGGCTGAAGAACACCCTACTCAAGAATGAATGGGTCAACCAGGAAATTAAAGAAGAATTAAAAAAATTCATGGAAACAAATGAAAATGAAAACACAACTGTTCAAAATCTTTGGGATACAGCAAAAGCAGTCCTAAGAGGAAAGTATATAGCAATACAAGCCTTTCTCAAGAAACAAGAAAGGTCTCAAGTACACAACCTAACTCTACACCTACAAAAGCTAGAGAAAGAACAGCAAAGAAAGGCTACACCCAGCAGGAGAAGAGAAATCATAAAGATCAGAGCAGAAATCAATGAAATAGAAACCAAAAGAACAGTGGAACAAATCAATGAAACTAGGAGCTGGTTCTTTGAAAGAATTAATAAGATTGATAAACCCCTGGCCAGACTTATCCAAAAGAAAAGAGAAAGGACTCAAATTAATAAAATCATGAATGAAAGAGGAGAGATCACAACCAACACCAAAGAAATACAAACAATTCTAAGAACATATTATGAGCAACTCTACACCAGCAAATTTGACAATCTGGAAGAAATGGATGCATTCTTAGAGAAATATAAACTACCAAAACTGAACCAGGAAGAAACTGAAGACCTGAATAGACCCATCACCAGTAAGGAGATTGAAGCAGTCATCAAAAATCTCCCAACGAACAAGAGCCCAGGGCCAGACGGCTTCCCAGGGGAATTCTACCAAACATTTAAAGAAGAATTAATACCTATTCTCCTGAAACTGTTCCAAAAAATAGAATTGGAAGGAAAACTTCCAAACTCCTTTTATGAGGCCAGCATTACCTTGATCCCCAAACCAGGCAAAGACCCCATCAAGAAGGAGAATTACAGACCAATATCTTTGATGAATACGGATGCAAAAATCCTCAACAAAATACTAGCCAATAGGATCCAGCAGCACATAAAAAGGATTATTCACCACGACCAAGTGGGATTTATTCCTGGGATGCAAGGTTGGTTTAACATTCGCAAATCAATCAATGTGATACAAGACATTAATAAAAGAAAGAACAAGAACCATATGATCCTCTCAATAGATGCTGAAAAAGCATTTGACAAAGTACAGCACCCTTTCTTAATCAAAACTCTTCATAGTGTAGGCATAGAGGGTACATACCTCAATATCATCAAAGCCATCTACGAAAAACCCACAGCGAATATCATTCTCAATGGAGAAAAACTGAGAGCTTTTCCCCTAAAGTCAGGAACACGGCAAGGCTGTCCACTATCACCACTGCTATTCAACATAGTACTAGAAGTCCTAGCCTCAGCAATCAGACAACAAAAAGAAATAAAAGGCATCCAAATCGGCAAGGAAGAGGTCAAACTCTCACTCTTTGCAGATGATATGATACTTTATGTGGAAAACCCAAAGGACTCCACTCCAAAACTGCTAGCACTCATACAGGAATTCAGTCAAGTGTCAGGATATAAAATCAATGCACAGAAATCAGTTGCATTTCTATATACCAACAACAAAACAGAAGAAAGAGAAATTAAAGAGTCAATCCCATTTACAATTGCACCCAAAACCATAAGATACCTAGGAATAAACCTAACCAAAGAGGCAAAGAATCTGTATTCAGAAAACTATAAAGTACTCATGAAAGAAATTGAGGAAGACACAAAGAAGTGGAAAAACATTCCATGCTCATGGATGGGTAGAATAAATATTGTGAAAATGTCTATGCTACCTAGAGCAATCTACACATTTAATGCAATCCCCATCAAAATACCAGCAATTTACTTCAAAGAAATGGAACAAATAATCCTAAAATTTATATGGAACCAGAAAAGACCCCGAATAGCCAAAGGAATGTTGAAAAAAAAAAGCAAAGTTGGCGGCATCACAATTCCAGATTTCAAGCTCTATTACAAAGCTGTCATCATCAAGACAGTATGGTACTGGCACAAAAACAGACACATAGACCAGTGGAACAGAATAGAGAACCCAAAAATGGACCCTCAACTCTATGGTCAACTAATCTTCGACAAAGCAGGAAAGAATGTCCAGTGGGAAAAAGACAGTCTCTTCAACAAATGGTGTTGGGAAAACTGGTCAGCCACATGCAGAAAAATGAAACTGGATCATTTCCTGACACCACACACAAAAATAGACTCAAAATGGATAAAAGACCTCAATGTGAGAAAGGAATCCATCAAAATCCTCGAGGAGAACACAGGCAGCAACCTCTTCGACCTCAACCGCAGCAACTTCTTCCTAGGAACCTCACCAAAGGCAAGGGAAGCAAGGGCAAAAATGAACTATTGGGACTTCATCAAGATTAAAAGCTTTTGCACAGCAAAGGAAACAGTCAACAAAACCAAAAGACAACTGACAGAATGGGAGAAGATATTTGCAAATGACATATCAGATAAAGGGCTAGTATCCAAAATCTATAAAGAGCTTCTCAAACTCAACACCCATAAAACAAATAACCCAGTCAAGAAATGGGCAGAAGACATGAACAGACATTTCTCCAAAGAAGACATCCAAATGGCCAACAGACACATGAGAAAGTGCTCAACATCACTCGGCATCAGAGAAATACAAATTAAAACCACAGCGAGATACCACCTTACACCAGTCAGAATGGCTAAAATCAACAAGTCAGGAAATGACAGATGTTGGCGAGGTTGCGGAGAAAGGGGAACCCTCCTACACTGTTGGTGGGAATGCAAACTGGTGCAGCCACTCTGGAAAACAGTATGGAGATTCCTCAAAAAGTTGAAAATGGAGCTACCCTACGACCCAGCAATCGCACTACTGGGTATTTATCCTAAAGACACAAAGGTAGTGATCCTCAGGGGCACGTGCACCCGAATGTTTATAGCAGCAATGTCCACAATAGCCAAACTATGGAAAGAACCTAGATGTCCATCAACAGATGAATGGATAAAGAAGATGTGGTATATATATACAATGGAATACTATGCAGCTATCAAAAGAAACGAAATCTTGCCGTTTGCAACGACATGGATGGAACTGGAGGGTATTATGCTGAGCGAAATAAGTCAATCAGAGAAAGACAATTATCATATGATCTCTCTGATATGAGGAACTTGAGAGGCAGGGTGGGGGGTTGTGGGGGGTAGGGAGGGAAAAATAATGAAACAAGATGGGATGGGGAAGGAGACAAACCATAAGAGACTTCTAATCTCACAAAACAAACTGAGGGTTACTGGGGGGTGGGAGGGTAGGGATAGGGTGGATGGGTTATGGATATTGGGGAGGCTTTGTGCTTTGGTGAATGCTGTGAAAGATGTAAGCCTGATGATTCACAGACCTGTACCCCTTGGGCAAAGAATAAAAATAAAATTTAAAAAAAATTGTTACAACAGCAATCATATTACAATGCATAAACATATCAAAGTAACAACTGTATACCTTAAATTTACACAATTTTTAAAATATTTTATTTATTTATTTGAAAGAGAGAGAGACAGAGAGAGCATGAGTTAGAGGAGGGCAGAGGGAGAAGTGGACTGCCTGATGAGCAGTAAGCCCAACAAGGGGCTCAATCCCAGGACCCTGAGATCGTGACCTGAGCCAAAGGCAGATGCTTAACCAACTGAGCCACCCAGGCACCCCAAATTTACACAATGTTACATGTCAAATTTATCCCAAAAAATTTGGAAGGAAAAAAACTTGCATAAATGAAATGTTTCAGAACATGCTTTCAAAATATTTTATAATATTTTATAATAATTTTTAAACATAAAAAAGAGACTATTCAAATATTTATTCAATCTAGATATGATGCCCCAAAAATACAAAGGATAAAAGAAAAAACAGGAAAACTGAACATAAAAATTAAAAACTTTTGTGCTTCAAAGGACAACATGAAGAAAATAAAAGGACAAGCCACAGAATGGAAAAAAATATTTGCAAATCATGTATGTGATAAGAGACTTTCCTCAAGAATATAAAAAGAACCCACCAACTCAACAATAAAAAGACAAATAACCCAATTAAAAACTGGACAAAGGATTTGGATAGACATTTCTCTACAGAAGATATACAAATGACCAATAAGTACATGAAAAGATGCTGATCATCATTAGTCATTAGGGAAATGCAAATCAAAACCATAAGGGGATTTACTTCACACTCACTAAGAGGCTATAATCAAAAAGAAAAATGACAAGTATTAGTGAGGATATAGAGTACTTGGAACCCTCATAAACTGCTGGTAGGAATGTTAAGTGGTGCAGTCACTTTGAAAAATAGGTTGGCAGGTCTTCAAAAAAGTTGAACAAAGAGTTACCATATAATCCAGTAACTGTACTCCTTTCCACCTGAGAGAAATGAAAGCATATTTGCACACAAAGACCTATACAAAAATGTTCATAGCAGCATTATTCATAATGACCAACAGTGGAAAGAGTCCAAATGTGCATCATACTGATGAATGGCAAACAACATGTGGTAGATCCATCCAGTAGAATATTATACAGCCATAAAAGAGAATGAAACACTGATACATACTACAACATGGAAGAATGTTGAATGTTGAAAACCCAATGCTAAGTGAAAGAATCCAGTCACAAAAGACCACATATTCATTGTATGATCTCATTTACGGTAATGTCCAGAATAGACAGAAAGTAGATTAGTGGTTTCCGGTGACTGAAGGAGGAGGGAATGTGGAGTGACTGCTAACAGGAATGGATTTTTTTGGTGAGGGGTGGATAAAAATGTTCTGGAATTAACTAGTGGTAATTGATGCATGACTTTGTGAATATACTAAAAACCACCAAATTGTATACTCTAAAAGGGTGAACTTTATGGTATGTGAATTACATCTCAAAGCTGTTACTAAAAAATAAAAAACATTCACTCAATAAATAAATCTCCAGGCACTGTTCTGGGCAGTGAGGGAATAGTAAACAAAACTGACACAAACTCCTGCTCTTGTGTCGCTAACATTTCAATGGAATAATCCTAGTGAGAGATCATGAGGTTCTTAATACATTAATGGCAGAGAAGTGGATGGATTTTAGAGAGGTTCTGAAGCAACAATCCACATGGCTCGCTGACCAATTGGAACAGGAGGAATGTCTGAGTTCACCCTCTTCCAGTCTCCACAGTAATTCCTATTGCCATGCCCCTGGCCTCCAGGATCACTGTTCCTCACTTTAAAAGCACTAGAAAATTGGACAAAGTGCTCTTTATAAATCAGAAATTTCAGGAATCTCTGAAATATAAGAGAGAGAAATATGGTTTGAAAGAGAAAACTCAAGCTTGAAAGGATTTGGTGCATAAAAGCAGACAGGACTCTAAGGCTACTGAAGCCTCAGAGGTGGTTCACCCCAAGAGCAGGAGAGTGTTGAAAGAGAGCTCTCCATGGTTCTCCCACATTTCTGCATGTTTTATAAACAAAGAAACTGACAGCTTTTGTTCCAGACTATCCTAGTCAAACAAAGGATGCTTAAATAGAGAATAGCCTTAGAAGACAGAGATAGTGTCTCCCTCCAGGAACAGAGAGCAAGTTTGGTGCTGTCCGGGACAATAAAAATAATGTCTCCCTTAGGGGCAAAGAGTGAGTGAATTTGTTTGTAGCCCATTATAAAAGATTGGGGTTCCCTAAGCACAGGGTCCTTTAGCTTTGACACCAACCCACCGCATTGGCAGCAACCACCTGAACCAGCTTTGCACCCCTGTGGGATTTGGGGGGTGGGAAGAGGCAACATATTGTGATATATTTCTCCTAATTGTGTAACTATTTTTATTATTAACTTTTTGGTGTCTGATAGGGCAAGTTTGCTCATTAGTCTTCTCTTTCCAAAATTGTCTTGACTCTTCTGCATATGTTTTCCTTGAGATGAATTTACAGTCACCTTATTAGGTTTTTTTAAAAGCCTATTATGATTTTGAGTGAGATTGCATTGTTAATAGATTAATTTGAGGGTACTGATGTCCTTGTAACTTCAAATCTCCCCATGTAAGAACAGTACATCTAACAATTTATTTGGGTTTTAAAAAGTTTTTAAAAGATTTTAGTTTTGGGCGCCTGGGTGGCTCAGTGGGTTAAAGCCGCTGCCTTCGGCTCAGGTCATGGTCCCAGGGTCCTGGGATCGAGGCCCGCATCGGGCTCTCTGCTCGGCAGGGAGCCTGCTTCCTCCTCTCTCCTCTCTCTCTGCCTGCCTCTCTGCCGACTTGTAATCTCTCTCTGTGTCAAATAAATAAATAAAATCTTTAAAAAAAAAAAAAAAAAAAAAAAAAAAGATTTTAGTTTTGAGTGATTTCTATACCCAATGTGAGTTGATGAGGTGGGAAGCAGTCAATAGAAACTGCCTCTGTGTGATCCTAGACATCAGATTTAGCAGACAAATATTTAAAAGAGCTATTATAGATATGTTCAAAAAGTCAAAGGAAACCATGCTTAAACAATAAACTAAAATATGGGATGCCTGGAAGCCTCACTCACTTAAGCGTCCAGCTCTTAATTTTGGCTCAGGTCATAATCTCAGGGTCGTGGGATCTCGAGCCCCACCTCAGCCTCTGCACTCAGCAGGAAATCTGCTTGAGATTTTCTCTCTCTCCCTCTGGCATTCACATGCTTTCTCTTTCTCAATAAATCTTTTTAAAAAATAAACTAAAATGAGACAACAATGAACGAAAAAAACCCAGCTATTGTCAAATAAAAGATAGAAAAAAACAAAATCCAAATTCTGGAACTGAAAATTCAATAACTGAAATGAAAAATTCACTAGAGAGACTCAACAGCAGAGTCAAGATAGCAGAAGTTAGAATCACTGGGTGTGAAAATAGATCAGTACAAATTATCCCATCTGAAAAAGAGACAGAATAATGATTTGAAGAAACATGAACAGCATCTTGGAGACCTGTGAGAAAATACCAAAATACATATAATTAAAGTCCCAGAAGGATACGGGAGATTGGAAAAGAGGGGCAAAGTAACTTCTCAAACTTGATAAAAAAGAAAAGAATAATCTATATATCCAATAAGTTTAATGAACTCCAAGTAAAGTAAATACAAAAAGTCCACACCTTGATGCATCCTAGTCACATTCTTGAAAGCAAAACCCAGAGAGAAAACTTTGAAAGCAGCAAAAGAAAAATTACTTATAAAACGGAGTGAAAATATGATTAACAGCTAATTGCTCATATTAATAAAGAAGGCTAGAAGACAGTGGAATGACATATTCAATGTGCTAAATGAAAAAAAATCTGTTGGGGCTCCTGGATGGCTCAGTGGGTTAAGCCTTTGCCTTCGGCTCAGGTCATGATCTCAGGGTCCTGGGATCGAGTCCCACATCCGGCTCTCTGCTCAGCGGGGAGCCTGCTTCTCCCTTTCTCTCTGCCTGCCTCTCTGCCTACTTGTGATCTCTCTCTCTCTCTGTGTGTGTCAAATAAATAAATAAAGTAAATAAATCTTTAAAAAAAAAGGGAAAAAAATCTGTCAAACAAGAATTTTATATCCAGCAAAATCATACTACAAAAATGAAAGCAAAATGAAGATATCCCCCTTCTAAACAAAGACAGAGAATTTATGGCTGGTAGATCTACCCTATAAGAGACACTAAGGAGGATGAGAGTTAAGATGGCAGAGTTAAGGTAGGGGGACCCTAAACTTGCCACATCCTTCCAATACAGTGAAATCAACATTCAACTATTTTGAACAATCAGGAAGAGGATCAGAGGATACAGGAAACAATCTACACAGTTGGGAGAGTGAGAACCAGGCAGATGCGAGGTTTGGGGCCATGAACTTGGGAAGAGGAAGCCACGAGGCCAAGAAGGGGAAGGAATCCATTTTACAGAGCAAAGTCCAGAAGAGGGAGAAAGTGTAGCAGCGGGTTGTGACAGCACAAAAGTCTCCGCGAAGCAATCCCCTGGGTCTCTCAGGGAGAAATCGCTCCCCTTCCCAGAGGGCATTTGGAAGAGCGCATTTTGCCTCTCCAAAGATCAAAGGCCACCCAGGCAAGGCTCAGCAGCAGCAGGATCAGTGGTGGACACAGACCGCAGAAAACCTCCTAACTTTTCACTGTGAGCTACAGTAGGCTTAAACCTCTGTGTGCTCACCTAGCGGCTGCTTTTCTGGGGCTGAACCGAGCAGAGCAGAGACTGAAGTAGATTGCAGATAACCCAGCCACCGATTTTCGCCATGGGCCACAATAGATTCAGGTCTCTGCGATGGCTTTTCTGGGGCAAAAGGGAATAGGAGAGTGCAGACAGCTGGTAAGCGGGTTCCAGCTTTTCACCAAGTGTTAAAATAAACTCTAGCCTCTGCATGAGCCCTGTGTGACGGCTCTTTGGGGTGGGATGGTGCTGGATCCACCCCGAACCTCTCTGCCAGGGGTTGGGAGGAGGCATGCACCTTACCAGGCCCTATAAAACGTGGAGTTTTGAATCCCAGCCACTAGCCAGAGATAAAATACAGGAAATCTATGGCTCTGGGGCTGCCGAGGGCATGCACACAGACAGGTTAGGGCAGGGAACTAACTAAAGCCTGGGACACAGATTGTTCGCTTTTCTAATTGGGCCTCCTGAAGAGCGGTGGTCCGGAGTTCCACTCCCCAGGGACAAGAGGGCAGGATGACGCCATATTCTCCCTCCTCCTGCCCTCCAGCACAGTCAGGCTCCAGAGAGAAACACAGCGCCTCCAGTGGACGCTGGCGTCCCCTACACTAAAGTCCTCCACCCGGCATGACAGAGGCTTCTGCATAAGGGCAAGTCAGCTTATGAGCTAGCCCAGCAGGCCTCTCCCTCAGAAAACCAACACAGGCCCTGCATCTATTAAGTCTACTGATTAAAGAAAGCTCCAAAACATCATCTTTCAGTGAAAATAGTACCAGGCTTGCTTCTTTTTCTTTTTTCCTCTTTTCTAAATTTTTAAATATTTTTTACAGTATTTTTCAATTTCTTATGTTTTATTCTTTATTCCTTATTTCATATTTTTTCCTTTTCTTCTCTTGTATCAGGCTTATAATCTTTTGTTCATTTGTTGGTTCATTTGTTTCCTTCTCTTAGTTTTCAGATAAGGCTCCTTTTCTATTTTTAATTTTTTTCCCTCTTTTTTTTTTCTATTATTCTTTCCCTCCTTGTTTCTTATTTCTTAGAACCAGGCTTAAAATTTATTGTTTGTATGTTGATATCAATTTTTCTTCCCTTTCCTTTTCTTGTGTCTTGGATCAGGCTTCTTTTTGTTTTTTGTTTTCTTTTTATTTTTTCTCCTTTTCTTTTCTATTTTCCTTTACAGGCATAACTTCACGCATAAATCAAAGCACACCTACTTAAAGGTCCAAACACTCCCCACCACAAGCAAGGAGGAACTCTGCAGAGGAAGGGCCAGCGAGAAAAAACAGCCAGAACACAACAGCAGAACGTACACAGCACACACCAGGAAAACTTCCTGAAGTTGTTGTAGTTGTTGTTGTTGCTGTTTTGGCTGGGGTTTTTTCTTTCCTCCTTTCTTTTCTGGACACCATGACCAGAAACTGAAATTCACTACAAAGGAAAGAACAGGAGGTAGTACTCTCTGCCATGGATTTAATCAATTTGGGTATAAGTAAGGTGTTGGAACTAGAATTCAAAATAACAATTATAATGATACTAGCTGGGCTTGAAAAAAGCATAAAGGACACTAAAAAGTTTCTTACTGTAGAAATAAAAGAACTCAAATCTAGGCACCTCTGTCAACATGGCGCTGTGAGCGGTGCGGTGTGTGCGGGCTCTGGCCTACAGCATACACGTGGCCTATGTGCCCTGGAGGCTGGGGGCAGCACGGTCCAGACAGTGCATAAGGGCTCCACTCTGCTCTCCATATAAATTCACAAACATGAATGGATAACAACAGAAAATGGTACTGGTACCTTGGGAACCAGCAATTTTGCACAGCTTTGGGAGAGGTTGTTTACTGTAGCCTGCCTAAAATTGGGACAAAACTGAACAAACAAGATGAGTTTGGTGCTTTGAAAAGTGTGAAAGTTGCTAGTGAACTCTATTCTCCTCCATCAAGAGAAGTAGCTGAAAAAATGAAGCTCTTGCAGAAAATCCAGGACTTGTCAACAAATCTTGTTATGAAGATGGCTGGCTGATCAAGACACCACTCAGCAATCCTTCAGAACTGGATAAATTAATGAATGAAGAGACATATGAGAAATACATAAAATCTATTGAGGAGTGAAAATGGAACCCCTAAATAAACTAGTAGGAAACAACTTAATCTAGCATAGGTGTCTTAAATTAGTGGTACACAGAGGACTTAAAGTAGCAACTATTAGCAATACCAGTTGAAAAAGAAACTACTTGCAACAATGCTAATGGAAGAAAATACCTCTTAACTTTATAATAATTGCAGAAAAACACAATATGCATCTGTTTTGCAACACCCCCTGATTTTTATGCTCCAATTATGATATTAAGAATCCTAATATTATCTGTGGTTAAAACTAGCTATAAAAATAATGTAATTCAAGGATGACATTGTTCACCTTCAGCCTCAGGGAATATTATAACATGCTTACATCTATCCCTGGGTGGGGGTCAAAATACTTAAATAATCTTTCCATTGGAAATAACTGGCAGTAGAGAAAAATTTGTTAGTTGTATAGTGTCAGATAAAGAACAATACTACCTTAATTTTCAATATACTGCACTTGCTGGTGCTATTTTTATACAAGAAGCAAGAGCCTTGCAGGAAGATAAATAGTTTAATAATAAAACATTCAACTTCTTTGTTAATCAATGTTTTTGTTTTGGTCTTAATATCTCATTTAGTGACTCTGCGAGTAATTGCAAAAATGCTAATTTTAACTTATGGAAAGTTATTTTTTTAATAGGAAATTTAAGCCATATAATGAAAGTTTCCAAGAAAATGTTTCCTTTTAGTCACAAATCTGTTTTTTCTTATAGACCTAATTGCCCAATACCATTAAGTACCATATTTGGTCATCTTTTGATATAATCAAAGAAAAAAAACTAAAATCTAATCAGACTGAAATTTAAAATGCTATTACTGAGATGCAGTCAAAATAGGAGGCTCTAACTGCTAGGATAAACAAGGCAGAAGAGAGAGTGACAAGACAAAATGATGGAAAGGAAGGAAGCTGAGAAAAAGAGAGAAAAACAAAGACTGAGTCACGAAGGGAGACTGAGAAATCAGTGATACCATAAAGCACAATAATATTCAAATAATAGGGGTCCCAGAAGACAAGGGCAGTGGGCAGAAGGTTTACTTGAACAAATTATTGTTCAAGAACTTCCCTAATTCCCTAATTAAGGAAGTTCCCTGAGAACTTCCCTAATCAGCAGAAAGAAACAGGCATTCAAGTCCAGAAGGCACAGAGAACCTGCCTCAAAATCCATAAAAATATGTCAACACCCCAACATAATATTGAAGCTTGCAAATCTCAGAAATAGAAAACACTGAAAGCGGCTCAGAACAAAAGGTCCTTAATCTACAAGGGTAGAAACATAAAGCTGGAGGGGAAGGAGCAAGATGGCAGAGGAGTAGGAGACCTAAATTTTGTTTGGGCCCAGGAGTTCACCTAGATGGTTATCAAACCATTCTGAACACCTACAAACTCAACAGGAGAGAGAAAAGAAGAAGAGCAGCAATCCTAGGAACAGAAAACGACCACTTCCTGGAAGTTTGGACGTGCGGAGAAGTGAATCCGAGGTGATATATGGGAAGATAGACCGCAGGGGGGAGAGGCCGGCTCCCAGCAAGAGATAAAGCAGCAGAGCACAAAATCGGAACTTTTAGAAGTCTGCTCCACTGAGGGACGTCACTCCAGGGGCTAAGCGGGGGGTGGAGCCCTCACAGGGACAGTGTGGTGTCAGGACCCTCAAGGTCTCAGAAAGGCCAGGCGTGCCTGAGTGTGGCAGAGCTCCCAAGTATCAGAGCGGAGAAGCCAGCTGCAGAGACAGAGCTGAGGGGTGGGCTCTCAGCTCAGGATTACCTTAAACAGTGATCCAAAGCAGTTGGCCCACTGCTCTTGGAGCAGGGACCCCACAAGTGGCAGACCAGGGAGACTCTGGTCTTCTTCCTCTAAGAGGAGCAGCACAGGAATCTGCTGGGTTTGGAGACTCCAAAAGGGGCCATGCATTAGAGATAGAAACACTCGGTCACAGGCTGGGTGAGCTTGGAGTGCAGCCGGAGACCAGGGAGATGGGCTGGGGGGGGGGATTGACTGCTTTTCTCTGAGGGTGCACTGAGGAGTGGGGCTCCGAGCTCTCAGCTCCTAGGGGATCGAGACTGGGAGGCCGCCATTTTCATTCCTGTCCTCCAAAGTGGTACAGAAAGCGTTCAGGGAACAAAAGCTCCCGAAAGCGAACCCAAGCAGAATGCTTAGCCTGGCTCCTGGCAAGGGTGGTGCAATTCTGCCTCAGGCAAAGACATTTAAGAATCAATGTAACAGGCCCGTCCCCCAGAAGATCAGCAAGAACATCCAGCCAAGACCAAGTTCACCGGCCAGTGAGAACTATGGAACTCCAGAGCTAAGGGAATGAAACAAATAGCATTCATGGCTTTTTTGCAGTGATTCTTTAGTCTTTCAAAGTTAAAATTTCTTAAATTTTATTTTTTCTTATTCTGTTTTTTTAACTTTTTCTCTTTCCTATTTTAACTTTATTTAACTATTTTATCTTATCAATACCTTCTTAAAAATCTTTTTAAAATTTCATTGTCATAGTCATATTCTAGCTCTTCATTGTATTTAACCTTATTTTTTGTATACCTATAGGTTTTTCTTTCTTTAAAAATTTGGGATACAGTTTCTTCTAACAGATCAAAATATACACTAAATCAAGCACATGGCTTTGTTCTAATCTCCAGCCTGATCACATTCTTTCCTCTTTTATTTTTTCTTTTATTTTTTCAACCAACTTCTTATCAATTCCTTTTTTAGAATCTTTAATTTTCATCTTTACAGTCATATTCCACCCCTTCATGTTTACCCTTATTTTTGTATATATGTGCTTTTCTTTCTTTAAAAATTTGGGAGGAAGTCTCTTCTAACAGACTAAAATACACCCAAAATCAAGTGTGTGGCTCTGTTCTATTCACCAGTCTAATATGTATATATTTTTTCTTTTTTCTCCTTTCTTCTCCCCCCCACTCCCCATTTCTGGTCCCTTCTGATTTGGTTAGTGTATATTTTTCTGGGGTCGTTGCTACCCTTTTAGCATTTTATTCTCTCATTCATCTATTCTTTTTTTTTTAAATTTATTTGACACAGAGATAGAGATCACAAGTAGGCAGAGAGGCAGGCAGGGGGGGGGGAAGCAGGCTTTCCGCTGAGCAGAGAGTCCGATGTGGGCCTCGATCCCAGGACCCTGAGATCATGACCTGAGCCGAAGGCAGAGGCTTTAACCCTCTGAGCCACCCAGGCGCCCTCATTCATCTATTCTTATCTGGATAAAATGACATGGCAAAAAACACACCAAAAACAAAACAAAACAAAACAAGAGGCAGTACCAATGGCTAGGGACTTAATCAATATGGACATTAGTCAGATGTCAGAACTAGAGTTCAGAATGATGATTATCAAGGTGCTAGCTGGACTCGAAAAAAGCATGGAAGATACTAGAGATTCCCTTTCTGGAGAAATAAAAGAACTAAAATCTAACCAAGTTGAAATTTTTAAAAAGCTATTAATGAGGTGCAATCAAAAATGGAGGCTCGTACTGCTAGGATAAATGAGGCAGAAGAGAGAATTAGATATAGAAGACCAAATGATGGAAAATAAAGAAGCTGACAAAAAGAGAGATAAACAACTCTGGACCATGAGGGGAGAATTTGAGAGATAAGTGATACCATAAGATGAAACATTAGAATAACTGTGATCACAGAAGAAGAAGAAAGAGAGGGGCAGAAGGTATATTGAAGCAAGTTATAACAGAGAATTTCCCTAATTTGGTGAAGGGAACAGGCATCAAAATCCAGGAGGCACAGATAACTCTCCTCAAAATCAATAAAAATAGGTCAACACCCCATCATCTAATAGTAAGAGTCTCAGTGACAAGTCTCCGTGACAAAGAGAAAATCCTGAAAGCAGCTCAGGACAAGAGGTCTGTAACATACAATGGTATAAATATTAGATTGGCTAAATGCCCCCATCAAAAGACACAGGGTATCAGAATGGATAAAAAAAATAAGACCTATCAATATCCTGTCTGCAAGAGACTCATTTTAGACCCAAAAACACCTCCAGATTGAAAATGAGGGAGTGGAAAACAATTTACTATGCTAATGGACATCAAAAGAAAGCTGGGGTGGCAATCCTTATATCAGGTAAATTAGATTTTAAGCCAAAGACTTAACAGATAACAGAGGAGGAAGGACACTATATCATACTTAAAGGGTCTGTCCAAAAAGAAGATCTAACAATTGTAAATATCTATGCCCCTAACATGAGAGCAGCCAATTATATAAACCAGTTAATAATGAAATCGAAGAAACACATCAACAATAATACAATAATAGTAGGGGACTTTAACACCCTCCTCACTGAAATGGACAGATCATCTAAGCAAAAGATCAACAAGGAAATAAGGGCTTTAAATGACACACTGGACCAGATGGACATCACAGATATATTCAGAACATTCCAACCCAAAACAACAGAATACACATTCTTCTCTAGTGGACACGGGACATTCTCCAGAAGAGATCACATCCTGGGTCACAATTCAGGTCTCAGCCAGTACCAAAATATTGGGATCATTCCCTGCATATTTTCAGACCACAATGCTTTGAAACTAGAACTCAACCACCAGAGGAAAGTTGGAAAGAACTCAAATACATGGAAGCTAAAGAGCACCCTACTAAAGAATGAATGGGTCAACCAGGAAAGTAATGAAGAATTTTTAAAAATTCATGGAAACAAGTGAAAATGAAAACACAACTGTTTTAAATCTTTGGGACACGGCAAAGGCAGCCCTGAAGAGGAAAGTATTATAGCAATACAAGCCTTTCTCAAGAAACAAGAAAGGTCTAAAGTACACAACCTACCCTACACCTAAAGGAGCTGGAGAAAGCACAGCAAAGAAAGCCTAAACCCAGCAGGAGCAGAGAAATAATAAATAATAATAAAGATCAGAACAGAAATCAATGAAATAGAAACCAAAAGAACAGTAGAACAGATCAATGAAATAAGGAACTGTTTCTTTGAAAGAATTAATAAGATTGATAAACCACTGGCTAGATTATAGGATGCTTCCCATCCCCCACACAAACCTTACCACCACATCACTAAAAGCCTATTTACTATAATTCCTTTTACCTAGTACATCATGCATGACTTTCAACAACAACAAAAAAATTACAGGACATAGTAAAAGGCAAAAACATAGTTTTAAAGAAACAGGACAAATATCATAACCAGACTCAGATATGGTAGTGATTTTGGCATTATTATACCAGGAATTTTAAATAACTATGGCTAATATACTATGGACTCCAATGGGAAACAAGGAAACAATATGCAAGAATAAATAAGTAATGTAAGTAGAGAGACAGAATAATTGGAAAAATCAAAAAGAAATTAGGAGAGAGGCTGGAAAGATGGCAGAGTAGGAGGACCCTAAGCTCATCTTGTTTCATGGATAAAACTAGGTAACACTCACATCAGTACAAATAACCCAGAAAATGACCCAAAGACTGGCAGAATAAACTCCACAACTCAAGAGAGAGAAGAGGGCGCCTGGGTGGCTCAGTGGATTAAAGCCTCTGCCTTCAGCTCAGGTCATGATCTCAGGGTCCTGGGATCGAGGCCTGCATCGGGCTCCCTGCTCAGCGGGGAGCCTCCTTCCTCCTCTCTCTCTGCCTGCCTCTCCCCCTACTTGTGATCTCTGTCAAATAAATAAATAAAATCTTTAAAAAAAAGACTGATAAAAAAAAAAAGACAGAGAAGAGGCCACATCAAAGAAGGTAGGAAGGGCAGAGATATGTTGTGGGAGCAAAGCGAATCATGGCTGTCCATGATTAGGACTGAGTAGGGGGCACAGAAAGGGGCAGGAAACAGACTAGCACACCAGGGAGCCCTCTGGGGAAGACGAATCCTCATAACATTTGGCTTTCAAAGTGAGAGGGGCCAAATTTCATGAGTTACTACAATCAGTGGGACTTAAAGCCTTGAATTTTAAAAACTCAGAGGCTCAGCTCTAGAAGATACTGGAAGGCAATTGGAAGCTGAGTCCCCTCTCTTAAAGAGACAGCACAGCAAACAGCCCACAGAGATACAGTGTAGAAAATCTTTGAAAGCTTGAAAAACGACTGGAGCATATGGGAGGGAGAGTTATTTACTCATCTCAGAGTGTAGCTGGAGAGGCAGAAATCACAGGAAGAGTCCTCCAAGAACAAAGGAGCTTGCAGACAACATTTCCTTTCCCCAACCCTCAGCATAAACACCTGTGGGAACCACCACTGCACCAACACTAGCTATCCTACTTGCTTACACCAAGCCCCACCCCTTTGTGCTTCAGCAGATACACCCTTCCTAGACACGCTTATCTCAATCCAGGTATTGTGGGTTCACTCCTCAAGAAGTGACAAACCCCCACCAACATCCCATCTCCAACCCATGAATTTTACACGCCCTCAGTTCTGGTGGCAGCCAAGGCAGGTCTCATTTCATAAGCAGACCAGCATGCTCCTTGTTAAAATGTGCCCCACCCCAGAGCAGAACAAAACATTGCCCACAACAGACAAAGAGAGCCTCTGTAAATGACTGAAGGAAAGAGCAGCCAGGACACAAAAGCAAAGCATAAGCAACACACATAGGAGAAACTCCCTAAAGCATAAAGTCCTGAAGAACAGGGGACACTGCACTGCAGAGCATTACAGGACCT
Source organism: Ailurus styani (assembly GCA_002007465.1). Lineage (NCBI taxonomy): Eukaryota > Metazoa > Chordata > Mammalia > Carnivora > Ailuridae > Ailurus > Ailurus styani. Next base: position 320,158 of record LNAC01001117.1, read on the forward strand.
CTTCCTCACCAGACATTATCTTCATGACCATGAGATAAAGCTCAGTTTCCTAACACACAGAAACAGACACAGAGTTAGACAAAATGAGAAGACAAAGAAATATGTCCCAAATTAAAGAACAGGAAAAACCACAGCAAGAGACCTAAGTGAAATGGATATAAATAATAATAAGGAATTTAAAGTAACAATCATAAAAATACTCACTGACATGAGAAAAGAGTGGAGGACATCAGTGATACCTGTAACAGAGATTTTAAAAAAAAGAACAAATCAGAGATGAAAGACACAAGAAATGAAATTTAAAATACACTTGAGGGAATATATAGCAGTCTAGAGGAAGCATAGAAATGAATTAATCACCTGGAAGACAGAATAATAAACAGCAATCAAGTTGAGCAAGTCAGAGGGGGGAAAGTTATGCAAATTGAGAATAGATTTAGAGAATTTAGTGACCCCATCAAGGGTAATAATATTCACATTACAGGGATCCCAGAAGAAGAGAGAGAAAAGAGGGCAAAAAAATTTTGAAGAAATAATACCTGAAAACTTTTCTAATCAGGGAAAGGAAACAGATATCCAGATCCAAGAAGCACAGAGATCCCCCCACAAAATCAACCCAAGGAGGTCCACACCAAGACACATAGTAATTAAAATGGCAAAAAGTAGTGATAAAGAAAAACATTCTAAAGCATCAAGAGAAACGAAGACAGCTATGTATAAGGGAAACCCCCTAAGGCTATCAGCAAATTTTTCAGCAGAAACTTTGCAGGCCAGGCACGGATGACAGGATATATTCAAAGTGCTGAGAGGGGACAATCAGGGCCAAGAATACTCTATCCAGTAAGGCCACCATTCAGAATAGAAGGACAGGGACATCTGGTTGGCTCAGTCAGTAGAGCATGCTACTCTTGATCTCTGGGTCATGAGTTCAAGCCCCCTGTTGGGGGGAGAGGTTACTTGAAAAAGAAAAGAAAGAAAGAAAGGAAAAAAACAAACTAGAAGTAGAGATAAAGAGTTTCTCAGACAAACAAAACCTAAAGGAATTCATGAATACAAAACCAGCCCTATAAGAAATATTAAAGGGAACTTTTTTTTTAATTTTATTTTTATTCTTTGCCCAAGGGGTACAGGTCTGTGAATCATCAGGCTTACATCTTTCACAGCATTCACCAAAGCACAAACCCTCCCCAATGTCCATAACCCATCCACCCTATCCCTACCCTCCCACCCCCCAGTAACCCTCAGTTTGTTTTATGAGATTAGGAGTCTCTTATGGTTTGTCTCCTTCCCCATCCCATCTTGTTTCATTATTTTTCCCTCCCTACCCCCCACAACCCCCCACCCTGCCCCTCAAGTTCCTCATATCAGAGAGATCATATGATAATTGTCTTTCTCTGATTGACTTATTTCGCTCAGCATAATACCCTCCAGTTCCATCCATGTCGTTGCGAATGGCAAGATTTCGTTTCTTTTGATAGCTGCATAATATTCCATTGTATATATATACCACATCTTCTTTATCCATTCATCTGTTGATGGACATCTAGGTTCTTTCCATAGTTTGGCTATTGTGGACATTGCTGCTATAAACATTCGGGTGCACGTGCCCCTGAGGAACACTACCTTTGTGTCTTTAGGATAAATACCCAGTAGTGCGATTGCTGGGTCGTAGGGTAGCTCCATTTTCAACTTTTTGAGGAATCTCCATACTGTTTTCCAGAGTGGCTGCACCAGTTTGCATTCCCACCAACAGTGTAGGAGGGTTCCCCTTTCTCCGCAACCTCGCCAACATCTGTCATTTCCTGACTTGTTGATTTTAGCCATTCTGACTGGTGTAAGGTGGTATCTCGCTGTGGTTTTAATTTGTATTTCTCTGATGCCGAGTGATGTTGAGCACTTTCTCATGTGTCTGTTGGCCATTTGGATGTCTTCTTTGGAGAAATGTCTGTTCATGTCTTCTGCCCATTTCTTGACTGGGTTATTTGTTTTATGGGTGTTGAGTTTGAGAAGCTCTTTATAGATTTTGGATACTAGCCCTTTATCTGATATGTCATTTGCAAATATCTTCTCCCATTCTGTCAGTTGTCTTTTGGTTTTGTTGACTGTTTCCTTTGCTGTGCAAAAGCTTTTAATCTTGATGAAGTCCCAATAGTTCATTTTTGCCCTTGCTTCCCTTGCCTTTGGTGAGGTTCCTAGGAAGAAGTTGCTGCGGTTGAGGTCGAAGAGGTTGCTGCCTGTGTTCTCCTCGAGGATTTTGATGGATTCCTTTCTCACATTGAGGTCTTTTATCCATTTTGAGTCTATTTTTGTGTGTGGTGTCAGGAAATGATCCAGTTTCATTTTTCTGCATGTGGCTGACCAGTTTTCCCAACACCATTTGTTGAAGAGACTGTCTTTTTCCCACTGGACATTCTTTCCTGCTTTGTCGAAGATTAGTTGACCATAGAGTTGAGGGTCCATTTTTGGGTTCTCTATTCTGTTCCACTGGTCTATGTGTCTGTTTTTGTGCCAGTACCATACTGTCTTGATGATGACGGCTTTGTAATAGAGCTTGAAATCTGGAATTGTGATGCCGCCAACTTTGCTTTTTTTTTTCAACATTCCTTTGGCTATTCGGGGTCTTTTCTGGTTCCATATAAATTTTAGGATTATTTGTTCCATTTCTTTGAAATAAATTGCTGGTATTTTGATGGGGATTGCATTAAATGTGTAGATTGCTCTAGGTAGCATAGACATTTTCACAATATTTATTCTACCCATCCATGAGCATGGAATGTTTTTCCACTTCTTTGTGTCTTCCTCAATTTCTTTCATGAGTACTTTATAGTTTTCTGAATACAGATTCTTTGCCTCTTTGGTTAGGTTTATTCCTAGGTATCTTATGGTTTTGGGTGCAATTGTAAATGGGATTGACTCTTTAATTTCTCTTTCTTCTGTTTTGTTGTTGGTATATAGAAATGCAACTGATTTCTGTGCATTGATTTTATATCCTGACACTTGACTGAATTCCTGTATGAGTGCTAGCAGTTTTGGAGTGGAGTCCTTTGGGTTTTCCACATAAAGTATCATATCATCTGCAAAGAGTGAGAGTTTGACCTCTTCCTTGCCGATTTGGATGCCTTTTATTTCTTTTTGTTGTCTGATTGCTGAGGCTAGGACTTCTAGTACTATGTTGAATAGCAGTGGTGATAGTGGACAGCCTTGCCGTGTTCCTGACTTTAGGGGAAAAGCTCTCAGTTTTTCTCCATTGAGAATGATATTCGCTGTGGGTTTTTCGTAGATGGCTTTGATGATATTGAGGTATGTACCCTCTATGCCTACACTATGAAGAGTTTTGATTAAGAAAGGGTGCTGTACTTTGTCAAATGCTTTTTCAGCATCTATTGAGAGGATCATATGGTTCTTGTTCTTTCTTTTATTAATGTCTTGTATCACATTGATTGATTTGCGAATGTTAAACCAACCTTGCATCCCAGGAATAAATCCCACTTGGTCGTGGTGAATAATTAAAGGGAACTCTTTAAGTGGAAAGGAATAAGTGAATAAGCGCCTGGGTGGCTCAGTGGGTTAAAGCCTCTGCCTTTGGCTCAGGTCATGATCTCAGGGTCCTGGGATCAAGGCCCACATTGGACTCTCTGCTCAGCAGGGAGCCTACTTCCTCCTCTCTCTCTGCCTGCCGCTCTGCCTACTTGTGATCTCTGTGTGTCAAATAAATAAATTAAAATCTTAAAAAAAAGAAATTCACAAAATAAAAGAATGTAAAATATGACATCAAATACCAAAAATGTGGGGGGAGAAGAGTAAAGAATGGATCCAAACTTAAACAACCATCAAATTCATAGGCTGCCATATACAGGTACTATATACAAGCCTAATGGTAACCACGAATCAAAAACCAATAATAGGTATGCAAAGAATAAAGAGAAAAGAATTCAAGTTTATCATTAAAGGAAGTGAATAAACTATGAAAGAGGGCAAGAGAAGAAAAGATCAGAGAAAAACTACAAAAATAATCACAAAACAAGTAACAAAATGGCAATAAATACATATTTATCAATAATTACTTTAAACAAAAATGGATTAAATGCTCCAATCAAAAGACACGGGGTGACAGAGTGAATGACAAGATAGAGTGAAAATACAAGTCCTCATCTATATGCTGCTTATGAGAGATTCATTTCAGACATAAGGATACCTGCAGATTGAAAGTTAAAGGGCAGAGAAACATTTATCATGCAAATGGATGTCAAAAGGAAGCCAGGGTAGCAATACTCATATCAGACAAAATAGACTTTAAAACAAAGACTGCAAGAAGAAACAATGAAGGACACTATACAATAATAAAGGAGGGAGGGCGCTTGGGTGGCTCAGTGAGTTGAGCCTCCGCTTGGGTCATGATCTCAGGGTCCTCGGATTGAGCCCCGTGTCAGGCTCTCTGCTCAGCAGGGAGCCTGCTTCCTCCTCTCTCTGCCTACTTGTGATCTCTCTCTCTCTCTGTCAAATAAATAAATAAAATCTTTAATAATAATAATAATAAAGGGGATAATCCACCACAAGATATGACAATTGTAAGTACTTATACACCCAATATGGGAACACCCAAATACATAAAACAGTTAATAACAAATTTAAAGGAACTAATCAATAGGAAACTTAAACACTCCACTGACATCAATGGACAGTATATCCAAACAGAAAATCAACAAGTAAACAGTGGTTTTGAATGACACACTGGACCAGATGGGATTTAACAGATATATTCAGAACATTCCATCCTAAAACAGCAGAATACACATTCTTTTCAAGTGCACATGGAACATTCTCCAGAATACATCATATATTAGGCCACAAAAGAAGTCCCAACAAATTCAAAAAGATTGAAGTCATACCATGCATCTCTTCTGACCACAATGCTATGAAACTAGAAATCAACAACAAGAAAAAAATCAGGAAAGACCACAAATACATGGAATTTAACTAACATGCTACTGAACAATGACTGGATCAAAGAAGAAATAAAAAATTATGTGGAAAAAAATAAAAATGAAAATACAATGGTCCAAAATCTTTGGGATACAGCAAAAGCAGTTCTAACAGGGAAGTTTACAGCAATAAAGCCTACTCAAGAAACAAGGAAAATTTCAAATAAACAAACTAAACTTATTCTTAAAGGAGCTGGCAAAAGAAGAACAAAACCCAAAACCAGCAGAAATAAGGAAATAGTAAACATTAGAGCATAAATAAATGTTTATTTTTTTAAAGACTTTACTTATTCATTTGACAGAGAGAGACACAGCAAGAGAGGGAACCCAAGTAGGGGTAGTGGGAGAGGGAGAAGCAGGCTTCCCGCTGAGCAGGGAGCCTGATGTGAGGCTCAATTCCAGGACCCTGAGATTATGACCTGAGCCGAAGGTAGACACCTAACAACTGAGCCACCCAGGCACCCCAGAAATAAATGTTTAAAAACTAAAAACAAACAAATAAACAAAACAATTGAACAGATAAATGAAACCAGGAGCTGATTCTTTGAAAACAGCAACCAAGTTGATAAACCTCTAGCCAAATTCATCAAAAGAGAAAGAGAGGAGAAAGAGGAATCAAATAAACAAAATCTTTACAAATGAAAGAAGACAAATAACAACTGACACCACAGAAATACAAACAATTGTAAAAGAACAGTAAGAAAAGTTATATGCCAACAAACTGAACAACCTAGAAGAAATGGATAAATTCCTAGAAACATACAACCTACAAAAACTGAAGCAGGAAGAAATAGAAAATTGGAACAGACCAATTACCAGCAATGAAAAGTTATAAACAGAATTACCCTACAATCCAGTGTGATACCCTACTGGATATTTACAAAATACAAAAAACAAACAAACAAACAAACAAACAAAACCTACTAATTCAAAGGGAAACATGCCACCCCTATGTTTATTTTTTTTTAAGATTTTATTTATTTATTTGACACAGAGAGAGATCAGATCACAAGTAGGCAGAGAGGCAGGCAGAGAGAGGATGAAGCAGACTCCCTGCTGAGCAGAGAGCCCGATGCAGGACTCGATCCCAGGACCCTGAGATCATGACCTGAGCCGAAGGCAGAGCCTTTAACCCACTGAGCCACCCAGGTGCCCCCACCCTATGTTTATTGCAGCATATTTACAGTAGCCAAATTATGAAAGCGGCCTAAGTGTCCATTGATAGATGAATGGATAAAGAAGATGTGGGGTGTGTGTGTGTGTGTGTGGACATATATATACACACACATATACATATAGTGGAATATTATTCAACCATGAAAAAGAATGAAATCTTGCCATTTGCAACAACATGAATGGAACAAAAGAGTATAATGCTAAATGAAATAAGTCAGTCAGAGAAAGACAAATACGATATGATTTCGCTCATATGTGAACATTAAGAAACAAAACAAATGGGCAAAGGAGGAAAAAAGAGCGACAAACCAATAAACAGACTCTCAACTATGGAGAACAAACTAATGGTTACCAGAGGGGAGGTGGGATGAGGGGATAGATGAAATAGGGGATAGGGATTAAAGAGTAAATTTATCGTGATGAGCACTGAGTAATGTACAGAATTGTTGAATCACTATATTGTATACCTGAAACTAATATAATACTGTATGTTAGTAATACTGGAATTTTTTTAAAATCCCTAAAAAAAAGCAATGGTAGAGATGCCTTTAATGGATTCATTAGTAGACTGGACACAGCTGAGAAAAGAATCTCTGAACTTGAGGATATAGCAATAGAAACCCAAAACTGAAAATAAAACATAAGACTAGGGACTAAAACAAAACTGATATACCTGAAACTACAATAACATTGTGTTTGTGTCAACCATACTTCAATTTTTTTTAAAGATTTTATTTATTTATTTAACACAGAGAGAAAGATTACAAGTAGGCAGAGAGGCAGGCAGAGAGAGGAGGAAGTAGGCTCCCTGCGGAGCAGAGAGCCCAATGCGGGCCTCGATCCCAGGACCCTGAGATCATGACCTGAGCCAAAGGCAGAGGCTTTAACCCACTGAGCCACCCAGGCGCCCAACCATACTTCAATTTTAAAAAATAATTTAAAAAGCAGAATATCCAAAAACTGTGAGATAACTACAAAAAGTATAAAATACACATAATGGGAATACCAGAAGGAAGAGAAAGAAAGAAACAGAATAAAATATTTGAAGTAATATGACTGAGAATTTCTTCCAAATTCATATAAGGCATGAAACCATACATCCAGGAACTCAGAGAATGCCAAGCAGAATAAATGTAAAAAATAATTTAAAAAATAAATTTGAAAAAAACTACACATAGCCATACCACATTCAAACTACAAACTATCAAAAAGAAAACATCTTGAAAGCAGCCTGAGGAAAAACACAGCTCACCTATGAAGAAGTGAAGAGAATTACGTTTGACTTCACCCCAGAAACCATGCAAGCAAAAAGAATAGAGTGAAATATTTAAGTATAGAGAGAAAAAAAATCAACCTAGAATTTTGTATCATATGATATTATCCTTCAAAAATGAAGGAGAGAGTCACCTCAGTGGTTCGTTTGGTTAAGCGTCCAACTCTTGACTTCGCAGATCTCGATCTCAGGGTCATGAGTTCAAGCCCCACACTGGGCTCCACACATGGAGGCTATGTTAAAAAAAAATTAAGGAGAAATAAAAACTTTCTCAGAACACTGGCGAAAGAAGCCTGACTAGAAGGAAGGATGAACTCAACACCGTTTATTTCACACAAGTGATGTATGTATATATTTAATAATCAAAAAGGAAAATTATTATTACTTATTTAAAGTATTATTTACTAAGTAAAGTGATAATAGCCCTGAGGGGGGAAAAAAAGTTTCTCAGACAAAAATTGAGGGAATTTGTTGCAATAGAACTGCTTTGCAAAAAAATGTTGAAAGTCATTTAGAGAGAAGGAGAATGATAAAGGTCAGACATAAAGAAAATATGGATCCACATAAAGAACACTGGAGAAGAATGAAGGTAAGTGAAGGTACAATAAAAACTTTCCTTTTTCTTATTTTTAATTGACCTAACAGATAAAAGTTTGTTTAAAATAATACTATCAATAATGTATTTGATGATTATGGCTTACATATAAGTGGGATGAAAGACAGCAATTATATAGGGGTCAGGAGGAAGGAATTATAAATATTTTTTATTATAAGGTATTTCTACAAGCTGTGAAGTGTTATAGTGTCATTTGAAAGTGAGCTTGGAGTAGCTGTAGATGAAAAATTCTAGGGTAACCATTTTAAAAGCAAAAAAGAAAAAGTATAATTGATATGCTAAGAAAGGAAAGAAAATGGAATAATATAAAATGCTCAAAACAACAAAAGATAAAAAAAAGAATGGAAAACAAAAATATGAACAAAGAGCAAAAGCAGTACCTAGAAAACAGTAACGAATGTGATAGACAGAAATTTATAGCATCGAATGCATCTTATTCTTTTTTATTTTTTTATCTAAATTCAATTAGCCAGCATATAGTAGTACATCATTAGTCTCAGACGTAGTGTTCAACAATTTATGAGCTTCATGTAACACCCAGTGTTCATCATGTCATGTGTGCTCCTTAATGGCCATCACCCAGTTACCCCATCCCCTCACCCACCTCCCCTCCTGCACCCTGTTTGTTTCCTATAGTTAAGAGTCTCTCATGGTTTTTCTCATTCTCTAATGACTTCCCATTCATTTTCTCCTCCCTTCCCCTATGATCCTCTGTGTTGTTTCCTATATTCCACATATGAATGAAACCATATGATAATTGTCTTTCTCTGATGGACTTATTTCACTCAACATATTACCCTCCAATTACATCCACATTGATGCACATAGTAAGTATTCATCTTTTCTGATGGCTAAGTAATATTCCATTGTATATATATAGATACACCACATCTTCTTTATCCATTCATTTGTCAATGGACATCTCGGATTTTTCTACAGTTTGGCTATTGTGGACATTGCTGTTATAAACATTGCACGTGTCCCTTTGGATCACTACATTTGTATCTTTGTGGTAAACATCTAGTAGCGCAATTGCTGGGTTGTAGGATAGCTCTATTTTCAACTTTTTGAGGAACCTTCATACTGTTTCCAGAGTGGCTGCACAAGCTTGCATTCCCACCAGCAGTGTAGGAGGGTTCCACTTTCTCCACATCCTTGCCAACATTTGTTGTTTCCTGTCTTGTTAGCTTTAGTGTCTGGTGTAAGGTGGCATCTTATTGTGTTTTTTATTTATATTTCCCTGATGCCAAGTAACGTGGAGCACTTTTTCATATCTCTGTTGGCCATTTGGATGTCTTCTTTGCAGAAGTGTCTGTTCACGTCTTCTGCCCATTTCTTGACTGGATTATTTGTTTTTTGGATGTTGAGTTTAAGAAGTTCTATATAGATCTTGGATATTAGCCCTTTATCTGATATGTCATTTGCAAATATCTTCTCCCATTCTTTCAGTTGTCTTTTGGTTTCGTTGACTGTTTCCTTTGCTGTGCAGAAGCTTTTGGTCTTAATGAAGTCCCAACAGTTCATTTTTGCTTTTGTTTCCCTTGCCTTTGGAGATGTGTCTAGCAAGAAGTTGAATGCGTATGTTAGATCTAAAACCCAAAATCTAGTCTTACATTCAGAAAACTAAATAAAGGAGAGAAAATTAAATCCAAAGTAAGCAGAAGAAGAGAAAAAATAAAAATTGGAGCAGAGATCAATAAAATTAAAAACAGGGTTGGTCTTTCAAGTAGAAGTTGAGCATGGACTCAGTGGTTTATTCTAAAATTACTATTCTAAAATTACTTTATTCTAAAATATATTTTAAAATTACTATTGCACATTTTAAATATTTTTCTATATTATTTTCTACTTGCACAGCCATATTTTAATTCTTTATTACAGAAATAAATTCTATTTTGAAAATGAAAAAAAAAACCCAGAAATCAATAGAGAAAATGATCAAATCCAAAGGCTGGTTCTTTGAAAATGCAATAAAATAGATAAAACTTGCTGGCAAGTCTAAGAAAAAAAGAAAGAAAGGGGATGCTAATTACTAATAACAGAAACAAAAGAGGGAACAATCATTACAGAGCTCATGAACATTAAAAGAATAATAAAGGAGTATTATAAACAACTCTATGCCCATAAATTTGATGACCAAGATGAAACAAATTCCTCGAAAGGCAAAGTCTGCCAAAACTCACAATCTGCCAAACCCTCAAAAAAGAAAGAGACTATCTGAATAGGCCTGTATCTAAGAAAGAAATCAAATCTATAATTACCTTCCCAAAATGACAGCACTAGGACCAGATAGGTTCACTGGTGAGTCCTACCAAACATTTAAGTAAGAAATTATACCAGTTCTCTATAATTTCTTCTGGAAGATAGAAGCCAAAGGAATACTTCCTAATTCATTTTATGAAGGCATCATTACTATAATACCAAAATCAGGCAAAGATATTACAAAAAAGAAAACTACAGACTAACATCTCTCATGAACATAAATACAAAAATCTCAATTAAAACAATTAGCAAATAAAATACAGCAATGTATAAAAAAAGATTGTACACCATGACAAAGTGAGATTTATCCAAGATATATAAGGCTGGTTCCACATTTGAAAGTCAGTGTAATCCACCACATCAACATGTTAAGGAGGAGTACATGACGATATCAGTAGAGTAAAAGCATTTGACAAAATTCAACATCCATTCATGATTTTTATAACCCATAGCAAATTAAGAATAGAGAGGAACTTTCTCAACTTAATAAAGAATATCTACAAAACCTACAGCTAACATCACAACTGTGGGTTGAAACTTTCCTAATAAGGTCAAGAACAAGTTAAGGCTGTTTCTTCTCACCACTCCAATACAACATCATACTGGAAATCCTAGCTAGTGCAATAAGGGGCGGGTGGAGGAAATAAAAGGTATATGAACTGAGAAAGAAGAAATAAAACTGTCTTTGTTCTCAGATGACATGATTGTCTATGTAGAAAATCCCAAAGTGGGTATCTGGGTGGCTCAGACCTTAAGCGTCTGCCTTTGGGTCAGGTCTTGATCCTGGGGTCCTGGGATCAAGCCCCGCATCGGGCTCTTTGTTCGGCAAGAAGCCTGCTTCTCTCTCTCCCACTCCCCCTGCTTGTGTTCCCTCTCTCACTGCGTCTCTCTCTGTCAAATAAATAAATAAAATCTTAAGGAAGGAAGGAAGGAAGGAGAAAGAAAGGAGAAAGAAAGAAAGAAAGAAAGAAGAAAAGAAAAGAAAAAAGAAAATCCCAAAGAATGACGGCTGCCTGGGTGTGCCTCAGTCGGGTTAATTGTCTGCCTTCAGCTCCGGTCATGATCTTAGGATTGTGAGATCGAGCCCCACATTGGGCTCCATGCTGGATGTGGAGCCTGCTCTCTCTCTCCCTCTCCCTCCTCCTTTGCCCCTCCCCCCACTTGCACAAGCACCCAATCTCCATCTCTCAAATAAATAAATAAAATCTTTCTTTAAAAACTTACTATAAAGATACAGTAATCCATACAGTGCAAAACTAGCAAAAAGAATAGACATGCAGATTAATGGAACAGAATAAAGAGCCCCAAAATAAACCCACATATGGTTAACTGATCTTTGTCAAAGGAGCAAAAGCACACAATAGAGAAAACACAGGCTTTCAACAAATGGTGCTGGGACAAGTAGACATTAGACGTCCATATGCAAAAAGAGAGAGAGAGTAGAAAGAGGAGGACGAGGAAGAGCAGTAGCAGCGGCATCTAGACACAGACCTTACACCCTGACTTACAAAAACTGACTTACAATGGTTCATAGACCTAAACATAAAATGCAAAACCTATAAAACTTCTAAGAAGATAACATGGGAAAACATCTGGATGACTTTGGGTTTGGTTATGACTTTTTAGATAAAACACTAAAGGTGTAATCCATGAAAAAAATAATTGATAAACTGGACTTCATTGGCATTAAAACTTCTGCTCTCTAAAGACATTATGGAGAGAATGAGAAAATAAGTCACAGAGCAGGAGAAAATATTTGCAGAAGACATATCTGATAAAGAACTGTTAGCTAAAATATACAATGAATTCTTAAAAATCAACAATAAGATAATGAACAACCTGACTTAAAAATATGCAAAATACCTGAAGAGACACTATATCAAAGAAAATATACAGATGGAAAATAAGCATAGGAAAAGATGCTTCCAAATCATGTCACCAAAGAAATTAAAATGAGATACCACTACATATCTATTAGAATGGTCAAAATCAAAAACAAACAAAAATGGACAACACCAAGTGCTGACAAAGGCATGGAGCAAAAGGAACATTCATGAATGGTGAGAATGCAAAGTGGTACAGCTACTTTGGAAAACAGTGCTTAAAAAAAAACTAAACATGCTCTTGCTGTTATGATCCAGCAATTGTGCTCCCTGATGTTTATCCTAAGGAGTGTGAACTTATATCCATATAAAAACCTGCATACAAATGTTTATAGCAGTTTTACTCATAATTGCTGATACTTGGAAACAGCCAAGATGTCCTTCAGTAGGTGAATGGATAAATAAACTACAGTGCATAAGACAATGGAATATTATTCAAACTAAAAAAAGATGAGTTATCAAGCTGTAATATGACCTTAAATACATATTACTAAATGAAAAAGCGAATCTGAAAAGGCTGCAAACTATGATTCCAAGTATATAACATTCCAGAAAAGGCAGAATTATGGAGACAGTAAAGAGATCAGATAGATATTGTCAGGGGTTAGGGAGGAGGAAGGCAAAATGAATAAGCAGCACAGAGGATTGTTCGGGTAATTATTCGAGACAATACCATAATGACAGATACATGTCATTATACATTTGTCAAAACCCACAGAACCGTACAATGCCAAGAGTGAACCCTAATGTACACTATGGACTTTGGGTAATAATGATGTGTCATTGTAGTGTCATTGATGTGTCATTGATGTGTCACTGTATGTGTCATCAATTATAACAAATGTAATACTGGTGCAGGATGCTAATAAGATGCTTCCATATCATGGGGGGGGGTATATGTGAACTGCTCCTAATTCTCAATTTTTCTGTGAACCTACAAGTGCTCTAAAAAATAATATCTATTATTAAGAAATGCTATAAATATATTCTCTCATTTCTTCTCTTAACTTCCTTGAAAGACATAAGACTATAAAATGCAATAATTATAATACTATATTATTAGATTCATACTGTATATTAATATAATATAGATGAAAGTATTGAATGAAAAAGAAGGAATAGTGTTATATTAGAGCAACGTTTTTACATAGTATTGAAATTAAGTTAGTATTACTCTTAAGCAGACTGTAATAAGTTAAGATGCATATGGTGATCCCTAGATCCCAACCAAACAGCTCAAAATAATATGGTTAAAAAATCAACAGAGAAATTTAAAATGAGACACACACAAAAATATTTACTTGATGCAGAAGAAGTCAAGGAATAACAGAGGAACAAAAAAAAGACAGAAGCAATTAGATAATAAATATCAAAATGGTAAGTGTAAATTCAACCATATCAATAATTACCACAAATACAAATAGCCTAAACATCACAATCAAAAGGCAGAAATTGTTGGACTGTATTAAAAAAAAAACCAAGATCCAACTATGTGTTGTCTAAAAGAAACAAATTAAGATTTAAAGAAACAAATGAGTTGAAATGGTAGGAGATATATCCCACAAACAGTAAGCAGAAGAGAGCTAAAGTAACTATATTAACATTGAGGAAAAGTAGACTTTAAGACAAGAATTATTATTATAAGAGCTACAGCAATGTTTTTCTAAGTAGATTTCCTGAGACAAGGGAAACAAGAGCAAAAATAAACTATTGAGAGGACACCAAAATAAAAACTGAGGTACTTCGATGGCTCAGTCATTTGAGTGTCCAACTCTTGATTTCTACTCAGGTCATGACCTCAGGGTCCTGGAATGGAGCCCCAGGTTGGAACCTGCTTAAGATTCTCTCTCTCCCTCTTCCCCTGCCCCTCCTCCCAACTCTCCCCCGAGACATGACACCTGAAAGCAATACATGATCCTGACCTCCATATTATAGGCAAATAAATAAATAAATAAAATTTTTAAAAGGTAGATATAGAAATAGATAAATAGAAGTGTATTATAAAAAACATTATGGTACAACGGACAAAATGGAAAATAGACTGTTAAAGTGTGGCATCAATCTTAAATTTTTCTTTTTTAAAGATTTTATTTATTTATTTGATACACAGAGAGAGATCCCAAGTAGGCAGAGAGGCAGGCAGAGAGAGGAGGAAGCAGGCTCCCTGCTGAGCAGAGAGCCTGACGCAGGCCTCGATCCCAGGACCCTGGGATCATGACCTGAGCCGAAGGCAGAGGCTTCAACCCACTGAGCCACCCAGGCGCCCAATCTTAAATTTTTCTTAATTTGATAAATGTACTAAAGATATATAAGAATATTCTTGTTAGGAAATATACACTGAAATATTATGGGGTAAAGAGGCCTAATATATACAACATACTCTCAAATGATTCAAGGAATATGTATATTTGTATCTCCTGTGGTCTTCCTGAGAGACAGAGAATACAGAGTAAATGTGGCAAAATGTAAAAAGTTGGTGATAGTTGGTGGGTTTTTTGTACTATTTTTGCAATGTCTGTAAATTTGGAAATATTTCAAAACAAAGCATTAAAAAATTAACAAAACTGAAAGAGGTTGATACTTCTTTGACATGACATTCATTTCTGAGCAACAGCCAGTATTACGTTTAACAGGCAAACACCAGCAGCATTCCCCCGCAAGTCTAGAACAAGAAAAAGATGCCACATTCCCACTAGTATTTAACATTGTACTGGCATTACTAGCCAACAAAATTAGAAAAGAGAAAGAAATCAGATATATAAAACTTCAAAAGAAAAGAAGACCATTTGCTGACCATATGATCGTAAACCTAGAAAGTAACTAAAAAAAAAAGACAATTTCATAAGAAATCCGAATGCAAAATTAATATACATAAACCACTCGGAGGACGGCAATGGAGTCAGTCTCTGGAGCTGTCCCCAGAGCCAGAGCTGCTGTGTCCCCGCCTCTTCCACTTCCCTTTGCAAACAATAAAGGCCATTTGTACCTTAAAATTTTTTTAAAAAATAAAATAAATGATGGGCACCTGGGGGGCTTGGTCAGTTGAGCGGGGGACTGACAGCTTCAGTTCAGGTCATGATCTCCTGGGTCTTGAGATGGAGCCCCCCTGCCCTGCAGGTTCAGCAGGGGAGTTTGCTGGAGATTCTTTCCCTCCACCGTTCGCCTTACTTAGGAGCAGGCATGCTCTCTCTCTCTCTCTCAAATAAATAAATAAATCTTAAAATTAAGTAATTTAATTTTAAAATTATACACACACACACACAAAGAAATCACTGGTGTTCACTTATAACAGAGAAACCTGAGCATTTGGTTAAAAAAAGTAATTGCAGGGGCACCTGGGTGGCCACCTCAGTGGGTTACGCCTCTGCCTTCAGCTCAGGTCATGATCTTGGGGTCCTGGGATTGAGCCCCGTGTCCGGCTCTCTGCTCAGTGGGGAGCCTGCTTCCTCCTCTCTCTCTGCCTGCCTCTCTGCCTACTCGTGATCTCTCTCTCTCTGTGTCAAATAAATAAATAAAATCTTTTAAAAAAAAAAGTAACTGCAATTTAAGCTTCAGCCTTTAAAAGACCAAATACCCAAATAACTACTTTACTGTCAATTTGGGCATTCTTAAAATAGTAAGGTATTAATGATTTTATGATAACATAGGCCATGATCATATCTAATCATTGTAATAGCAACGGTAACTGTATAATGCCATTCACCCCTCAGTGATGTGTTCAGGAAGTAAAGATATACCAGAATTACCGTGAGATAAGCAGAAAGTGAATGGACCACTATAATCATTCTTCTTCAGGCAAAGACAAAAGAGTTGCTGTACAAGAGATATTTGAAGTCACTTTTTCTTATACTTACACAAAATTTCCAAACAAGAAACAGACACCAGTATTGCATGTTGAAAAAGATCTCTTCATAAAAGACAGAAGAAATTGTGTACTTTGCAGATAACAATACCAAGTAGCAGTAGGCTCTAACAGAAAAATATCCAAACAGTTTGCCCTTCCAGGAAGGGAACAAATCCCCTATGTTATGTCTGTAAATACAAAGAAAAAGTATCTTACTACCTCAATCCTGGATTGGGGGTTGGTGGGGAGTGGACATGAGAGCTATACTGTTTACACTTTTTTAATGTATTCAGGTATTACTACTTATGTAAATAGAATTTGTTTAAAGCCAGTTATGCATTCTAAGAGATGACCTAACAATCGATGCCAAGACCAGTGTCAGGGCCAGGAGCACAGGGCCTGGGCCTCACAGTTTCCGATCAAGCAGTGAAGGGGTTAGAGTGCTCTGATGCCCAGTGCTGAGGAAACTCTTGAGTCCCACTCACTGATGTCCACCTCGGACCTAACTTCCAGTACCCAAGGTACCTCCACTTTCTTCTTCCAATACCACGTGTCTGCAGCCAACCTGTGCACTGCCCAGAACCTAAGCTACAGTTGCTAATCCCACTCTAACAGCGGTTCAAGCATTTCGTGATGATTGGTTAGGCAGTATTGATTGACACCAAAGAAACCCAATGAGTGGCCCTGACAGTCCCTGGAAACCTGTAGGAAACTCAAGTCAGGCAGGATGAAAGATCTGGTGTCCAGCAAGCCATTTCTGAGCCATGTATATATTTTGTCATAAAAATACCTGGAAGAGTACTTGCTAACATATCAGACTCCCTTTTAGGATGATGACGATGACGATACTTTTTACCATCCATTCAACTCTGCTACATGCCAAGTGCTATTCAAGATGCTGGGGAACAGCGCTGACATTGGCAAGTGGGAGAGACATATTACAAACACAATAAACAGTAAAGAGCTACTATTTACTAAGGACTTACTATGTTCCAACAACATTTTACATACATTATCTCACAACCAGCCGGCACAGTAGATGGCACTCTCCCTTTTACATGGAAGGAAACTGAGGCTCAGAAGGTGAAATGACAAAAGTAAAAAGTGGATGACCAGAAGAGGAAATCAGGGGCATCTATTTCAGGACCCCTGCTAACTGCTTCTGTTTCAGGGCAGGACCACATTCCCCTGGAAGGGGAGTTCACAGTGAGGATTCACAGGACTAAGGACAATGAGGAGCTCCAAAGTGGAACTGCTTAGGTCAGGTGAGCAGCAGACACCAGGTGGTACCACCTCGCTCAGAGCCCCACTACTGGGTAGGCCAGGAGTTCTAACGCCCTCCCTGTGTCCTGGCTAGCTTTAGACTCGTCCATCTGTGCGTTACACCAGGGCACGTCCATTTTCAGTCTCCCGAGCGAAACTCCCATTATTCCTGCGAGCGTGGAAATTTCAAGGGCGGAAGCAGTGGTTCCTGCAAGCTCCTCCCCCATCCCCACCTCCTCACCCCTAGCACTACGACCACTACCTTCTGCCTGAACACCAGCAGCAAAGCGGTTGCTCCTATCACCCGGGACCCTCGAAGTAGGTTGCAAGCGATTGCACATTCACCCCGTAGGGACTGCAGTCTCCAGGCTGCAGTCTCCCCTCCCCCTCCCCTCGTCGCATAGCCGCTACAGCAGAGCCCTCACGAGTTCAAGCAGACAGTGCCCCGCCCTAGGTCGCACCAACTCCCGGAATTTCCCTCACGGCCGGGACGCTGGAAACCCAGCCGTAAGAGCTGATGCTGGCCAGTTGCACAAGGAAAAACTCTGAATGTAGCCCGGGAAGGTTGAGTTTTCTTCATAACTTGGTCACCAACAATCTCAACCCAAACCTCTCAACCGCTAATGAAAACAACTCAGGGATCTTAAACTTCAGTGTAAAACAAAAATTTTATAGGCGCTTACAGAGAATTCCGAGGCCCCACGCTCCAGGAATTCTGATTCAGTGATTCTGGGATGGGGAAAGCATCTGAATTTTCCACAGATTTGCCAGGGAATGGCAATCCTAAGTCACAGACCACTAGCTTAAATGTCCATTAAAAGAGGTCTGGTTTAAATGTAATTCCATACGAAGGAATGCTATGCAGCCCTAAAAATGAAAATGTAAATATGCTATTTTGTAAAAGGTATAGAGTGAGCAATCACGTGGTTAAGGCACAGGGGTGAAAGGAAATGTTTTGTTGTCCTCTGTGACCATATTAGGAGTATTCTTATTTCAAAATCAGTTTTGGGTGTTTCTTCTATTAACACTAGACAACGGGTTGAGCCACACCTTCCTTTTGCAGCCACAATACAACACGCAAAAGCACCTTTAACCTGACACTCAGATCAAGGCGCTGACACTGCACCTTCTTAAGTGGGCCTTGTCATATTGGACCCACTACTGCTGGTTCCAGGCTTCTGAGCAAATCGATTAACACTCTGCATGACGTTTTCATCATCTGTCAATTGGGCTAAAATAGATAGACTTTGTGGTTGTATTTTAGGTGGAACCAAATAAATGCTTACTGTTGGTGATGGTAGTATAGCAATTACCACAGTATGAAACGGATACGTACACAGTATGGTAAGAAATTGACCTTGCAGGGCCAGCGACTAACGCACTCAATTCTAATCTCATTTCCCCTTCACCGCCTCCGAAGGTGCTGACAGTAGTTTACAACTTCCGCCGAGGCGTAAGAATAGGGTCCAAAATCTCTTCCCGCTCTTCCACCCGAAGATAGATCTCAGGTCATTTCCGGGGCGGGGATTTGCAGGAGGAGGGCCTTACGGCTCCGGGTCTGGGGACAGATTTCCACTGGGGGAGAACTGAAACGCACTTTTCCCATTAGGGTCGTCCTCATGTGAGGTCAACTCAAGGAAGGCCGAGATCTCCACACTGGAAGACAAGCCCTAGAGCGGAACCACTGTTGTGCCTCCTAGAAGCCCACAGAAGTATTTCCTCAACCGCAGCCCCTGCTTTGGGCTGCACAGACACCGCGCGCTCTCCGGGGCGGAGCCTCGGAAGGGGCGGAGTCTAGCGTGACATTTTGCGACTTCGGTTCCGCCGGCGTCCCTTGAAATATCCGCGCAGATCAGTCCGCGTGAGGAGCCTGCGATTCGAACGCCCGAGGCCGAGCCCTGCACCCACGCTGCGCCACCCGAACCCCAGGACCGTGGGACTCCCAGGAGGCGCCCCCAGAACTCCAGGCACTGTCTCTGCGTCGCCCGGCCCCGCGCCCCGCCGCCCCCGGCCGCCTCACCTGTCGTCGAGACCTGTCAGTGCGTGCAGGACCCGGTCCCTCACACCCTCCGCCAGGCCCCTGCCGCGCCGCCCGCCGCGCCATCCAGGGGATGGGCAGCCGGCCCCGCAGCCCCAGTGCCTACCCGGAGCCCTGCTGGGCACCGCCGCCGCGAGGACCCCGCCCTGCCAAGCGCCGCCGAACCGAGGAGCCCGCGGGCCTGGAGGGCCTGGAGGGGCCCCCGGCCGCCGGCGCGCTCACGTCCGTGGTGGTCCTGGCCACGGGCTGTGCCCTGCAGCTGCTCCTGGACGACGTCGACCTGGTGCTGGAGCCCGAGCCGACGTCGGCCCTGCAAGTGACCGTCGGAGAGCTCACCCTCGTGCTGCTCCCCGAGGCTCTCCTGCACTCGGGAGGGCAGGGCCGCTCGCCTGCCGGCCTGGAACAGGGCGCTCTCCCGAACGCGCCCGGGAACGCCGTCGCCGTCCAGCGGGGACTCTTCTGCGCGTCTGTCCCAGAGGTGGCCGCCCAAGAAGAGGCCCACGAGTTAGACGCGGACCCCGAGTTCCTGCCGCCTCCGACGGACCCTGCGGCGGGCTCGGTCCCCGGGCTCCGCCTCTGCGCTGCAAGGGCGGTCAGCGCGCGCCCGCAGGGCCCTACACCAGATCCCTGGCCTTGGGCCCCCACCCCTAGTCCAAAGAGACGCTCTCCTCTCCGCTACTTCAGCCTGGACGCCCACCTTCTGGAGCCCTTCCCCAGCTCGCCACTCCAACCTCTACCTCCGTCTCCCAGCCCAGGCCCCCACGAGCGCCCCCAGCGCCTTCCGGGTCCCTCTCGCAAGGCACGGAGACGCCTGTTCCAGGAATGAACTGCTCCCACAATCCCTTGCCACCCAGCGGGCCCCTTAGGAGAGTCTTCCAAGAGCCGCTGTGTGTACATTGCACAACCTGCAAGAATCACCAAGCATGGATAACGGACAAACGCTCTTTTGATGCAAGCTGCATTGCAAAATTCTGAATCAATGGCGAACCGAAACATCTGAAGGGAAATCTCAGCAACGAAATGCTGCTGGAAATACAGTGTGCTTCCAGAAATCCAAAACGCTGCTTAGGTTGTTTTCTCTATAAGGTTATGCTTAAGTAGCTCCATTCTCCCTAGTTTCGCACTTCTTTCTAAAAACCCATCCTTTCCTCAGCACCCTACCACTGCACCTCTTCCTCCAAAATTAGAGTCATTCCTAAAATTTTTTTCTTAATGGGTTTTGGCCCTGGTATCCTTGCTAGTTTATGATAACCTGGCCATTTTGACTTTCTGGTGGCTGTAAATGCTTTTGGGGAAGCTAACAAATAGGAGTATGCGGGAAAATGTTTGTTGGATACAAAACAAACAGTGAGGAGCGATGATTACGTGCCCTCCTTTTCTTAATGAGAAGGTTATCAAATGTTTTAGCTATATTGCTCGGTTGGGGGGATATTTTCCAAAGGAACCAACTCTTTTACGTGATTTTCTTCTGATATATTTTTAATATAATTCTCCAGTGCTGGAAGAGTTTATAATTCTAAAGACTGTGTTTTGATAGTTCTAAGATCCTGAATATATTTTGTATATTGTTACTGGCATATAGAAATAATTTGTTATGTTGTTCTGGTATCCAGAAAAATGATTTAATTTATTTAATGGCTTATCTGTAGGTTATCTTGATTAATAAAAAGAATAATATGTCCAAAATAATGAGAATATTGTCTCTTTTTGACAAGCCTCTTACATTTTATTTTTCCTTAATTTTTGTTTATTTTATTTTTTATGTTTCATTATATTTAGTTAGCCAACATATAGTACATCATAAATTTTTGTTACAGTGTTCAATGATTCATTAGTTGTGTAGAACACCCAGTGCTCAACCCAATAGGTGCTCTCCTTAATACCCATCACCCAGTCACTCCATCCTCCTACCCCCCCTTCTATAACCCTCAGTTTATGTCCTGGTTTTTTTATTGGATATTACTCCAATTCCAGGTTGAACACTATGGTTGTTGGGAGCATCCCTATCTTGTGCCTTGTATTAATGCAAGTGCTTCTAAATTCTCCCATGAAGCATGACGTGTGTGTGTGTGTGTGCACATGGCTGGTAGATAGCCCTTATCCTGTTGAAGAGGTTAGTTTTGAGTCTTTCTAATCATGAAAAAATCTTGTACTTCTGTTTTGTCTATTTGGACTGACTACAAAGACTTTCTCAAATTATTGTAAATGTTGGCAGTTCATTGTGTGTATACATAAAATAGCTGCATGGAAAGTTTGGGTCACTGGGTACATACAGAAACCTGCCAACAGAGCAAATGGGACCAGGCTTGGGGCTTCAGGGATCTTAAAAATTGGATGCCCTCCTGAGGACTTGAGAAAGTAGAAAGGGAAGGGAGTAACTCCTGGGTGACTTTAAGTGTTTTTAATGTTAAATTTTAATGCAAGCTTTTCTGTATGCATAGATGACCTTTGTACTTCCGTATTTAATCTATTAATGTGGTGATATGCACCTCCTAAAAACGGAATATCTTTGCCTTTCTGCTATTCCACATTATTTGATACAATTCTAATTCTAGCTTTGGTTCCTTTTTCTTGTTTTTAGGTGTTTTTTTTTTCACAAACAACCATATACACACAACTTCTAATTTTAAAATATATTTTGCCAGGTTTGCCTTATATTTATAATGAAATAAATTTTTCATGATAAAGCTAATGTCAACAAGATGCTCATTTTTTCTGTTGAACATTAATAATTATTATTTAGATTTGCCAACATGCTTTGCCAGTGTCTTTGCTTCACCTTCCGTTCTTGCATTCCACTCCTTCATTTCATCCTTGTTTTTCTTCTTACCAAGGTATGCTCTTTAAAATTCTTTCAGCTGTGTCCTGTGTATAAATCTTAGTTTTGCATGTCTGCAAATATTCCAGTTACACCCTCAGAGCTGTATAATATTCTAGTGAGAGATGGAATTCTAAAATGATTAGAGGCATGTGGGTGTCTCAGTCAGTTGAGAGACCAACTCTTGATTTCATCTTGGGTCTTGATCTCAGGGTTGTGAGTTTAAGCCCCATGTTGAGCTCCACACCCTGATGGACTCTACACTGGGCATGAAGCCCACTTAAAAAAAAAATAAAGGAAATAATGCCTATACTTTCTCACAACTTTAAAGATAATGCTCTAGGGACACCTGGGTGGCTCAGTCAGTTAAGCATCTGCGTTCAGCTCAGGTCATGACTCTGGGGTCCTGGTGACCAAGCCCCACATTGGCCTCCTTGCTCAGCAGGAAGCCTACTTTTCTCGCTGCCTGTCACTCTCACTGCTTGTGCGCACTCTCTCTCTCTCACACAAATAAATAAAATCTTGGGGAAAAAAAGACATTTCTCTGTTATTTGCCTTGCCATTTATTGTCAAAGTTGAGAAACTTTATGTCATTTGTATTGCCATTCCTTTGCAGGGGTTCTGTTTACAATTTACTTTACTATTTTCCTTGACCTTGATATTTTACAGAGTCAACATGATGCGTTTAGTGGGAGAAATTTTGCTTGCTGCAACTCAATGAGCTTTTTAAATCTGCAGAATTAACTTTTTTTAAAAAAATCTCAGAAAAGGATGAGTCAGTATCTCTCAGACCATTGAATCCCTCTCCAATATCTGGAACTTCCAATAGATAAATGGTGATGCTGCTTAATCAATGCTCTTACTCTCACATCTCTTAATATCTATCTATATTCTGTTTTTGTGGCCTTCATGATAACACACTTTCTTTCTTACAATTCACTGATTTTGTCCTTTTCTATTTTCAAAATTCTGTTTACGTTCTTCATAAGACAGTGTACATTTCAAATACTGCATTTTTCCTTTTAAGACTTCTAATTCCTTGTTTTTTTAAATATCTACCTGCCCTTATTTCACAACTTTTAATCAATGTCACGTAAACTTTTCTTATTTAATGGATATCTCCTCCTTTATCTCTAGAAGAATTTAGGCATTCTTATTTTAAGTTATGTATAAATTAGCCCAATAATTCCATTTCCTCAGGCATAAAACATCTAATTATTTGGCAGCTATTGAGATTGAGTTCCTTCTGAGAAAGAAGTCTTGTTTTGGGGACACATTTTGGGGTTTTCTGTTTTGTTTTGCCTTTTCAAATTTTTATTTAAATTCTAGTTAGTTAACATATAGGGTAATATGGGTTTTAGGAATAGAATTAATGACTCATCTCTTACATATAACACCCGGGGCTCATCACAACACTCTCCCTCTTTTATACCCATCAGCCATCTCCACCCCATCTCCCCTCCAGTAACCCTCAGTCTGTTCTCTATACTAAGAGTCTCCTATGGTTTGCCTCCCTCTCTCTTTTTTTTCCTTTCCCCTATGTTCATCAGCTTTGCTTCTGAAATTCCGCATATGAGTGAAATCATATGGTATTTACCTGTCTCTGACTGACTTGTTTCACTTAGCATAATACACTCTAGCTCTATCCACATTGTTGCAGATGGCAAGATCTCATTCTTCTTGGTGGCCGGGTAATATTCCTTTATATATATATTCCTGACATCTTTATCCATTCATCAGTCGATGAACATCTGGGCTCTTTCCATAATTTAGCTATTGTTGATAATGCTGCTATAAACATTGGGGTGCATGTATCCCTTCAAATCTGTATTTTTATATCCTTTGAATAAATACCTTGTAGTGCAATTGCAGGATCATAGGGTAGCTCTATTTTCAACTTTTTGAGGAAACTCCATACTGTTTTCCAGAGTGGCTGTACCAGCTTGCATTCCCACCAACAGTGTAGGAGGGTTCCCCTTTCTCTGCATCCTCGCCAACATCTTTCATTTCCTCACTTGTTAATTTTAGCCATTCTGACTGGTGTGAGGTGGTATCTCACTGTGGTTTTGATTTGTATTTCCCTGATGCCGACTGATGTTGAGCACTTTCTCCTATGTCTGTTGGCCATTCAGATGTCTTCTTTGCAGAAATGTCTGTTCATGTCTTCTGCCCATTTCTTGACTGGATTATTTGTTCTTTGGGTGTTGAGTTTGAGAAGTTCTTTATAAATTTTGGATACAAGCCCTTTATCTGATATGTCATTTGCAAATATCTTCTCCCATTCTGTCAGTTGTCTTTTGGTTTTGTTGACTGTTTCCTTTGCTGTGCAAAAGTTTTTGATCTTGATGAAGTCCCAATAGTTCATTTTTGCCCTTGCTTCCCTTGCTTTTGGTGATGTGTCTAGGAAGAAGTTGCTGAGGCTGAGGTCAAAGAGGTTGCTGCCTGTGTTCTCCTCAAGGATTTTGATGGATCCCTCTTTCACATTGAGGTCTTTCATCCATTTTGAGTCTATTTTTGTGTGTGGTGTAAGGAAATGGTCCAGTTTCATTCTTCTGCATTAGAATTCCATTATACATTCTTTCCAAAGCAGATAAGCTCTTAATCAATGGTGAACTTATTGACATACTGGTAGAAGGGAACACACTGGCATTGGCAACATCCTAGGCATTTGAGAAGTTTGAGGGACAGGGTAATAAGAAGTAACATTTAGGCAAGATGGCAGAGGAGTAGGAGACCGATTATCATCAGGTCCCAGGAATTCACCCAGAG
>LNAC01001118.1:0-85612 GCA_002007465.1 Ailurus styani
TGAATTCCTGGGACCTGATGATAATCGGTCTCCTACTCCTCCGCCATCTTGCTGCTCTCTCCTAGGAACCAGCATTCTACTCTCCATTTAGGAGTTTGGCCTTTTCAGATTTCACACATAAGTGAGATCATACAGTATCTGTCTTTCTCTGACTTATTTCACTTAGCATAATACCCTCAATGTTCAGCCATGTTATAGCAAATAGCAGGATTTTCTTCCTTCTCGTGGCTGAATAATATTCCATTGTATGTAGGTGTGTGTGTGTGTGTGTGTGTGTGTGTGTGTGTGTACACCCCATTTTCTTTATCTATTGACAGACACTTAAGTTGTTTCCATGTCTTGGCTATTGTGAATACTGTTGTGGTGAACACGGAACACAGATATCTCTTGGAGATTCCGATTTCATTTTCTTCAAGATATATACCCAGAAGTGGGATTGCTGGATCATTTGGTAGTTACATTTTTAATTGTTGAGGAATTTCAATACCGTTTTCATAGTGGTTATACCAACTGACATTCCCACTAATAGTTCACAGGGATTCCCTTTTCTCCACATCCTTGCCAACACTTATTATCTTCTTCTTTTTTTTAAATTAACAATAGCCATCTTAACATGTGTGAGGTGATAGCTCACTGTAGTTTTGAATTACATTTTTCTGATGATTAATGATGTTGAGCATCTTTTTGTGTACATGTTGGCTATTTGTATGTCTTCTTTGGAAAAATGTCTATGCAGGTCCTCTGCTCATTTTTAATCGGATTATTTGTTTTGTGCTATTGAGTTGTATGAGTTCCTTATATGTTTTGGATATTTACCCATCAACAGATAGATGGCTGTCTTTTCATTTTATTGACTGTTTCTTTTGCTGTGCAGAAGCTTTTTAGTTTGATGTAGTCTAAGTTGTTGATTTTGCTTTTGTTCTTTGTGCTTTTGGTGTCACATCCAAAAAAATCATTGCCATGACCAACATCAAAGAGCTCCTCTCATAAGCTTTCTTCCAAAAGTTTTATGATATCAGGTCTTACATTTACGTTTTTATCCACTTTAAGCTACTGTTTGTAAGTAGTGTCAGGGGTCTAATTTACTTTTTTGGATGTGATTATCCAGTTTCCCCAGAACCATTTATTGAAAAAACTATCCTTCCCCCATTGAGTATTCATGGCTCCCTTGTGAAATATTAGTTAGTCATCTATGTGTGGGTTTATTTAGGGGCACTGAATTCTATTTCATTCATCCATGTGTCTACTTTTATGCCAGTACAATACTTTTTTGATTACTAGAGCTTTGTATTATAATTTAAAATCAATAAG
The DNA here is from genome assembly GCA_002007465.1 of Ailurus styani. Classification (NCBI taxonomy): domain Eukaryota; kingdom Metazoa; phylum Chordata; class Mammalia; order Carnivora; family Ailuridae; genus Ailurus; species Ailurus styani. The sequence continues at coordinate 1,312 of LNAC01001118.1, forward strand.
TGTGATGCCTCCAGCTTTGTCCATTTTTAAGCTGGTTTTGCCTATTTGGGTGTTTGTGGTTCCATACAAATTTTAGAATTGTTCTTTTCTATTTCAGGAAAAATGCCCTTGGAAATTTGATAGGGATTACATTGAATCTATAAATGGCTAATATTAAAGTTTCCAATCCATGTACATGGGATGTCTTTCATTTATTTCTACCTCCTTCAGTTGCTTTCATCAAAGTCTTAAAGGTTTCAGTTTATAGATCTTTCAACTCCTTGGTTAATTTTAAATCCCTAAGTATTTTATTGTTTTTGATGCTAATGTAAATGGGATTAGTTTTTTTCATCTATTTTCAGATATTTCATTGTTACTATATAGAAACACAACTGATTTCTGTATGTCAATTTTGTAGCCTACAACTTTACTAAATCTGTTTATTTTAACAGTTTTTTTGGTGGAATCTTTAGGATTTTCTATTTGTAAGAAAATATCATCTGCAAAAAGACAATTTTATTTCTTCCTTTCTTAATTGTTTACCTTTATTTTGTTTGTTTGACTAACTGGCCTGTACTTCCCATAATATATTGAATAGGAGTGGTGAGTGAACGCCCTTTCTTGATCTTGATCTTACAGGAAAAGCCTTTAGCCTTTCTCCATTGAGTATGATGTTGGCTGTGGGTTTGTCATATAAAACATTTATCATGTTAAGGTATTTTCCTTCTTTACCCAATTTGTTGAGAGTTTTTATATAAAACGTTGAATTTTTGGGCACCTGGGTGGCTCAGTAGGTTAAAGCCTCTGCTTTCGGCCCAGGTCGTGATCTCAGGGTCCTGGGATCGAGGCCCGCATCAGGCTCCCTGCTCAGCTGGGAGCCTGCTTCCCCCTCTCTCTGCCTGCCTCTCTGCCTCCTTGTGATCTCTCTCCCTCTGTGAAATAAATAAATAAAAATCTTTAAAAAAATAAATAAAAAATAAAACGTTGAATTTTTTCAAATGTTTTTTTTCTGCATCTACTGAAGTAATCATGTTGCTTTATCTTTCTTTGTATTAATGTGATGCATCACATTTATTGATGTCCATATACTGAACCATCCTTGAGATCCCAGGGATAAATCCAACTTGATCATGGTGTATGATCTTTTTAACATGTTGCTGAATTCAGTTTGTTAGTATTTCTTTGAGAGTTTCTGCATCTATATTCTTCAAGGACATTGGCCTCTGGTTTTCTTTTCTAGTTGTATCTTCATCTGGCTTTGCTATCAAAGTAATACTGGGCTTATAAAATGAGCTTGGATGCTTTCTTCTCCTCAATTTTTTTTTGAAGAGTTTGAGAAGGATCAGCATTCATTTTTGTTTAAATGTTTGATAGAATTCTTCAGTAAAACCATTTGGTTCTGGGCTTTTGTTTGTTGGGAAGCTTTTGCTTACTGCTTCAGTGTCCTTAGTTGAAGGTCTGTTCACATTTTCCACATCTTCCTGATTCATTCTTGGTAGGTTGTATGTTTCTAGGAATTTATCCATTTATTCTAGGTCATCCAATTTGTTGCCCTATAATAGTTTTACTAGTCTCTTGTGATCATTTGTATTTTGGTGGTATCAAATGTAATGCTTTCTTTCCATTTTATTTATTTGAATATTTTCTCTTTTTTTCTTAGTTTATCTAAAAGTTCGTCAGTTTTCTTTATTGTTTTAAAAAACCAACTCTGAGTTTTGATGATCTTTCCTAATGCTTCTCTGGTTTTACTTCATTAATTTCTGCTTTGACCTTTGTTATTTCCTTCATTCTGCTAACTTAGGACTTAATTTGTTCTTTTTCTAGTTCTTAGGGGTGTAAAGTTAGATTGTTATTTGAGATCTTTCTAGACCCCTAATATATGCATTTATCACTATAAAATTCCCTCTAAGAACTGATTTTGCAGCATCCAAGACATTTTGACGTGTTGTTTCCATTTTCACTTGTTTTAGGCTCCTTTTCGGAATTTTTTTAAATTTTATTATTATTATTTGCCCCAGGGGTACAGGTCTGTGAATCATCAGGCTTACACCTTTCACAGCACTCACCATAGCACAAACCCTCCCCAATGTCCATAACCCATCCACCCTAACCCTACCCTCCCAGCCCCCAGTAAACTTCAGTTTGTTTCGTGAGATTAGGAGTCTCTTATGGTTTGTCTCCTTCCTGATCCCATCTTGTTTCATTATTTTTCCCTCCCTACCCCCCATGACCCCCCACCCTGCCCCTCAAGTTCCTCATATCAGAGAGGTCATATGATAATTGTCTTTCTCTGATTGACTTATTTTGAGAAGCTGGGTTTTAAAAACTGGCTTTAGTTTTTATTTATTTATTTATTTATTTATTTATTTATTTATTTATTTATTTAAAATATTTTATTTATTTGTCAGAGAGAGAGAGAGAGAGCACAAGCAGGGGAAGAGGCAGGCAGAGGGAGAAGCAGTCTCCCTGTTGAGCAAGGATCCTGAAGCAGGACTCGATCCCAGGACCCCGGGATCATGATCTGAGCCAAAGACAGATGCTTAACCAACTGAGCCACTCAGGCATCCCTATTTAATTAATTTATTTTTTTAAAGTTAGTTTTTAAAATAATCAGGTCTCTGTGGTTTCCTATGGTAATAAACATTTATTAAATTCTCTTCATTTGTTGAAATTCTTAGAAATATGCCATGTTTACACAATACCAAATCAATCAGTATATCAATAAGTGATATATTCAATCAATATAAGGCATTGTTCTCATGGCATCAATCTGAATTTTTTGCTTTGGAGTTGCTGTTAGAGTATCAAATATGATGCCAACAGAAGTGCCAACAGAAGAGAACTGCCCACATGAATGATCTGTCCACAAAGAAATTCTGTATCATTAAAGGAACTATATTACCAGTGTCTCAGGCAGCACAGTACCACAAACTAAAAGTAGAATTGAGAATCTGTATATATTTATAAATATATAACTGTGATGATTAAACATGGTTACATTGGTGTCTTTGAAATCATTGATAATCACAGAGCTGGGAAAACTGTTGTGAACCTCACAGGCAGTTTAAACAAGTATGGAGTGATCAGCCCCACATTTGATGTACAACTTAAAGATCTAGAAAAATGGCAGAATAATCTGCTCCTGTCCCATCAGTTTGGTTTCATTGTACTGACAACTTCAGCTGGCATCATGGACTATGAAGAAGTAAGATGAAAAGACATAGGAGTGAAAATCCTGGGATTCTTCTCTAGTGATATAATACATACATGAAAACAAAATGCCTCAATGGGGAAAAAAGAAATGAATGATAAATGAATGAAAAATTTTTTACCTACCCTAAAAAAAGTCATGGCTTTTGCCAATGAGTTTAAGATTACTCTTTTTTAGATACATATCAAGATTTAACAAATTTAAAAAATTAAAGGTTAAAAACAAAATTATCTGTAAGATTTCATTAAATTATCCACAAATTTCATTAAATTTTTAAAACTTCATAAAAATATCCCAATAATCGCAAGAAACCAATAGTAGTAATTACTTTTTCTTCCCATCACAAAATTCCCAAATTTATCCATGTGGCAAACTAGCCAAAGTAAAAATCTTCAGAAGAAAATTGAAGATTTGCTGAGATAACACAGGAATTTGCAGAAATCCTATTCATAACCTCATTGCACCCAAGTCTTCTACTTTACTTATACTGAATTAGAATCAGCTAGAACAATGTTGTGATGTGATGAGTTCTGGGTATTATATGTAACTAATGAATCATTGGACATTATATCAAAAACTAATTATGTAATATATGTTGGATAATTGAACTTAAATAAAAAATAAAATAAAATAATCTTTTTTTAAAAAAAATCCTTCAAATGGAGCAAACAGCAAAAATCTTATACACAAATAATGCTACCATTCATACTAACTCCAATTAAACATCCTATTCACTTACATACCTTTCTTCTCTGGATTAAAATTCAACATCCCAGGGCAAAACCATTTGGTGGTGTCATGGAGACACATTTTTCATTTGATAAACATTTGGCCAGGTGCTGATGATACATCAAACAAGCAGATGCTCCCTGCTTACAAAGGGCATAGAGTCTAAATGGGAGAAGACCTAAATAAATGTGTTCAAATGTTATATATAGGGGGGTCCTAAATTGAGAGAGAGGATAGAAGAGGCACCTGACATGTGTTGGGGGTCCCTGGGAAGCAGATTCAGAGACAGAAATTAGCATGCAACAGATTTGTTGGGAATGCTCTCAGAAGCTACACCTGGAGGGGAGTAAATGAAGTAGGATTAGGAAGAGGAAGGAGTTGCTCTGTGATACAGTCACAGCAAAAGTCTCAGTTCATCTCATGGGGAGCTTTGGGGATGGAATGGCCCTTAAAAGTTTTTTTTCAAACTGAGGTAAAAAATCTTAGTTTATGTATTCTTGCATCAGCCAGTCACTGGATATGGGGTTCCTCTTCCCCCAGCCACTCAGAGAATATAAACCCTGAAACCCTGGAGAAGAACTCAGCTGAGAACTGCCAGCCATCTGTATACTCTCAAGAGCTGAGGTGATGAGTATTTCAGTTTTGTAGGCTTTGGGGAGAAAGGGAATTGGGCAATACAAGACAGTATCCATTACCACCCAACCTTCGTTTCATTCACATCTATGTGCTTCATGTTACTTCTGAAAGTAGATCCTTTAGGAATTTCGTGGGCTTTTCCTGAGGGAAGCATCTAAGAGAAAAGTTACCAGAATGAGCCACTGGCCCCATGCTGGTCTCCAGGCCCCATCTAATTCTCACTTATCTCCTTCTTATACTCTCCATTCTAGATAAAACTTGCCCTCAACTATCGGCTCTCCAAGTCGGTGGATTACCTGATGGGGTAACCCAAACCATCATCCTTGATCAGCCTGAGACCCTAGTTATAAGGCTCTTTTCAGACCGTGGCTGCTTCACCTATTCATTCATTGTCAAAACTGGTCAAGTAATAACAAGAGAAATGCAAGTGGATCACCTGGGTACCAAACATATCCTCTCAGCCCCATTGTCTCGTGATGATCAGGGTCAGTGAATCCTGCCATTTAGTGAATCCTTTCTGTGCCGGTTCACCATTAATGTTTGATGAGAGCCTTGCTATGTGCCCTGGTGGAAGTATTCCCCTCTGGGAACCAAGACTCCTGAACCAGCAAGATCCAGAGCTCTGGAAGCAGGAAGGATAAATTGTGAAAGTAGGTCACTGGGAGTGATGGTGAGTGAGGCCAATCCAACTTATACCCCTTGTTTCCTGGACTCACGCATTCTAACTACTGGGAACATAGCACAAGGTACTGGCTGCTGTGATCCAAATGTTTGTGTTCCCCCCAAACTGATATGTTGAAATCCTAATGCCCAAAGATGATGGTATTAGGTGGGGCCTTTGGGAGGTGCACAGGTCATGAGGGTGATGTCTCCATGAATGAGATCTGTGCTCGTGTAAAAGAGACTCCAGAGATATCCGAAGCCCCTTCCACCATGACATATCTAGAAGGCAATGGCTATGAACCAGAATAAAGCCCTCACTAGAATGAGACCATTCTTGACCTTGGACTTCCTAGCATCCAGAACTGTGAGAAATAAAATTCTGTTGTTCATAAGCTACCTAGTCTGTGTAACAGACTAAGACATTGATAGAATGCATTCTGTGCCCTTGAAGATGATGCCTTATCCAAGCAGAGGATCACCTCTGGGCTGAGGATACCTCAGCTGTCTATTTATTTCCTCACTCTCAGGCTGGCAGCATGTCAGTCATGTGTTATGTGATAGGACTAGTAGATCTCATGATTATGTGTCCACTGCTGTACCTTCTTTAGTGTAAACTAAGGCCCTCAGTCTGATGCTCTTACCTTACCAGGTGAGGAACAAATATGAGGGTTCTGCCAATGAGCAGGTAAGTCTATTCCAATTACACATTCGGGGACTCAGGAAATAATCATTCTGGGGTAGGCAGGAGGGTATTTCAGAAAGAAGGGAAAGTATGAAAAATGTATAATGTCCTGAAGCAGCAGTGGTTTAATGTAATTGCAAGCACAGCAGTGGGGCTGGAGCACAGGATTTTTGGGGTAGGGGAAAAGAGAAGTGAGAGGTAGGAAAAGGGCAGGTCATGTAGACCACTGAATGGAATGCTAAAGAATTCTGACATTATTTTAAACAACAAAATACTGTGCTGAAATTTACAGTTTCTGAAACTTTACTCTGCAATAATGTGAATGTTAGATTGGAGAGAGTAAGACTTGTCAGGAAGACTTGTAAAAGATAGTATGTGGGGTGTGAGAAAAAGAGTATTCAAAATTCACCATAGGTTTTTGGACTGAGAAACTAGAAATTAAGTGAGATGGAGAAAAATGCAGGAGGAGCTTGTTTGGGGGAGGAGATTAGCAGTTCAGTTGGACATATTAGATATCTAAGTGAAGATGTCAAGGAGGCAGCTGGATATATCAATATGGAGTTCGGGGGAGAGCTCCAGTCTGGCAGGATAAATCTGGGGAATACTAGCAAATAGATAAAATGTAAAATTAAGGTATTGAAAGAGATCTCCAGTGGAATGAGTATAAATAACAATAGAGGTCCAAAACTGAGCCTGGCACTTTCCAAAATTTAGAAGACAGGAGGGTGAGGAGGAATCGGGAGAATGAGAAGGAGCAGCCAATAAGAGATTAAGAAAACATGGCCCTGGAAGCTGAGTGAAGCAAATATTTTTTAGAGGAAGGAGGAATCAGCTATGTCAAATGCTGCCTAGTCCAGTGAGCTGAGAAATGTGGACTGGCCATAGGATTAAGCAATGCAGAAGTCATCAGTGACCATCGGAGAACACTGTTTATGGAGAGGCAGAAGCAAAGGTCTGGATTTTAAGAAGAATTTAAGACAAGCTATATAGACAACTACCTTCAAGAGCGTTGGTCTGAAGCAAGACAGAGAAATGTGGTGGCAACTGGCTAAGGAGGAAGAGTGATCAAGAGGTCAAGACAACTAGTTTTTGGTTTGGGTGATTTTGTTTTGTTTAGTTAATTTTTTTTTTTGGATGGGAGAAGTAATAGCATAGTTGTCTTCTGAAGTGAAATATCTGGTAGGAGAAAAGTCATGATGTGGGAGGGAGTTCATAGGATTGCGGGAGTAACATCATCGTGTTAGAAAGTGAGGGAGTTCGGGGTCTGATCCAAGAAGTGGGCAGACTGGTCTTTAGGTGGGAGCACGGTTCATGGCCAGTCACAGCAGGAGAAACAGATACAGGTAGGTGAGGAGGTGTAGTACTGGAAGGCTGGCAATGTCTCTTCTAATTGCTTCCATCTCCTTAGTGAAATAGGAAGCACAGTTGTTTGTTTCTTTAAGTGTTTGCTTGCTTAGTTTCTGAACTTCTGAGCACACTGCCTTAATCCATTCACTCTGCCAGCCTCTAATTGTCTTTTTACTCTATCTAAAAGCTCCCTGGTGACCAGAGGTCTCTGCAGTCAATAACATCTATGGAGAAAAAAGACAAGAAGTGGCCAAATAATTCCAATTGATATTGTGGAGCCAACTTCAGTCTGTAATACACAACCAAGAATTTTCAGGGGAAATTACCTTCTTGAGTCGGACCTTAACATGGAGTATATTTGATCCAGTTCTATGATATTTCTCCTTCTACCCTGCTCTGCTAGCTTCACTGCAGTATTCAAGGCTTTGGCCTTGGGCTGTAAGAGTCTTTCTAGTTCTTATGGTCCACATTAAACAAGATCCTATGCTGCCAGCTTTCATCTTAAAGATAAGAGAAATCATCTTTTAAGGCAGTGGATATAAAAGACTTAGGTGGTTCTCAAACTTGGCTGATCACTGGACTCATCTGAATCACTCATTAAAAAATATATACCCCAGGGTCTCTCTCTTAAGTATAGATTAAAGCAGGGCCCAGATATGATGTTACCGAAACTCATGCAAACTTTGTGGACTCATCAGTAGCAGTGGAGATTGAAACACCTTTTTATTTCTAGTACAGTGCCTGGAATGCTGTGGAAGTGAAAAGAATGTTTAAAATGTTATATCTCTTTTTCCTTTTTATCCCTTTCCCCTAGCATACCTACCTAGTCCTTTTCCTAATTTTTATTATGTCAAAATACACACAACATAAAATTTACCATTTTAACCATTTTAAGTGTACAATTCAGTTGCATTAGTATATCCATACTGTTGTGCAACCCCTCCCTGTTTTTTAAATTTTTTATTGGAATACTTTTAGATTCACAGGAAAAAAATGCATAGTACAGATTTCCCACATACTCCATATTCAGTTCCTCTATTAACATCTTATACTATGATGTAATATTTGTCAAAACTAAGATACCAACACTGACCCTAGACTTAATTCACATTTCAATAGCTTTTTTTCTTCACTTAAAGTTCTTTTTCTATTCCTGGATCCAATCCAGGACACATCTCTATTAAAAAATTTATGTGTTAACTCTTTAGCGAGGGCTTTCTAAAATCATTATGCTTTGAATACCTGAGATCATGCTTTATTTTTCTATTAACAAGTTGAATTTTTCCCCTTTTATTGATTAGGGTAAAAACAACCCATACCGGGGCACCTGCGTAGCTCAGTTGGTTCAGCGTCTGCCTTCGGCTCAGATCGTGATATCAGGGTCCTGGAATTGAGCCCCATGTGGGCTCCCTGCTCAGTGGGGAGTCTGCTTTTCATCCTTTTCCTCTCCCCCTGTCCCTCCTCTTGCTCATGCTCTCTCTCAAATAAATGAGTAAAAAATTTTAAAAAGAGAGAGACAACCAATACCTTCTAGGCACCAAGAAAAAATATTGTTCCTTATGGACAAGTAGTATATCCCTCAGATGCCACAGCAGTTGTGCTGCCAGCCATTGATACAGCTTTAGAAGCAACTTCCATACCCTAATTTTAGCTTATAGAGAGGGAGTAATGAATGGTATATATGAAGCTATACTACATAAAAGACACTAAGCATTATGAGCAAGATCCTACTCCTTGACAGGGAAAATCAAGTTCAGGCTCATAAAGTGATCATTTATCTACCCAACATTTATTGTGATCCTACCACATGCTAACATTATGGTAGGCACTTGAAAGACAAAGACATATGAGGCAAAGTCTGTGTTCTTGATGTGCTCAGTTTAATGGAAGAGACAAACATGTAAGAAATCAATTATAATACATCATAATAAAGGCTAAACTTGAGGTAAATGTAGGTTCCAATGACTGTGATGAGGCCAAGTAAGACTTTTCCTTGAACAGATGATGGCTAAGTTGAAAGAAGAGAAAGCCCATCAAGGATGGGAAGAGAAGAGTGTGTTACAAGTGGAGTGAATGTGAATAAAAGAAAAGGGACCTGAGAAAATGTGTCAAATCTGGTCCTTCAAGTAGTTTGCTGTGACTCAAGCGTTAGTGTGTGTACTTGGGGGTAGATGGTACGTGACTGAAAACAGATGAGACCAGTTATATGGGAAAGACTGGACATGGTATGAGATGTTCATGAATTTAGCTTAATTCTGAATGGGATATAGGTTCATTAAAGAAGTGATAAACTTTTCTTTCTACTAAATTATACTTGCATGGACGCAATGCTAAACCAATGCCAAGAATTGCCTATCTCTAGGCTTCTTATTTTATAAGAAAAGCTAACGGCTATTTGTTTAACCTACTGTCAATAGTTTCTAGTAATTGTAGCCTTATGAATTCTTGGCTTATAACCCACATCTTTCACTACTGCCTTATATTCCCATCTCTCATTGAGATTATGACTTCATGACACCTGAGAGAACTATCCCATTCCCCAAACGTATTCCCAGTAAAGCCAATGTTGCCTGATAAAGACAAAGCAGGCACACATGGAGAATATACTTGAATGCTAGAGAAAGCACATAGGATTAACATCCTGTAAGAAGAAAGATAAGTGAAAATAAGGGATGCAAAATAATCAACTGACATTTCCACAGCTGCCTTATGTGTAAGCCATACTCTATGACTTGCTCTAAGTTCTGCCTCTGAAACAACACTTGTTGCAGAAGTTAGAATCAGAGGTACCAATGGCTCTCTGCATCACATAAATTGATCACAGACAGAATTTGGCCAATTAGTCAGATGTGACTGACTGAGGTGAGAGGGTGAAGTTCATGAGGGTTATGAGCAGGGGCTGACCTTCTGCATTATTTAGGTGGGACGGTGGGTCAGTGTGAACACTTTAAGCATACTCATTTAACAGTTCAGTTCTAGTAACTCTATAACATAAGAGGGAAATGAGTTAAACCAGAAAAACTCATCTCACTGTAATGAAGTGCTGTGTTTTCAATTATCTGAACTGCTATATTTCACCAAAATGTTTAAAAGTGGAATAACAAGCACGTCTTGTGTTTTTTACTGCTCAACTAAAATTTTTTAAAAAAAGATAATCAAGGTTATATTCAATGCCACCATTTCAAATGAAATAGTATCAATAAATTTTGAATTATTGAGTGCATTTTCTTCATTCCATTAATTACACTCTTCAGTGCAATTCTGGGCTATTAGAAAGGAAGCACGCTTAGTAATACCAAAGAGACAAATAAAAATCTTTTTAGAGGATTATCAGTATAGGTGTTTAGACCACAAAAAATAATAACTTTTAGTGAATATTTGTTCCAAATCATAGTATTAATAATCAATTACTGAAATGTTGAAAGAGCATACTTTTTATTTTTAAAAGATTTATTTATTTTAGAGAGAGAAAGAGGAGGGGCAGAGGGAAAGGGAGAGAGAGAATCCCAAGCAGACTCCACACTTGGCATGGAGCCCAACACAGGGCTCAATCCCAGAACCCTGAGATTGTGATCTGAGCCAAAACCAAGAGTTGGACACTAAATCAACTGAGCCACCCAGGCACCCTGAGAGCATACTTTTAAAAGGTGGTTTATCTGCTTCTTTTGCATATCACAATGATTTCTCTTGCTAACGTGATAATAACAGTACTATCTCTCAGTCTTACTTTTTCTAGCTGTTAAATTGTTAGAATTCTTGCTAGGTTAGGTGTTATAAGAACTAGTGAGAAATTTCTCATAAAGTGGTTAGAGCCCTGGGAACAATAATCTTCTCTATATGGAATGTTTTTCTGTCTTTAGGGAGGCATTTTGGTGCAGTGGAAAACCACAGGTTCTGAAAGTAGAGAGACTTTGGTACAAAATACTAACTCTCCTTGGACAAGTCATTAAGTCTGAGCCTCAGTATACTCGCTTTCAAAATGGAGACAAATACTCATTTTGTTAGAATGATTTTTACATAAAATAAGCTTATTTTGAGATGATTTAAGTATTAGGCATGTGTTGCAAAACAGGTGTGCATAGAAATTTGGTGATTTGTATACACAAAAGGCAAAACCAGAAATGTCTCAAGATGACCATGAGCGAAGCTAGGTAAGACATTCAGGGACATACAGGACCAAGATCAGCTTAGGATCACAGCAGGTCAAGGAGCTTCAGGATACAGAGACAGAGCAAACATCCGATTCCTTATCCCCATCAATAGGTGGTATGAATCTGATACAACCTACTACCTAGAAGCCGGGAGCTGAAATAGAAGAGGTTCAAATTTGGACTTAAAAAATCATGTACCCCACATTAAGCATCATTTTTCTGCCTCTAGCAGCTTTGGTAACTTCTTTGTAATGGGTATTAAAAATTTACAAAGTGGCTAGTAGTGCCTTTTTCCTATTACTATAAAAAATACCCTCAAATTCTCTTTAGCTTCAAAAATGCTCCCATATTGCAGATGTATATTTTTGTTTAATTAAAGTCATTGTCAGGGCACCTGGGTGGCTCAGTGGGTTAAGCATTCCAACTCTTGATTTTGGCTCAAGTCGTGATTTCAGGGTCATGAGATTAAGCCCTGTGTTAGGCTCTGCGCTGGGTGTGGAACCTGCTTAAGATTCTCTCTCTCCCAGGGATCCTAGGTGGCTCAATCTGGTAAGCATCTGACTGTTGATATCCCCTCAGGTCATGATCTCAAGGTTGTGAGATTGAGCCTGTGTCCAGCTCCATGCTCAGAGTCAGTTTCTCTCTCTCTCTCTCTCTCTCTCTCTCTCTCTCTCTCATAAATAAATAAATAAATAAATAAATAAATAAATAAATAAATAAATAACAAATAAATAAAATCTTAAAAAAATAAATACAGTCATTTTCATTTTCCAATCCAAGGTGCCTGAGATGCCTGGAAATAAGCATTTTAACTGCTAACAGTGCCTTGGAAAGAAATTACCATATATTTTCTAAAGAAAAAAAACTTGAAAATACTGGAAAACTGATCTCTGGCTCTATGCAAACTTATCTAGCCCATATGACTTTCCCAAAGGAAGATTACTCCCTAAGTGTCCCTAGTAGCAATGTTTGAGATTCTTCAAAAATATATCTTGAGAAAAATTAGGCTTTAAATTATGAGACTTTAAAAGGCTGTACTCTTAACATATTTTTAGCTACCTTTTTTCTTTAACAACATAAGACTGGTTTATGAAAGATGCTCACTGCAGCATCATTTACAATAGCCAAGATATGGAAGCAACATAAGTGTCCATCAATAGATGAATGGATAAAGAAGATGTGGTGTATATACACACACACACACAGGAATATTACTCAGCCATTAAAAAGAATGAGATCTTACCATCTGTGACAACACAGGTAGACCTATAGGATATCATGCTAAGTGAAATAGGTCAGACAGACAAAGACAAATACCATATGATTTCACTTATGTGTGGACTCTAAAAAACAAAATGAACAAACAAAACAAAACAAACACACTCATAGAACAAACATGATTGCCAGCAAGAAGGAGATTTGGCAGATGGATGAAATAGGTGAAGGTGATTAAGAGGTACAATTTTCCAGTAATGAACAAGTCATGGAGATATAATGTACAGCATAGGGAATATAGTCAATAATTTTATAATAGCTTTGTATAGCAACAGATGGTAACTAGGCTTATTGTGTTGAGCATTTCATAATGTATAGAAATATGAAATCACTATGTTGTACATCTGAAATTAATACAATATTGTATGTCAATTATTAATTTTTTAAAAAGCATTCACTCGTTTCCATATCTGAGCATGGTACTATTTAAAATTTTTTAAATATTACTAATATGATTTACAAACATAAAATTAAGTAAATAGTTAATGCTGCAGTCTAATGCAATAAAAATAAAATAGAACTAAATTCATCTTGAATCAAAATATCTTTCACACACACAAATTCTGATTTATAAAGACTAGAAACATGTTCCAATTATTCTCTCCTTACCCTTTATTTCACTTAACCTCCCCACCCTGAAACATCTGGTCATTATCAGAGCTCCTAGAATATCATTAAAAAATATTGATAGGATATTTGAAAAGTAGGTCTTCCTCATTCCCTTCTCCATTAAGTACCATTTGTATTTTTAAAATATTCTCGAATTCATATTTAATTCAGAAAATCACACACACAAAAATCCTAGTAAGAACCTGAAGAGTGCTCAGCCCAAAGAAATACTAGAATCATACATGAGGCTGGATATTCAAGTTTAGGATCCTGCTAATAGATAAAGAATTATAATACCGAGAGTAATAATACAGATATAATGTAACTTTGGGAATATATGATTTCAGAGAATGTGTATGAGTATATAAACTAGCCATTGCAAGAATAAGATTTTGTTCAGGTTTAGATTAAATGGCCTTTTGAAGGTCTGTGTGGTAATAAGTAAGTTTTAGGGTCTGTCACAAGATTATGGCTATCCTCTGGGCATAAGACAATTGTACTTCTCTGCCCATTAGAAGTTAGGTGTAGCCAGGGCACCTAAGTGGCTCAGTCAGTTAAGCATCTAACTCTTGGTTTTGGCTCAGGTCATGATCTCAGGGTCATGAGACTGAGCCCCACATCGGGCCTGTGCCCAGCATGGAGTCGGCTTAAGATTCTTTCTCTTCCTCACCCTCTGCCCCTCCCTCCTTCTCCCTCTCTCTCTTTCTCTCTCTCTCAAATAAATAAATAAATAAATAAATAAATAAATAAATAAATAAATCTGCTGGGCAGAATGGACGCTTCAAGATCCTTTATTTTTTTTTTAATTTTATTTTTTCAGTGTTCCAAGATTCATTGTTTATGTACCATACCCAGAGCTCCATGCAATACGTGCCCTCCTTAATACCCACCACCAGGCTTCAAGAGCCTTTATACTCACTTATTCCCTTTGCTACAGCATTTCGCAACATTCCATATGGTGGCTGTTTCAACAGCCTGGGTTCTAGAGGGAGGACAATGTAGGAGCAGAGCCCTGAGCTAACCCATAGAGGGTTTGTAGTATAAGTGAGGCATGAACTTTGTTGCTTTAAGTCATTGAGATCTGGGGGCCATTTGTTACCACAGCATACTCTAGCTCATCCTGTCTCTCAAGAAACAATTGTTTCTCTTGAGACAGGATGAGCTAGAGTATGCTGCAGTAATAATTGTTTCTTGAGATTCTATGATTCCACATTATTTGCAGGTTTTCAGAATCTGAAATACTGCAAAAATGAAATCATTGCTCACAAAAACTGTCAATACTAGCTAGCTGGTAAAACTATGTCAATCAATGCCTATTAAATGTACAATCTCTCAATCCTATCTTCTGAGTCCTTGAAAACATCTAAGTCAGTTATCAAAATACTTGTGCACCTTTGCTAACCTGACAGTATTCAGCAAAAGACTGAAAATACTTATAGTTCAACATTTTCTTTTTCAGTTTCGTCTTTTGACTGAAATGATAGAAAACATGTATTTCTTTCGTCCAACAGTGTCCAAGCTTTGAATTCAAAGGATTACACAGTATCTGGATTAAACTGTCAGTTTGTACAAGCTCGAGCTGAGAAAAGGAAAAGCATCGTTCAATGTCTGAAAAAGTATAGTCCGTTTAATGTAGAGTTATGGTGACCCTTGAAAATTGCAGGAGGTGGTGGTATGGAGAAAGGAAAAGATAAACTTAAATCTCAAAAACCAACTAGCACCAAGAATGTATAAGGATTATTTGACAGAAACATTATCAAAATGGCAATATCCAGCATTCACCAAATCAATAGAATACACATGAGAAGAATGTGAAATGCCTACATAATCATTTCCAAACAATTTCAGGGTGCTAAATAATGGTAAGCAATGTGACATGATAATTTAATTATGTATTTAATAAAGACACAGAACCAGAAAGTTATAATAATATATCTACCAGAGGACAATATCAATATACTCACATTCACTAACTAAAGCGGCATTTCCCAAAATGTCCTGCAAAATACTCTTTTAAGGTGTGCCACAAGAATGTATTTTATATAATGTATTCTTCTCTTAAAAATCCACAGTGTATATTAAACATACTGGAGTTTCTACAAAGGCCTGCAATAACGAGACCTATTTAATTTAGTGCAATCTAGCATTTCCCATACTTTCTTATGAATGGAATACTATTTTTTTTAAAGATTTTATTTATTTGACACACAGAGAGAGATCACAAGTAGGCAGAGAGGCAGGCAGAGAGAGAGGAGGAAGCAGGCTCCCTGCTGAGCAGGGAGCCCAATGCGGGCCTCGATCCCAGGACCCTGAGATCATGACCTGAGCCGAAGGCAGAGGCTTTAACCCACTGAGCCACCCAGGCACCCTGGAATACTATTTTAAGAGAAGGAGAGAAGCCCTGTCATTTCTTTTTTTACTTGACTCTAACATTCCCCTCTCTTCCTCCCTTCCAATATCCACCATACTCAAGTTAACCTTTGTTAACGACTTTATGTATCATTCCACATTTGGGGGGTCTCATATAATTCCACACATGTAACAAACATATAAAGGAGAGGTTTCACTCCTTGATTACATATTTTATAACAGTGAAATAATTTCTTATATACCTTACTGCATTGGCCTTTTTCCAAACACCAGTACTCATGGAAATCCCTTTCAAGTCAACTGGTATAAATCTGATTGATTCTTTTTAAATAACTGCATAATACTCTATGATGTAATGTACTCATGGTTGCTGAAGCCACTGCCATATTTCCCATACCAAACAGCATTATATCCTCTGCCAAGATGCATTATGTCCTCCCCAATTCTTCCTCTTTGGTAACCTGTGGTCTTTAGAATATTTGTATCTTCTTTTTTTTCTAGATATTCCTACAGCAATACCACCACTACAACTACAAAAAGACATTTGTTTGGACCTTTCCTCATTTCCAGTTTAAAATAATTTAGCAGTTGGGGCACGTGGGTGGCTCAGTCGTTAAGCGTCTGCCTTCGGCTCAGGTCATGATCCCAGAGTCCTGGGATCGAGCCCCACATCGAGCTCCCGGCTCTGCAGGGAGCCTGCTTCTCCCTCTCCCACTCCCTCTGCTTGTGTTCCCTCTCTCTCTCTGTGTCAAATAAATAAAATCTTTAAAATATAATAATAATAATTTAGCAGTTAAATGGGTGGCAGGTGCTAAGGAGGGCACTTATTTGTGATGAGCACTGAGTATTATATGTAAGTGATGAATCAGTAAATTCTGCTCCTAAAAACTAGTACTACACTACAGGTTAACTAACTTGAATTTAAGTAAAAACTTTGAAATAAATAGTTCAACAGTTATTCAAATTTTTCTTACATTATATCCTAGTACTAGAGCCCTTATTTTGCCTTTTAAGGCATGTACTCTAACCTTTTTAACCTATTCCATTTGTTTTTCTAAAACCTTGCTCACCATGGTTTTCACTCCTTCTTTTCTATCCCGAGGTTTCTTTTCTGGTTCCTTTAGTGTTTGGTATTTACTATTTTTATTCAAGTATTTTACTCATATGAGGTTCAAGGATGATAGAATCCCTAAGTTTTCATATATTTCCACATATCTTTGACATATCATTGATATTGTGGCTTACAGTATGATTCTTGGGTTATGGTCAAGCCTTCTTCTAACATTTGTGGGGCCCAGAGCAAGAATAAAAACAGAAGTCTAGTACCATATATTTAAATATTTAAAAGGTATAAACCAGGCTAATAAATCATTAAACATGTTCTAGTATCCTACCTTGATAAGCATACCTTTGTAAGGGCCTGAAAGGACAAGTTCATCAAATATCCCTTGATGCCAGTTCTGTACCAGAAAGCGGTGGCACATGGAGGGTCAGTTGCTGAGTCCTGGAACAAAGGCTTCAAGTGGACACGACCCCTTTACTCATTATACTCATTGCCCAGTGAGGAGAGTCATACCCAGAGGAAGGTCACCGTGTTCCCTTTAAAGATCAAGGTTGGTGGCAAAGAGCCCTTTTGCTTTGATCTAAGAGTGTTACTTGTTGTGGCATTTTTTGATCAGTAGTCTGTAGATGCTTTTCAAGAGCTTTCTAGTTTCAGTGTTGCAAATGAGAAATCCAATTCCAATCTGATTATTTTTTCCCTTCTGGGTAATTTATTCTTTCTGCATTAATGTTTCTAAGAGTTTCTCCTTATCCTTGCAGAGTTCAGCAAACTAAAGCCCACACATCCTATTTTTGTAGTCTGTAGCTATGAGTGGCTTTCAGTATTTTAAAGGGTTACCAAAAATAAAGAATATGTGACTGACAACTTTTGTGGACTACCAAGCCACATTTAGTCTCTGACCCTTTACAGAAAATGTTTACTTTATATGCAACTGATGAATCACTGAACTCTATCTCTGAAACTAACAATATGCTATATGTTAATTAACTGAATTTAAATTTTAAAAAATAAAATAAATAAGACCACCTTTTTGCATCAAAAAGAAAAGAAAAGAAAATGTTTACTGACCCCTGGAGTAGAGGAATATTAGCAGAAAATGCTTAGGTGTGTATCTTTCTCATCAATCCAACCTTAAACTCAGTGAGCTGTCAACCAAAAGATTCAGCTCATTCCCTAGCTGAAGTACATTTTCTTGTATTATTTAATTCTCCAGAATCAAACATTTTAACTACCATGCTATGGCATCCATAGCAAATTCTTTTTTTAAAAATGTACTTATTTATTTGAGAGAGAGAGAGAGAGAGAGTGGAAAGGAGCAGAACGTGGGGAGGGGAAGAGGGAGAGGGAAAGAGAGAATCCTCAGGCAGATGCCCCACTGAGTGTGGAGACCGACGCAGGGCTCCATCCCATGACCCTGAGATCATGACCTGAGCCAAAATCAAGAGTCAGATGCCTAACTGACTGAGCCACACAGGCACCCCTTCTTCCATAGGCAAATTCTTATAGAAGATACCCATAATAAAGAAAACCACTGGAGTTGAATGGGAGTTTAAGCAGTCTGATGTTTTACTTCTTTGTAATTTTCTAGAGAGTTTTCATCAGGATTATCACTTATTGTCACACAGGCCATGCATTGTGCAACTCCAGTAGGTGCCACCACATAGACTAAGCTGTGAATTATGCTCCTCAGAGTTGTGCAACACAGTAACCTTATCAATGAGGTTCTCTCTGCTGCAAAGAACACAATATTACAAAGGGGTTCATCTAATCTAGTGGATTTATACATGTGGCTGCACATTAGAAATGAAGCCTAGGTCACATCTCCAGATATTCTGACTTCATTGCTTTGGGGTGGGGCCCTGGCATGAGTATTTTTTTTTTCCGAGAATGAGAGAGAGCATGCATGTGAGGGGAGAGGAACACAGGCAGAGGAGAGACAGAATCTTAAGCAGGCTCCATGCCCAGTGTGGAGCTTGACACGGGGCTTCATCTCATGACCCTGAGATTATGACCTGAGCCAAAATCAACAGTCAGATGCTGAACTGACTGAGCCACCCAGGTGCCCCATGAGTATTTTATTTAACTTCCTAGGTGACTTTAATGTGCTGCCATGGTTGAGAACCATGGATGTAATATTTTCAAGATATAACTGATTACATTCTGTATTAGTCTGTTTGGCTTGCTGTCACAGAATACCATAGATTGGGTGGGTTATAAACAGCACAAATTTATTTCTCACAGGTCTGAAGGCTGGAAAGTCAAGATAAAGGTGCCAACAGATTCAGTGTCTGGTGAGAGTCTTTGCTGTGTCCTCAAATGGCAAGGGAGCTCTCCAAGGCCTCTTTTATAAAGGCACTAATCTCATTCATGAGGGTCTCACCCTCATGACCTAATCACTTCTCAAAGGCCCCACCGCCAAATATCATCATATTGGGAATTAAATTTCAACATAGGAATTTTGGAAGAGTACATTGAGTCTATAGCACATTCTATGGCCTGTGCAGCTAATTTAAATGCCTATGAGGAAATGGGCATCTGGGTCTTTTGAACCCCAGAACCCAAACTCTTACCCATTATGCTACGGCATTCATACAAACAGATGCATAAACAAACTAATGATACCTCATTTTTCAGTTATCTAGATTTAATCACAATAGGTCTATCATTATTTCTCTAAATTCTAGAAACTCTAGACGTATTCCAATTATCAGACATGCTAGGCAGCTTTCCCTTATCAAAAAGTGGATATGAACTCTACTAGTCCAAATAATCCTTAAACAGAATGTTAGTAACTAAAACCCAAAGCTGGACATGAACCATTAGGTACCTCACATTTCTAACCAACTAGGTAATAATTGGTAGCAAGTACTTCACTCCTCCCCTGGTCTATATAAGGAGTACAGAGGGTAGAATCACCAACTTAATGAGTTGTACAGTGTTTCAAATGGAAAATTACTTCTTCCTTTCCCCGTGGGAGAGTGGAAGGTGTGCTATCTGCCATTAACAAAGACCAAGTCAGGCCAAGGGACAGCTTTAAGAAAATCAGTCAGAGAAACTAGGGGTGCTTGCAAAAAAAACTGCTCTTTTCTGAGGTAACCTTTGGTGATAGAAGGAGTCAGGATGAAGTTGAACAATACCTTAAGAAAGCCACACACTTCACACATAAGAAGGCCACACAGCAGCAGAGGCTACCAAACTGGATAAATGGATCCCCACTCACAAAAGGGGAGTAATAATAATAATAATAATAATAAATTATGTAAGATGAGCTCTGTGTCCATTATCCTCCTTTCCCTTTCCCCAACACCAAAAGAATTGATTTGGGAAAAGGAATGAGATAAAATGCTTCTCATAACCAGTTGACACTGAGCCCCCACACCAGCCAGGGTCATGGCTCTTGTCTGCAAGTACAGCAGAAGGTGGGTATGGCTTCTGGACTTTAACAATAAATTGAACAAAATTTGAATACATGTAAATGGCCACAAATTAATAGAATCTGCTAAAGATGTTGCTAAAGGACAGGATGGGGGACCGAGAGAGTATGGTTAAAAGCAGGGCTTGAGGTATGCCTGGTGGTTCAGTAGGTTAAGCATCTGCCTTCAGCTCAGGTCACGATCCTGGGTCCTGGGATAGAGCCCCGCATTAGGCTCCCTCCTCTGTGGGGAGCCTGCTTCTCCCTCTGCCTGCCACTCCCCCTGCTTGTGAGCTCTCTCTCTCTCTCTGGCAAATAAATAAAATCTTTATTAAAAAGAAAAGCAGTGCTTGAAGGAAAAAAAGCTGTTTCACATTTATATTTCTTAGAATCTTCTGACCGGTGGTGCCTGGGTTGCTTAGTAGGATAAAGCCTCTGCCTCTCGCCTGGGTGGCTCAGTGGGTTAAAGCCTCTGCTTTCGGCTCAGGTCATGATCTCAGGGTCCTGGGATCGAGGCCCGCATCGNGCGGGGAGCCTGCTTCCCCCTCTCTCTCTCTGCCTGCCTCTCTGCCTACTTGTAATCTCTCTCTCTGTGTCAAATAAATAAATAAAATCGTTAAAAAAAATAAAATAAAATAAAGCCTCTGCCTTCAGCTCAGGTCATGATCTCAGTGTCCTGGGATCGAGCCCTGCGTCAGGCTCTCTGCTCAGCGGGGAGCCTGCTTCCTCCTCTCTCTCTGCCTGCCTCTCTGCCTACTTGTGATCTCTCTCTGTCAAATAAATAAATAAAATCTTTAAAAAAAAAAGAATCTTCTAACCATTAGCAAGATAGTTACAGTCCGATCTTGAAACCTTTGCCATGTCAAATAAAATGCTCGATCTTGAATTATCATTATTTGAGTACTTTTCTTATCCTTTATGAATGGAAGCCCTTGTTGTCAATATCTATATTTTATCATATTTCTATTTTTAATGTGATTAAAAGATCTTTGTGATAACAGCTGTTCTCATATAAGAGTATGGTATACAGGTTTTGGAATCATAAAGACCTAGGGTCAAACCCTGTTTTTGCCATGTATTAGACATGCCTAACTTATGGAACACAGACCACATATATTATCATATGTTGTGTGAGGGTTAAATAAGACACTATGTGGAAAGTGCCTAGCATAATGCCAGTCACACAGTAGGTACTTAGACAATATTAGCTTCCTTTCATCCCTTCTCTTCCCTGTGCAATGAAAAATATTGATTTACCTAGCTAATTTATTTGTTCTGGCATTCAGAGGTGGGTTACAGTGAAGTTAATGGAGCTTAAGCATCAGGGCCTCTCACTTATATTGGCCTTATAAAATATTTTCTCACCCTTCATTTTGTATTTTGATGCCCCAGTTGTATTTACTTCAGCCTCATAAAACCTAGATCTGCCTCTGATGGTATTTAAAGGTTTTTTTTCCTTTGGACAAGCCTTGATAACACAGGAAAACTGAAAAAATCTTCAGTAGGAACAAACCAAAAGAATATGCAAACTAAACAGAAACTCACTATCCATTAAATTAGTAATGTCTATTGTTAATTGAACCCTAAGTACTAGTGTCATCTAAAATACTATAAATGGAATTTTAAAATATAGAACATGACAGGTTACAACTGAAGTCCAATCAGATAATGAACAAATGTCAAAACTAGAAGAAGATCCCAAGTGATAACATAGGCCAGGAAAATAAAATCTTTCTTTATGGCTTTCTGCAAGTAGAGAACAAAGACAGCTTCTAGACATACTGGTTTCATGTTGCACTTATGCATGACTCAGGAAAATGTGACCTTGAAAAAGTTTCTTTCTCTTTACTTTTTTTTAAAAAGATTTTATTTATTTATTTGACAGAAAGAGAGAGATCACAAGTAGGGAGAGACGGACAGAGAGAGAGAGAGGAGGAAGCAGGCTGTTCCCTGAGCAGGGAGCCTGATGCGGGGCTCCATCCCAGGACCTTGAGATCGTGACCCGAGCCAAAGGCAGAGGCCTTAACCCACTGAGCCACCCAGGTGTCCTGCTTTCTCTTTTCAAGGCTTCAATTTTCCAATCAGTAAAATGAGATTGTACTAGATGATCATTCCATGTATGAGCCTATTAAGCAATATTCTATGACACTATGAATTTGTTAGTAATGAAATTCTTCATTATCTCATCACGTGGCTTGAATCAATTTGGATATTCCCCTTCCCCCTCACTATCCTCTACTACAAGTGTCAATGATCAGTGAAATAGACTAAATAAAGGAAAAAAAGACAATGGGCATCAACATCCATCACGAAAAGAATGAAATCAACTGTGGTTATTTTTCTAACACCTTTATTAATTTAAATGTTTAGTTCTCCCATTGCTTCTAGTTAGACTAAAGATCCAAACTTCCCTTTTGGCCATGGTAAATTTAAGAAGGCTCTCCAAGGGGAGATGGCATGTAAGTGTACATTCCAGAATGTAAGTCTGGAACTTAGGAAGAATTCAAGTTAAAAATATAAATCAGCAGGGCGCCTGGGTGGCTCAGTGGGTTAAAGCCTCTGCTTTCGGCTCAGGCCATGATCTCAGGGTCTTGGGATCGAGGCCCGCATCGGGCTCCCTGCTCAGCGGGGAGCCTGCTTCCCCCTCTCTCTCTCTGCCTGCCTCTCTGCCTCCTTGTGATCTCTCTCCCTCTGTGAAATAAATAAAATCTTTTAAAAAATATATAAATCAGCAAATCACAATAATATAGATAGATTACAATCATAAGACTGAAAATTGAGTGTAGTTAAGAAGAGAAAAGGGCCAAGGATAAAGCCTAAGACACTCCAAACTGTAAACTTCAGAAAGAGGAAGAAGAGCACATAAAGAAGACCAAGAAACAGTGGTCAGTGAAGAGAATGTGATGTCACAGAAGGCAAGAGGAGATGAGTTTTATAGTGGGCTTGGCCAGATCTGTGGAATAACGGAGCATTAATCAATGCACTTAGCACCATGGAAGTTGTTGATGATCTGGACCAGAGCACTTTTAGTGGAGTGGAACAGACACAACCTAAATGTGTGGAAGCTAAAAGAGATAATGGTGAATATGGAGGTGAATACAGACATGTAAATTTTGATGTGACAGAAAGACAGAACTTAGAAGCAAGGTGTGAAGAGAGAGTTTAATTTTAAAGTTAGAGCATATGTATTTGCTGCTGCAAATAATCCAGCAGAGAATGAGAAACTGATGATGCAGGACAGAGAGTAGTTGATTGAAGGTCTACCATTCTTGAACGTGAAAAATGGATGGGTACAGAGTGTAAGTGGAGAAGAATACCTTTAATAGGAATGATGTTGTTTCTATTGTACTTAAAAGGTGGAGACCATGTGCATACAAACAAGTTCTCTGGCTGATTCCATGGTGAGAAGACACAGGAGTTCCCTTCTGAATGCTTTTATTTATTTAGCTGATACTAAAAATAAAAATAGTTATGGATGGCCAAAATCTGAACATTTATTAGGCAAACTAGAAATGAAATGGTTATAAGAGTAAATTTCAGGCCTGCTATAGCCAGAGGCCATGGAATTGTACTTGTATAAAGTACTATAGTGTGTATGCCTCCTTCCACCAGAGCATAGTTTTGTAAATCAGATACCAATCTAGATGTTAGGCAACCCACAAAAATGAAAAGAATAAAACTATCCCCCCACTCTCACATCA
Organism: Ailurus styani; assembly: GCA_002007465.1. Lineage (NCBI taxonomy): Eukaryota > Metazoa > Chordata > Mammalia > Carnivora > Ailuridae > Ailurus > Ailurus styani. The sequence goes on from LNAC01001118.1 coordinate 25,140, forward strand.
ACTGTCTCAGCAGGGAAATCACTAGCTGTAGAGGAAGAGGTTCAGAGAAGCAGAAATCTGCAGACCCGTACAAATAGAGAAATAAGCCATTTCCTGGGTAATGAGAAGTCATCTTGCAGATCCAATTTAGAGGAAAACAGCCTTCTTTAGAATCAATTGAGGAAGAGTTGTTATTTAAAAATCTGAACTTTAAACAACTCCAGATGCAAAAGAGACATAGACTCTTCTGCAATTAGTAATTAAGATCCTACTATAAGAAAGACATCATTCCAGGATAGCCAGTGAGACCCCGAAGTGTGGCTCTAAAAGGATGCTAAGCAGTACCTGGATGAAGAGTCTGAGAAAAATTTCAAGAGCAAAGAAGGGAGCCTTATCTTCTTCAGGGTTTCAGCACTTCTTGTTAAACGGGAATTATAAACTAATACCTGAACACTGTTTTATTCTCAATCATTTTATTACCATTATAAATTACAAATTAAAGAGCCCCTGCAAAATTTTGTACAGATGTACAAACACACATGTACCTATTAGATATGATACACACACACACACAGGCTAGTTATATGTAACTAGCAATAACCCAGGTTTGGGGACTGGATTGTCATAGTCATGTAAGCAGTGACTCGTATGGAATGATATCATAATGTTTACTCTTTTTATGGGTTTGCTACACATTGCACACATATCAGCAATTTAAAGCTTGTTCCTGGGTCAATTTCCACATCTGGAAAAGGAGGGAGTTTGAGTAAGTGAACTTTATGGTCTATATCACAGGTAACAATCTATCATTCTAGGCAGTAATAAGTGTTTTATAATATTTATTAACACTGGTTACCTTATAGCTTAACCCACATGTTCTTCAGGAATTTACAATCATCATTCCTAATTTAATCTACTCTGCTCATATTACCATTGTAAGTGATCTTTGGTAATGTGAAGGTTTTGTTTGCTATTTTTTTTTAATAAAAAGAACTTCAAGCACTTAACCTCTCAAATGTCCTTAGCACTGCTCCGTGAAGTATACAGGGCAGGATGGATAATGAACTGATCATAGGATAGTCATAGTCAAACATTAATTCCTTGGTCTTGAGCCAAAAATGCTCTTTACATGTTTTTCTAATATGATGACTCAACTAAGTCTAGCCTGTGCAACCAGAACCTATGTACTGAACACAAGAGCCTCTGCTACGGGGCCAGAATAGCTTTAGGACTTGAGCAAGGTAGCCTTTTATAATTCACTAGTCTGGGGATGTGATTTTTAGCAAGTGCAGACTAAATATTGAAGTGGTAAAATTGTTCTTCCCAAACAAAAATTGAGAGTCTTTTAAAATAACTGCTGTGGCACTAAAACAGACACACAGAATGGGATCCTAAAATCTGTCTCCAAATGGTACTTATTTCTTCTTGCAAAATATATGTGCTAGGGTAGAGGCATACAGGTTACCATAATAAAAAAGAACATATGTTTTTGAATCCTTATTAGCCATTTGCTAGCTGTCAGTATTTGGGTAAATTATTAAGATTCAATTTTCTTATCTGTAAAAATGAGGTTTTGTTATAAGGTTAAGTGAGATTTAATATATAAAGGTCCTAGAACAGAGCCTGCCATTAAACCGATACTTAATGAATAGCTTTTGTCACCACCATTTTAGTATGTCACCTGCTTATGTATATCGCCATAACGGTATGCTAACAGCTTTTTCTCTCTGGCTGTCTATGTGATATGTGTATGTGGGAACCTGCCTATTCATGTGTGCATGTGTACACATAAGGAAAGGTCCATTTGAAATATAGGGAGTTTTTAACAAGTCTTTTAGAGGAACCATATTGTCTGTTTTAAAATCGTAAAAGGATTGCAGATGAGAACACTGAAACTTGGCAGGAAAGCAGTTATTAGCCTCCCCCATGAGAATTCAAATGGACACTCTGGCTCCCACATTTAAAGAGCCATCTCAGAAGGATATAACTTACGCACTGAAATTCTGGTTGGCTCCGTAAAATTCATCATTTCTCTCTAGCCTCAATAATTACATTAAATACAAACTGTGAGTTGGTAAGGCCATATTATTTCTTATTGTGTACTGCCCCCTGGAGTCAAAGTGACTACAAGAGTGAGTTGGCCTTTTTCTCTGAAATAATTTTATGGGGATTATTCAGGGGTGAGAAAGCACATTGAATAATATGTCTTTTACCCTTTAGTCAGAGATGCATATAGATCTCATGCATAACTTATACATGTTGGCTATGATAAATACAGGTCAGCCTCAACGGAAATGAGAAAATAAGGAGAAATCCTAAACTCCAGAATAGTGACAATTTAAAACTCTTTGGTAAAATGGTTTCTGAAGATTTTGCACAATCTCCAACTTGTGATCACATTGATGTAAAATAATGGTGCAGAATTTAACTTAAAATATAATAACAGATACAGGGAAAGAAAAAGTGGCATATCTTTACAGAGAAATTATGCTGTAAAAATCACTTAAAAATAGGCAAGGTCCACTGTGTAATGCTGGCATTAAGTTAAGAAAGAATAAAAATTAAGCAAATTGATAATCAACTGCACATAAGCAAGTCCTCAATGACTTTTTAGGTCAGAAAATAAAATTACTATATAAGACATTCATTTGAAAGACATTTCTTTAAAATAATCCCTTCAACAGCCTCTCAATTATGTCTTCAGTGTTAGTCACTTCATTTGAAACTCTTCTGAGACTTCTAACTTTTGATTCACTTTAATGTTTTTTTTGTGTGTACAAGGGTTCTCATGTAAAGAGATTCAAATTTTGTTTAAATAAAATGTATGTACAATTAATTACAATCATTGTTACTAAAGTAGGAATCTTGTCTGTATTAACCTTCTTTAATGAGTCCATCAGAATAAGAACTCTTACTACAGAATTCTTCTATAGTAAGAACTCATTCCAGGTCAATTCTTATTAATCAAGTAGTAAGAAACTCACAGTCTATAAATATCTTTTCAGCTTCTCTACTTCACTGTTAGCAGTGTATAATACTGAAAGATAAACTTTTTCAAATCAAATATTTTAATTCGATTTTATTTTTTTAAATCTATATTCCTCTAAAACTCATAAGGAAAATGTACCGAGAAATTCAGCAAATATTTTTCTAGTCACTAGGCTTACAGAAATAACACAGAGGCCCTGTTCCCAAGAATGAAAAACATACTGGAGAAAATGTGTTTACCTCATTCCCCAACCTTCCTCCCCTGCCAGAAACAGAGTATGATATATTCAAAGGCACAATTATGTATAATACAAATAAATAGCCTAGAGGAAAGACGTACCACCTGTTTTGTCAGAGTGAGATTTCACAGAAATTACCTGACTTTGGACTGAAGTAGAGGCCTCTGTAGCTGGGTGGAGGCAATTGTTAAAAAAAAAAAAAAAAAAAAAAAAAGCTTCCCCTTAAAGAAAAACCAAAATCTAAAACACATAGAGATCTATATTACCTACAAGAATCAACAAAATCAATCATGAATAGGTACTGACTCCAGATGAAATTAGTTGTAGGGCGTCTGTCCCATGGTCCTCATGCTAAATGCAGCTCAACGCCCATTTTTGTAAATCAAGTCTTATTGGAACACAGCCATGCCCATTTGTATATGTATGGTCTCTGGCTGCCTTCACACCACTTAAGCAGAGTTCGGTAGTTGTCACAGAGTCTGGCCCACAAATCCTACAATATTTCATGTCTGGCCTTTTACAGAAAAGGTCCTGATCATTTAATTAGAAAAAGATGTTATGTACTTTAGGAGCACCTGGGTGGCTCAGTTGGTTAAGTGTCTGCCTTGGGCTCAAGTCACAGTCCCAGAGTCCTGGGATCCAGCCCCATCCTGGGATGTCAGGCTCCCTGCAAGGAGTCTGCTTCTGCCTCTGCCCTGCTCATGCTTTCTCTCTCTCTCTCTCTCTCTCTCTCTCAAATAAATAAATAAATAAATAAATAAATAAATAAATAAATAAAAGATTTTTTAAAAAATTACTTTTGGGTGCAGAGATGAATAAAGCAATTACCTGCATCAAAAAAGAAATTACTGAAACAGGATAAATGGAGCAAGAGCAGATAAATATGAAAAATGAAACATTTAAAATATTGTAAAATAAATAGAAAAATGGACAAAGAAAGAACACACACAAAATGAAACCCAAATAGTCAATAAATATGAAAAGTATGTTAAACCTCATTAGCAATCACAAAAATGTAAAGTAAAATGAAATATCATTCAATACCTGTCAGAATGGCAAACAGATGAAATTCTGAAAACCGTAATTGTTAGTGATGAGATAAAGAAGCAAACAAAACATGGTTCATTAGCTACAATTACAACAATGCAGCAATGCAACTTCTAGATGTGTACCACAGAGAAACCGACACATATATTCAAGGAAATCTGCACATTATTTATAGCAGAATTGTTATTAGTAGTAAAATATTAGAAACAAATATAAAATCTGTCTCAGCTATACCTACCCCCAAATTCAGGGGCTCAAAGCCATTCTCATTTATCTTGCTCACTTGTATGCAGGCTGCCTAAGGAAGTCTTAATGATCTCCACTGGGCTGATCTGGTTTTGGTTCCAGGCCACAAATTTGGTACAGATTTGCTCTATGTGCCTCTTTTTTATCTTGGACAAGTGGACTAGCTGGGGCTTTTTGTCTGCCACAATGTTGGCAGAAGTGTAAGAGAGCAGGCTCAAATGTAGAAACACATTTCAAGCTCGATCTTGCGTCCTGCCTGTAAACAATCCTTTTGTCAATGCAAGTCATATGGCTAAGAGAAACATTAATTGGGCAGGAAAATACATTCTGTCTCTAACGGAAGAAATTTATTTTTTTTCAAGATTTTATTTATTTATTTGACACAGAGAGAGGGATTACAAGTAGGCAGAGAGGCAGGCAGAGAGAGAAGAGAGAGGAGGAAGCAGGCTCCCTGCCGAGCAGAGAGCCTGATGTGGGCCTCGATCCCAGGACCGTGGGATCATGACCTGAGCCGAAGGCAGAGGCTTTAACGCACTGAGCCACCCAGGCACCCTGGAAGAAATTTAAAAATCACATTGAAAATGTGTGGATATAGGAAGGGGTAAAGAACAAGGAACAAGAATGCTATCTACCACAGCGTCATAAATAAGAGAACAGGTGCAGTATATGTTCACTGGAATACTCTCTAACATAATAAAAATGAACAAATTCCAGCTCTATATATTAATAAGACTACATTTCAAAAACTGTTAAAAGTAAAAAAACTATAAAAAGTTATCAAAAAACTTCTCTGCACTATCTATGCATAAATATATATAAGAGAAATTGTAGAAACATGCATGTAACTGATAAACATTGAATTCAGCATAGTTGTTACCTTTGGGAAGATAGAAGAGGAGAGATTGGGTAGGAGTACCTGACGAGGAGATTTAAAATGTATTCTGTAGGGGCGCGTGGGTGGCTCAGTGGGTTAAAGCCTCTGCCTTCAGCTCAGGTCATGATCTCAGGGTCCTGGGATTGAGCCCCGCATCGGGCTCTCTGCTCAGCAGGGAGCCTGCTTCCTCCTTTCTCTCTGCCTGCCTCTCTGCCTACTTGTAATCGCTCTCTCTCTGTCAAATAAATAAATAAAATCTTTCAAAAAATGTATTCTGTAATTTTTTTATAAAAAGATGTGAAGCAAACATGCCAGTGTTAACAATGATGCATGAAAAGCAGTACAGTGCAAGTGGTTAAGAGAAAGACTGCCTACTAGTTGGGTCATCCCGAATAAATTACATAAACTCTTAGAGATTGTTTTTATCTGCAAAATAAGAATAATACTAATAGCCTATCTCATAGCATTGTTTATGGATTAAATGAGTTGATACACGTGAAGCACACAGAACAGTACCTGGTACAAAGGAAACATAGAGTATCAGCTATAACATTCTCCTCCACACTTTCTCCATCTTTGATATATTTCATAATTTTTAAAGTATATATCAGATAGAGGAGGGAGATGGTAGACAAGGCTAAGAATTTAGGAGTTTAAGTTACATAGTTCAAACCTAACACTGGAGAGAGATTTTTCTATCCTAACTGATCTAATTCTAAGCTGAGAGGATCTTTCAAAACTAGTAGATTTGAAGCTTCCTATTCCCCATTGGACATTGTAGCTCAATCATAAGATTTATGCAAGAACCCAGGGTTTGCTTAGGCCCGCAGTGAATCTTTGTGAGGAAAACAACTCTACAAAAGCACAGAATAACAACAGAATATGTTTTAAATGGCAATCAATTAACCTTCCTTCATAGTCTCCCACTCTTCATGTAGATAAGACTTTTCTCTCTGCAGCAAAGTAGAAGGGAGTGGGTAAAAGAACCACCTTAACTTTGCCCATTACTTCTCCACCTGCAACTCCCACTTTACTCTTGCTGCTAATGAAAGACTGAGCTATGGCAGCCCAACACCAGGAGAAAAGCCAATGAATCAAATGGACAGCTCTGGCAAGCCCACTAATGCCCCATCACCATGTTCCAACATGCTGGCCTCAGGATCCTATACTATACCACAGATGTGAACATCTCCAGGTTTCTAATTCCAACTTAAAGTCAGCTAATGCCACTAGGCATCATGTCTCTATTATCTTTGGTCATCTCCTTACCATAATTGATCATCATTATCATCATCATCATCATCATAACCTTTATTTAGCATTTACTATGTGCTAAGCAGCAAACATGCATTAATTCACTACTCTTTATAATAATCCATGAGCTGCATATAACTCCATTTTACAAGCAAGGAACTCAACTTAACAACTTGTTCGTAATTACAGGGCTTTTCACTGCTGGAGCTAGGATTGAAGCCAAGTCAGTGGCATACCAGAGTCCACAAGTGTCCCTATTACTCTTTTCTCCATACCACTCCATAATTCCCTCAAAAATACAAGAACACATCCTCCCCTCCCCCATCAAAAAAACCCAGGGCATTTGGGAATATTTGTGATTCAATTCCATCCACCATCCTAGGGCAATTCACTATTTGTAAGGACTTATCATGCTGCCACCGAACCTCTTAGTTCCTTCATCTTTTAAGCTTCACTGACATTCAACTGCTACACATCCACAGCCATCTGCACTAGGGCCTCACTCAGAAACACTCTGGAATAGATTCATCTGCCAAAAGGATGGATATAAATCACTGGTATTCTTCCCAGGTCTCACATGTGCAACCTGACTCTGACTCTCTCTCTTCTTTAGCTTTACTGAGACCATTATTGTCTCCTTTGATTTTACAGGTGTTTTGTTTTGTTTTGTTTTTTGTTTTACAATGATCACCCTACATCTGTACTGTACATGTCTCTACACAGTGCCTGGTTCCCATGGTTTGTCATGTAGACTCTTCTCTCACTTCCACTGTTTACTCCTATCAACTGAGCTCATACTGAGTTTGTAAAACCTCTCCTAGGGACTGGTGCTATGTCACACCTCTGCCACTCATGAACCCAGGCATCTGCACACAAATGGAAATGATCAAACAATGATATGGACTGATTTTCAATCTTAACAAGGCCCTCAGAACTGCTTGTGAGTATCCTCCTCCTTTGTCAGCATATTCTTAATATTCACAACTCTCAAACTCCATGCTCATTTTAAGCTGTTGACTTTGTTTCTAGTTCATCATCAAGAAACATGAGACCGTCCACTGGGTTCTCTCTTCCCTTCCTGTACACTATTCCATTATTTGCAGACATCTCCATTCCCACAACATTCCTCCAGCCTCCCTGCTCTTTCTCATGGCCAGTTCCTCCCCTGTGCCTTCAATTTCATGCCCCTCAGAAGGACCAGGACTAGGATAAAGCAGGGCAGGTACACAGGACACAATATTTAAGGAGTGCTTACTTTTGTGGTGCCAACCCCGTATTTACACAACTTTGAGAATGAGTGCTTCCTTAAACTCTGTGCCCTGGACCCTCCGCAAGCCTCGCCCTAGTTTAGTCCCTGCCTGCCCACCTCTCCCAGAACCTTCATTCATCATTCACACCTACTTTTATCTTCAACCTCCCCCTTCTACGTTGTCTTTCCACTCACCCTACACAATGTTCAATTCATGTTCTCTTCACGTAAATTTCACAAAAGGCTTTTCCCTTCTGTGGAGACTGTAAGTAGTCTATAATCGTTCGTAACTGGGCAGGTAAATATGGCTAATTCTGGTATTCAATAATAGGAAATGAATTTGGCTTTCATGCCCACGTGACATTCTCCAACAACTTTGTCATTAATAAAGATGATACATGAATCATCTTTACAATCATCATGTGTCATCTTTATGTCCTACTCTTCTTTTTTTCCCCCTGAATGTACTCAAAACCTAAACAGTGAAAAGGGTTGCTATTTACTGGGTGATTTTTAAAGAACCCAAGGGCTACATGCCTCTGAAACATGCTATTCCTTTTGTCCAGGAATATTCTTGGCCCAACCCAAACCAATCAATTCCTATACATCCTTCAGCTCTCAGTTATGGTCTGAGGGAAGACTTCTCCCAACCTAACCAGAAACTATTACGAGCTCTCCTACTACTAGGTACCTCTCCTCTACATCAATTACCATGGCTGTAATTTTGCATTTACTTGAGCCATTATCTGATTGTCTCTTTTAATAGAATGTAAATGCTAAGAGAGCAAGAATGATCCCCAATTCTGCTCACCATATATAACTAGTACCTAGAACAAAGCTTGGCACACTCATAGTAGGTTATCAATGCAAAATTGCTAAATGAATGAATGATGAACTTCAGATCTTACCTCATCTAGGAAGCCTTCCCTAACAGGCCTAGGTTGAGTCTTTTTTTTCTATTAAAGATTTTATGTATTTATTTGAGAGAGTGAAAGAGAGCATGAGCAGGGACACAGGGAGAGGAAGAAGGAGGCTCCCTGTTGAGCAGGGAGCCTGATGCAGGGCTCAATTCCAGGACTCTGGGATCATGACCTGAGCCAAAGGCACATGCTTAACTGACTGAGCCACCCAGGCGCGCCCCACCCCCCCCACCCCCGCCGAGCTTGAATTTTAGCCTCTGTTTCCCTATAACAACAGTGTGCTTCACTTTCATTTCCCTGAACACAATGCCTTATGATTGTTTATGACTTCATCTCCATGACTATATCCTGACCTTTCTGAAGTCAGTTACGTCATTATATTCACTTTTGAATCTAGCACAGCCCCTTCCCAGGATAGGGGAGCAAGAAATTTTTACCAAATGAATTAAATTATGTAGGCTTTATTCTATAACAAAAGTAGTAATCTTCAAAACTTAGACAGCAGTTAGAGTTGGTGAATATAGGTCAGTAGGTCAGGGTACATAGCTGCGGAACATTAGCAAAGCTAATCCTGAGAAACGTCTCTGGTGTTTAGAGTTGATGACATGGCAGGTGAAAGTATATGATGGGGAAACAAGTCTTCTCTCTTGTTTAAATAACCAGTTTGTGGTATCTTTTTTTTTTTAACCAAAGTGGTTATGCAGCTTTAACACACTTTCCAAGTACCTCGGGTACCCAAAGAATGAAACCACTGCCAAAAATAATGCAAACAAAATTTAACTTATTAAAAGAAAATCAGAACCAAGTTAAAAAATGGAACATATCAATGTGACCAACAGTCCTCTTAAAAAATAAGATTTCCAAATGCCTTCTTCAGAAACATGGGGACAAATACTACTTTTCTAAATCTGCAAGTGTTATGACCATATCCAGAGAAAGGCTCAATACTAATAATAGAGCACTGAAAACTTAGAGATGTATATAGCACTTTATAAAACTCTTGCATATGTATCCTATCATTTATGTTACCAAAAAACCCAGAGAAGAATCACTGTTGTTCCCATTTTATAACCAAGAAAACTAAGATAAACAATGCTGAAGTGATTTAAGATAACTTGGTTACTAAGTCTGAGATTCAAGATTTGCTATAATATATCATGCTGCCTCCCTAGCAAGAAGAGTAACTCAATGGATCTTTATCTCTGTCCTGAAATTTGGAGGTCATCATGTAAACTCCAATAGCTAAAACATTTTAATACTACATGTCTATTAGTATGACTCAGTATTTTAGAGAAAATTGTTAGAAATGGCTTTCATATGTTTGGTGACACTCCGGAAAAGTTTGTACTATGATGAACAGCAGGGATTTTTTTGAGGCTTTTTATGGCCAAATAATTTTCTTTCAGTGTTGGATGTCTTGATCCTTGTTATTACAGTTGCCTAAGAAAATCTATTCTGTAATAACAGTTTCTCTTTTCAACTCCAAACAAAATGTGCTTATTTTTTAAACCTTAAAAAGTCTGATATCTGATCTTTTATTTTAAATGTTTCAGAATCAATAATTATCCTTAGCAAACAATCCTTTAAAATATCTGCTGGGGGCGCCTGGGTGGCTCAGTTGGTTAAACTTGTGCCTCAGGCTCATCTCATAATCCTGGAATCCAGGGATCGAGTCCCACATCGGGCTCCCCGCACAGCAGAGAGCCTGCTTCTCCCTCTGACCTTCCCCCTCTCATTCTCTCTCTCTCTTTCTTATTCTCTCTCTCTCAAATAAATGAATAAATAAATAAAAATCCTTTAAAAAAGACCTGTTGGGATACTGTTTCATAGCTTATCACGTTGACTATTAGATAAAATAAGACGGTGCTTACCGCTCTTTTCTTTATAAGAATGCCTACTTGTGTAGTGCCTGGGTGGCTCATTCAGTTGAGCGTCTGACTCTTGGTTTGGGCTGGTCATGATCTCGGGGTCCTGAGATCAGCCTTCTGTCTGGCTCCACGCTCAGCCATGAGTCTGCTAGAGATTCTCTCCTTCTGCCTCCCCCCCACCTTCACATTTGTGTTCTCTCTTTCTCTAAAAATAAAGAAATCTTTTCAAAAATGAATGCCTACTTGTAAGTGTTGAGAAAGACTTTAAAATGGCTTACCTCAAACATAAACATGTTCTATCAAATCTAGTCATTTATGAATTAAGGTAGATGGCAGAACAAGTAAGGAAAGAGAAACCCCTGCTCCCATCAGTAAATAAAATAGGCAGCTGCCATGCCATCCAGTTTATTTGAAAGGAAAAACCTGTCTTTCCCAAATATCTCCATTAAGTTTGTTACGCTACTTTTTTATAGTTTTATGTCTTTGTATATATTATACACAACATGTACACATATTCTAAAACTATTATAGGTGATACAACAGGTATGGTAAAACCATGAAGATGGTAAACAAATGCGTGGCATTAGGGGAAAACATAGTTTAGAAACTATGTAGTGTGGTAAACCCTTTTGTAAACCTAACTAAGTTCTAAAGCAATGAGGGTGATGACTAGCATAAAGCTTTTAGTGTCTCCTGTCACTTCTAGAGGAGTTGGCATAGGGCAGAACTGCTGGGCTGGTAGAAAGGAAAAGGCGGGAGAGGGAAGAGAAAGGGAGGCCTGAAGCATAGGACTCTAGTTCAAGGTTTCGAACAAAGGATGATCCTGGGAGAAAGAAGTGGACTGTTAGAAGTGGTAGAGTCTCTACATGACAGGATTTTCTAGTCCTGGTTGGAAAGGATGAGGCTGTGTACAGTGTATTTTTTATCACTCAGATTGTCCACTGACCCAAGGTCCTTGAAATGATTTGTGTATCTGAAATCTATCTTGCCTTAGGATGAATTCCTTCCAAAAAGACTCCACAGCCCCTCATGAAGAATGCATCTCCAGAGGTTTTGATGATAGGCCCTCCAAATGTGCTCAGATGTGTCTAAATCCTAGGCGAAACACAATGTACACTGCCAAACAGAAGTGCTCACAGAATGCACAAATAATACAGCTTAATGTAGCAAAAACTATGCAAAACTGTTTTAAGTAATGGAATTAATGGAGTCGGGAGGACTTAAAAGAGAGAAATGAAATAAAACCCAGAGTCCACTGTCTCTTATTTATGTGTAAACCTTCTCTTAGGAGTGTATTTTTGGAACACTTGTGGGGGCCAAAAAAGGCACAAAAAGGTAAAATGACAATATAACAGTATATATAGGTGGAGATTACAAAAACATACATATACAATTGCAGGGTTATTTTAATGAGCAATTACTTTCACTGACATTGTGACTGAAACAAAAACAAAAATGTTAAATCTCATTTCCAATATAAGTGCTATATGATGTTTTGATAAATTTCTTGAGTATTTTCGGGCGCCTGGGTGGCTCAGTGGGTTAAAGCCGCTGCCTTCGGCTCAGGTCATGATCCCAGGGTCCTGGGATCGAGGCCCACATCGGGCTCTCTGCTCGGCGGGGAGCCTGCTTCCTCCTCTCTCCTCTCTCTCTGCCTGCCTCTCTGCCTACTTGTAATCTCTCTCTCTCTGTGTCAAATGAATAAATAAAATCTTTAAAAAAAAATTTCTTGAGTATTTTCAGTATTACACAGTGCTATATGCTTTGACAGGTGATTGGAAAACATCAGTTACCTAGCCCCCACCTGCAAAATTATTTGCATACAAAGCTACCTTTCCTCTTTTCCTAAGCGAAGGGTTTACTCTTCCTGTGGTCAAAATCCTACCCCCATGAACTCTTCACAGACTTTTTATTATTAATTGCTCAACTTCTAATATCACTTTAACATCTCTATTTTTACTAATGTCCTTCTATCAACATTTAAACAGGTCCAATTAAAAATAAACAGCCTAGGGACACCTGGGTGGTACAGTAAGTTAAGCAACCAACTCTTGATTTTTGCTCAGGTCATGATCTCAGCGTTCTGATACTGAGCCCTGCATCAGGTTCTGAGCTCAGCAAGAAGTCTCCTTCTCTTCCTCCTCCTCTGCTTCCGCACTGAAATGTGCTCTCTCTCACTCAAACAAATAAAATCTTTTTAAAAAATAAAATAAACAGCATTATTTGGTTCTATGTTGCCCTACATCTAGCATTCTCTTATTCCTCCCCTTCACAGAAAGTTATTTTAAGAATTGTCTACACTTATATTCTTCAATGTGGAAGGTTTTCCAGGTTCCTAGTTAACAGATGGCCTCGTTTCCCTAGAAGAGTCCCATTTATGCCTACTGCTCAGTGTTATAATCAATAGTGCCCCCTTTCACTCTCAGAAATGAAATGGTTTGGGGCACACCTCGGTGGCTCAGTCAATTAAGTGTCCGACTTGCGATTTTGGCTCAGGTCCTGATCTCATGGGTCCTGGGATCGAGCCCCACATCAGCCTCTGCACTCAGTGGGGAGTCTGCTTGAGATTCTCTCCCTCGGATCCTCCCCCAACTTGTGCTCTCTCTCAAATAAATAAATAAATCTTTTTAAAAAATACATGAAATGGTTTGGTTGGTAAATTATATAGTCACACAATAAATGCAATAACCCATTAAAAAATAACTTGGAAAAAAAGAAATTATCAAATTTCCATAGTAGACAATGCATACATACAGTCCCTAGAAGTAACATTAACCATTTTTATAGTCATTTTAAAAATTCTACCAAGAGATATAAAGATGAAAAAAGTTATACAATGAGAATTAGACTACCTAAAGATGGCAAAAGAAAAAAAAACTATAAGTTGAATGAAACCACAATTATAGTCCAAATGGGATTTTTTGGGAAACTTTACAAAATGATACATGTGTTTACATAGAAGGGAACATCAAATAAATGTTTGAAAAAAGAATAATCCTGAGGGAAAAACTAGATATAAGGGAAATTAAAGCATGTTATTAAGCTAAAATAATAGAAATCATGTGATAAGCAGTGTATAATGTGCCAAAAAAAATTCACCAGAGGTGGGATAAAATATATTAAAAAGTATATTTCCACTTGATCTCAAGATATAAATTAATATAAATGTTAATATATGAATTGGCAGTAGTACAAATATGTAATAAAACTAATATACATATGTCAATGGAACATGCACAAATACTTTATATTGGTAGGCATGTGATCAAAAAAGTTTGGCGATCTCTCTACTACATAATTCAGAAAAAGATCTTGCCATATATAAAACGTAATACATGATGAACAATATCATCAAGCACCGGGGAAATGATAAATGAGGCTGGTACTATTTTGTACTTTAGGGAAATGAGTTTATATACTCATTTTATTTCATGCATCAAAATAAATTCCAGCTGGATTAGAAAAATAAAAGTAAAATTAATCAACAAAATTCTAGAACACAGAGATTAATATTTTTCAAGTATGGGCAGGGGACTTCCTTAGTTTCTTAATAGAAAGAAATCACAAAGTAATGTTGACATAAATGACTGAAATAAATCTCAAAATTTCCAAATTTCAAATTATAACTAGAAAAGTTAAAAGGCCAACAATAAATTGAGAAATGCAATAAATATGGCAACTTATTCTAAAAACACAATATAAATATTTAAGAAAGATGTTAAAACCCTTTTTTTTAAGATTTTATTTATTTGACAGAGAGAGAGATTACGAGTAGGCAGAGAGGCAGGCAGAGAGAGAGAAAGGAGGAAGCAGGCTCCTTGCTGAGCAGGGAGCCCAATGCAGGGCTCGATCACAGGACCCTGGGATTATGACCCAAGCCGAAGGCAAAGGCTTTAACCCACTGAGCCACCCAGGCGCCCCAGATGTTAAAACCCTTTGGGTAAAATTGAGCAATTGACAAAACCCAGAGAATTCACAAATGATGAAAAACAAATTGTTAAAAAGTCTGGAGGAAAAAGGTTCAACATTAGTAGAAATCAAAGAAATAAAAATGTAAAAAATAAAGTCGTATTTTTCTCATCAAAGTAACAATATGTGGTTCTACTTTATACCTACTAAGATAGTCAATTTTTAAAATGAAATATTGAATAATGTACTTTTCATCCAGTATGTGTGTAAATCTAGCTCAAGAAAATAATCATGAGTTTGGGAAAATTTTGATATGGGTAGATATTTTACTATATCATAATTTACATGGTAGAAAACAGACACACAATATTTTATTATTCCAACTATAAGACATCTGGAAAAGGCAAAATTATGGGGGCAATAAAAAGATCAGTGGTTGACGGGTTGGGAGGGAGGGATGAACAGACTGAACACAGAGGATTTTTAGGGAAGTGACAATACTCTGCACCATAGTAATGGATATATATCATTATACATTTGTACAAACCCATAAAATGTACATCAAAAATAAACCCAAATGCAAATTATGGACTTTGGGTGATAATGATGTGTCAATTCAGGGTCATCAGCTGTAACCAACGTACCACTCAGATGAATGATGCTTATAATGAGGGAGGCTATGCATGTGTAGGGGCAGGGTATTAATGAAATATCTCTACCTTTCCTCTCAATTTTGCTGTGCATGTAAAACTGCTCTAAAATAATTAAGACTTTAAAAAAACAATTACACAAACACAAAACTTTAAAAAAACAGTGGAATGATTTCTCATTTATTATTGAGATCTCAGGCAATGATTAAAAAGATGATTCAAAATTATTTTATAAACAGATAGGGAAAGTAATTTTATACTGTTAAAGTAAAGGGGTGCCTGGATGGCTCAGTTGGTTAAGCAGCTTCTCTTAGTTTCAGCTCAGGTTATGATCTCAGTGTTGTAAGATCAAGCCCCACCTCTGGCTCAGAGTTCAGCACGGAGTCTCCTTGAGATTCTCTCTCCCTCTCCCTTCCCCTCTGCCCCTCTCCCCACTCCTGCAAGCTCCCACATCCATGTGTATACATTCTCCCTCTCTCTCTAAAATAAATAAACAAACAAACAAAATCTTTAAGGTAAAAACAATCAAGGGTATAAAATTACGTATTCTGTGTGATCTCAACCACATAAATGATTTTCCTGGGTGCCTGGGTGGCTCAGTGGGTTAAAGCCTCTGCTTTCGGCTCAGGTCATGATCCCAGGGTCCTGGGATCGAGGCCCGCATCGGGCTCCCTGCTCAGCGGGGAGCCTGCTTCCTCCTCTCTCTCTGCCTGCCTCTCTGCCTCTCTCTGTCAAATAAATAAATAAAATCTTTAAAAAAAATAAAAAATAAAAAAAATAAATGATTTTCCACATAGGAACAATCCTGGGCTAAGGAAATAGGCTTTCAATGTGTCATGCTGTACCAGAAAAGTTCATATTTCTATCTTCACTACCCAAATAACTAGGTTGGATGATGTTTTTCTCAGAATATATCAGTATATTTGGTAGTAAGAATATTAAATTGAAATCTCCATTAGCAAAGCAAAGCAGAAAATAGACTGTGGTATGCAGATAATCATGGACAATATCCTATGCTGAACTGATTTTCTTGGTAGTTGAAAAAGTACCTTTGATACTTGTCTCAAATTTCTATCTACTTGTTTCAGTTGGACAACAGATATTAGTTTGTAACACTGTTTAATATAATGCCGTGCCCACAGTAAATGCTCAAAATATACCTATTAATGAAGGTTAATTGAGGCACTGGGGTTATAAGTGGTAAAAGTTATAAAACCAACCCACATTTTTTGGATGCCACTTGGAAAGCATTATACTTTTGAAACAACTTTTAAATTATTCAAAACATTTTTGAAAATGAGAACACTGTTTTATAAAAGTAAAGAACAAGGCAAATGGTAGTCAAATTTATGGGCCATTAAAGGGGAAGGGATTAAGTGGTGGGGAAAGGACCCTTCTGAAATATGCCTTATTATTTATTGACTGCAGTGGAGAGGAAACTGTAGGCAAAGAGAAGCAATAAACATGCAAAAAGCATTAGTTTATGTCTCTAAGTTTAATGTGGCAATGGTCATGTGCCCAAATTCCATTAGCATTTGGCACAAAAGCCAGATAAGTAAGTGAAAAGTCATCTGGCAGAGACAAAAATGACACAGACTCCTTAGTGAAGAAAGATTCCCTTGTATACCATGTACTTTAACGGGAAGAGAAATACATAGACCCAAAGAAGGGTGACAGCTGCAGGTAAAATTGTTATGAGGATGAGCTATAGGAGACAAGCATTTGGATCATAGAGCATCACACTAGTAAACAGAGTCCTGCAAATAGCAGCGAGTGTGGCCTCTAATTTATAAATCCCAGACTTCACTTCTAATTCCTTTTTAAATCTATTTTATTTAATTTTTGCTTGATCTCAACCCACTAAAGATTAAGACTAGGAAAAGGAGACATCACAGATGCTTTAAATTCCATCCTCAGTCATTATTTTCTAATCTGTCTATTTCTGTAAATACAGATTTATTGGAACACAGCTACAGCTATTCATTTACTAATTGTCTATAGCTACAACAGACTATAGAGCTCAGAAATCCTAAAATATCTGATATCTGCCCTCTTACAGAAAAAGTACATAGAACCTTTAATTAGATAAGTATATGATACTAATAATTATATAGCAACCTGGGAAAATATGAAAATACTCTCAGGCAATAGTAAACACAGAAGTCAGGAATATCACAAGCCAAGCATCTACCTCCTCTGATGGCTTAGAGCACATGGAGGCAGGTGGGTCTCCCAGGACCTTTCAAAAGGCAGGAGGCAAATTGGATGCTCAACCAACTGAGCCACCCAGGGTCCCCAATTCCTCACTTCTTCTATCCTTAAAATTGGGAAGTGTTAATCTTGCTTTGCTTGTACTTCTCTCTGGGCACATAATGGTTAAATGCATAGCAAATTTTATCATGCTGTTTCCTAGAGAAAATCAGAGGATTAGAACCCAGCCCAATTAATGTCTACTGCAAAATGCTTTGAGACATTTGTTTTTCTCATGAAAAATTGTTAAACTTTTCCTTAACCTAGTCACTGAAAATGATAAAGCTTCTTTCAAATATGTTCAAATAACCTATGTATTCTTATTTCACAATTTTTAAGTTTCATAGTATGTTATGATATAAAAGTATCATACAAAAGAGATAACATATTTCTTGACTCCCATTCCATCTCCAATTTACCAGTGGGGTGTACATTCTTACAAATGTTTAAAAAGTTAATTTTCATACTTATGAACTCTTTAGAATTTGTAAATTATTCTGATTTTACATTTGAAAAATATTCAAGATGATAATTTTTGCCTGTTTATATATGTAAAATCGTTTTCACATATTTGGAATCTATTCCCTCCAATTAAACTGATTTAACTAATATTGCATTGATTTAGACTTTTTAAAAAGTTAAGGCAATTTCTGAAAAAGATCTATTGCTTTGGATTTCTATAGACTTACATCCTCTAAGTTTTGTTGCTCTAAGTTTATTTTAAAAATAAACTTCAATCTCCTTTGTTTTGTCTTGGGTGAATTATTTCACCACCCACACCGCAGGCCTCCACCCAGTTGGGTCTCCCCACATTTCCATTTGGTGACCCTCATGGGCAACCTCTGCTAGACCAGGACCTTACACAGATTCTCCAGAAATTTCTTGGGACTTTCCCTCAGTGGACCAACTCTAGTACTCCTTGGAGAACTGACTTTACTCCTCAGTGAGGATCCAAAGCCCCAGCAGGAACCAGCCAGAGTGCCCTCCACTGAAAGGGTGAAGGATTTCTCCTCTTGCTCTTCGGAGGGATCCTTCCCTCCCTCTCCTTTCTCTTTCCAGCCTTTAGGCAGTCAAACCCTAGTACTCCTCAGACAACTGAAGATCACAGGCCAGGGCCACTCCCTGATGTGGTCTAAGGGCAAACATTCTGGAGCCCCCCTTCTCTCCCAGTCCATCCCCCATGAGGTCTCTGTTCCCAGTGTGTGGGGCAACTGGCAGTGGAAGCTAGCCCAGGGCAAATCTGCACATGTTAGAGACTAAGTTGGGACCCTTCCCTGACACTGGTTGACTCTCTACCACCTTACTTCTTTCACCTCTCCCCCTTTTTCCTTTGTTCCTGTGGATCCAGCCACCATGTTGATCTATAGGCAAAATACATTCCTACACATCTGAGTGACTTCCTCCTCCTGGGACAGTGCAACACAGAATGATTTTTCTGGAAACAAATCTGGTCATGGTTATCCCGGCATCTTCTTTTCTTAGGACCCCTGGCCTCAATACTCATATTCCTAATTACTGGTCCCCCTCTTTTAATCTCTTTGTTAAATTTGTCTCTTCTAGAATCCAATAATTCCATATACAAATGATGACTCAGCAAGGATTCCAGACCATTCCATCAGAGGATCCCCTCTCTCTAAATCTCACGGACAAAGCCGCCAAAGAAATTCACCCAAATCACCTATCAGCACATTAATACCATGCTCTGATCTATCCCCGATAGACCGACAAGTTTAGGTAGGGACAGAGTGCCCCCCTCAACCCTGTCTAGCATGAAGCAGTTACTGAAGATAAGATTTCCACCCAAATGCCAAAGATTTGTCACTGTCCATCTGTCATGGGGGAATGTAGAAGCTGCTTTTAGACAACAGGCTTGAGCAATGGAAACCTGAGTAAGGTAAAAGGGCCTACAGTAAGGTAAAATGGGCTGAATGCAAATAGGTTCATTAGACAACCCGCCTCAAAATAGCCATAGGTTATAGCTGACCACGGGCTACTTACCACCGGGCACAGTTACCAGAAAAAGGAAAATTCCACATGTACCCACATCTTCTCGCTCCTCCCCTTAACTATAGCCCGCTATCACTGCTTCCTGGCAGACAGTCTCTCCTTTGCTGTCCTGTCCACCTCCCTTGCATTATAGTCAATACAATTCTATCTCCCTAAAACAAATTATTGTTGATTAATTCTATGATCATCTTTACTGGATTACTGGTTATTCAGTAGTGAATGAAGAAGAATCTGCAGAATAAGAAGGTGAGGAAGAGAAAACAATTAGGAAAACAAAAAGACTCAGAATAGAAAATAGTAAAAAACATTAAAATTAGCAAGCTTAAAACAAGAAAACTGAAGCAAGGCAATACTGTAAATGGAGGAAACCTATCTACTAAAAGAAAAATAACAATATAGTAAGCTAACAAAAAAAACTATGTAAAAAAAACTAAGCTAAAGGATTAAAAATGAGAGACTAGAGAAAGTAATACTAGATGCAATACCATTAGCAAAAGAAAATACTTCCACAGTGAATCTTTCAGAGTCTTTCAGGGACTTGTTACGATGATAAAAAGGAAAAATCCATGATGAGTAACTAATCACTTGTTAATAATGTAAGGAATAATGAAAATAAACCAATTTTGTTATCCTAAAGAAAATGAATCACCAATTCGAAGAGATATCTGCACTCCTATGTTTACTGCACCATTATTTAAAATAGCCAACATATGGAAGCAACCAAGTGTCCACTGATAGATAAATGGATAAAAAAAAAGATGTGGTGTATATATATACAATGGAAAATTGGTCATAGAAAATGAAATCTGACCATTTGCAACAACATGAATGGACCTAGAGGGTATTATGCTAAATGAAATTAGCTAGAAAAAGACAAATACCATGATTTCATTTATATGTGGAATCTAATAAACAAAACAAATAAACAGATTCACAATACAGGGAGCAAACTGGTGGTTGCCTGAGAGGAAGGCGGTGGGGGATAGGGGCACAGTAGGTAAAGGCAATTAAGAGGTACAAACTTCCAGTTATAAAATAAGTCATAGGGATAAAAATTACAGCATGGGGAATATATCCAATAATATTGTAATAACTTTCTATAGTGACAGATGGTAAGTACACTTACCATGGTATTTTGCAATATATACAAACACAGAATTACTATGTTGTATGCCTAAAATTAATATTGTATGTCAACTATACCTCAATAAAAAAAAAGAAATGAAAAAAATGCCAATCACATCACATTTCTCTCTATATATATTATATATATACAGGTCATGTGCATATGTGTGTATATATATATATATAAACAATAAAGAGGAATGCAATTATGGAAACTTAAATGAGACACGTTTTCATCCTTTAATAAAAACATAAACAGTAATATTCAATTTTGGTGAAGGTTCAGTGAGACGTACAACTTTATACCCTACTGGTAGGGATATAAAATAGTACAAACCTTCTGGAAATTATCTTCTGAAGATGTAGCATGTGTCATAAAAATATAATGAGATGTCATTAACTTACACATTAACTTCAATGAATATTTTAAGAACTTAAAATGATGTTTACAAAGGACATTTTATTTAAAAATGTATATTCACCAATTGTTTACTACCTGCCTACAATATACAATATACAACAATGATAAATGTATTTAGGAGAATAACCTGGAATAAAATAATTGAAAGAGTCAATAGTGGTTACTGAAGATATTGGTGTTTTTTCTTCTTTGTACTTTTCCATATTTTTAACATTTTCTCTAATGAACATGTATTTTAGAATCAAAATGTACAGACTTCCTCAAAAACATGACAGCCAACAGTTTTTCGACTAGTGGTTCTTAAATTATACACAGTCCTGGGCGCCTGGGTGGCTCAGTGGGTTAAAGCCCCTGCCTTCGGCTCAGGTCATGATCTCAGGGTCCTGGGATCGAGGCCCGCATCAGGCTCTCTGCTCCGCAGGGAGCCTGCTTCCTCCTCTCTCTCTGCCTACTTGTAATCTCTCTCTCTGTATCAAATAAATAAATAAAATCTTTTAAAAAAATAAATAAATAAATAAATTATACAGTCTAAATAAGCCTATGTAAGGTGTGGGAGTATAAACACTTTGGATATATAGTAGCCAATCTTTCAGACTGGATCTCTCTTAGAAAACAATTTTAGAAATCTCTAAAGAATTCTCAAAGTTATGCAGAAAAACATTTGTTTTAAATAGAGAAATAAAATGGAAAATTATAAGAAAATATTCTGCAAACATACAGAATGGACTTCGAGGGTGGGTGTACGATAGAGGGAAGAATGAGCTTTGGGCCCTTCCAGAGAAAACCTAACCTCTTCAGGACTGAATGAACCTGTTTTGAGAGGGATTCCTGTAGTACACCAAAAGTTCCACAAGGGGGCAGAAGAACAAAAGTTTGTTGGGTTTTTTTTCAATCTTAAGATTATTTGACTGAGGGAGAGACAGAGACACAGACAGAGACAGAGCACATAAGTAGGCAGAGAAGCAGGCAGAGGGAGAGGGAGAAGCAGACTCCCCACTGAGCAGGGAGCCCGATGCATGCAGGGGAGACCCTGGGATCATGACCTGAGCTGAAGGCAGACATTTAACCTATTAAGCCACCCAGGCGCCCTCATCCTAGAAATATTGCTCTGAAGAGTGATTTTAACAATCACAGAATTATTAATATCACTACTCTTAAGCTGTAATGTCAAAATTTGTTCATCCAACTTTTTAATATTTCATTCTAAAATGTTTATCCTACATATTGATAAAAATAAAAAGCAATAAATGACAGAGCAGAGGGGTAGGATCAGCTATACATGTATAGTACATGCTTTTTCTTAGACTTTTGAAAGCCTCAGCTTCGATATGCCTGTGGGGGATTTTTGTTGGTTTGTTTTATCCATTCATTTAACAGGCTTGGGGGTGGGTCCTTCACGAACATACCTCAGAAAGGTGCCATAAGAGGAGATGAAGTCAGCTAGAATCACACAAACCTAGCATGTCTGAGCTCCGAGGATCCTTCAGAGATCACCTGATCCAAATTTTCCATGTTACTGATGGAGAAACTGAGGTACTGAAAATAACGTGCCCAAAGGCACATGTTATGTTAAAGTCAGAGACAAGACTAGAAAGCCTATCTCCTGACAACCAGATCAGTGCAGTGACAATCAGAAAACTCTTTTTTTTTAAAGATTTTATTTATTTATTTGACACAGATTGAGAGAGAGATTACAAGTAGGCAGAGAGGCAGGCAGAGAGAGAGAGGAGGAAGCAGGCTCCCTGCTGAGCAGGGGGCCCGATGTGGGCCTCGATCCCAGGACCCTGAGATCATGACCTGAGCCGAAAGTAGAGGCTTTAACCCACTGAGCCACCCAGGCGCCCAATCAGAAAACTCTTAAGGTTTGATGGTTTGAAGATGTCCTCTAGAAGGGGTAATATTCTGACCTCTCTCCGGGCCAGATCTCAGAGGCCCAACTCTGGTTGCAGCATCAATGTTACTTCAGGCATGGTCTAGGGCAACATATATGTCTTTCTGTCATGTCAGATGCTCCACATGGCCTAGAGAAATCAAGTGTATTCTTACTAAACCAATTTTAGAAGCACCACCTCTCCCAAGCAAGGACTGAGATAAAAGTGACCATTTCCTTCTAAGTACTGTTAAACACAGAGCTATGGAGGCTCAGAATTGTAAAGGACCTTTGGAATATTCAGGATCAAGATTTCATTAATCCAGTTACAAAACGGTGAAGAGGCTGTTAACCAGTCTCTTCTTACTGAATTTGGGGCAGCAAGCTTAGTGTAAATGCTAGCAGTCAGTAACAATATCCATTTAGTCAAAGTTGTTTTACTCTTCAACTAGAAATAAATATGTGCTGAGAAAGTTGGTCATGAACACATAATGCGATTGACACCATCATAAAAGCATTCTGCCTCAACTCTATGGTCAACTCATCTTCAACAAAGCAGGAAAGAATGTCCAATGGGAAAAAGACAGTCTCTTCAACAAATGGTGTTGGGAAAATTGGACAGCCACATGCAGAAGAATGAAACTGGACCATTTCCTTACACCACACACAAAGGTAAACTCAAAATGGATGAAAGTCCTCAATGTGAGACAGGAATCCATCAAAATTCTTGAGGAAAACACAGGCAGCAACCTCTTCAACATCACAGGCAGCAACCTCTTCAACATCAGCCGCAGCAACTTCTTGCTAGACATGACTCCAAAGGCAAGGGAAACAAAAGGCAAAAATGAACTATCGGGACTCCATCAAGATAAAAACCTCCGCACAGCAGTCAACAAAACCAAAAGATAGTCAATAGAATGGGAGAAGATATTTGCAAATGACATATCAGATAAAGAGCTAGTATCCAAAATCTATAAAGAACTTATCAAACTCAACACCCATAGAACAAGTAACCCAGTCAAGAAATGGGAAGAAGACATGAACAGATATTTCTGCAAAGAAGACATCCAAATGGTCAACAGACACACGAGTAAGTGCTCAACACCGCTCAGTATTGGGGAAATACAAATCAAAACCACAGTGAGATACCACCTCATGGCAGTCAGAGTGGCTAAAATTAACAAGTCAGGAAATGACAGCTATTGGTGAGGATGCAAAGAAAGGGGAAACCTCTTAACAATGTTGGTGGGTATACAAGCTGGAGCAGTCACTCTGGAAAACTGTATGGAGGTTCCTCAAAAAGTTGAAAATAGAGCTACCCTACAACCCAGCAATTGCACTCCTGGGTTTTTACCCCAAAGATACAAATGTGGTGATCCAAAGGGGCACCTGCACCCAAATGTTTATAGCGGCAATGTCCACAATAGCCAAACTACTATGGAAAGAGCTGAGATGTCCATTGACAGAAGAATGGATAAGGAAGATATGGTGTGTGTGTGTGTGTGTGTGTGTGTGTGTGTGTGTACACACAGACATACATACACACACACACAATGGAATACTACTCAGCCATCAAAAAATGAAATCTTGCCATTTGCAACAATGACATGGATGGAACTAGAGGGTTATTATACTAAGCAAAATAAGCCAATCAGAGAAAAATAATTATCATATGATCTCACTCATATGTGGAATTTAAGAAACAAAACTGAGGATCATAGGGAAAGAGAAAAAATAAAACAAGATGAAATCAGAGAGGGAGACAAAGCATAAGAGACACTTTAAAAATTAATTAATTTATTTGACAGAGAGGGAGAGGGAGAAAGAACACAAGCAGAGGGAGCAGCAGGCAGAGGGAGAGGGAGAAGCAGACTCCCAACTGAGCAGGGAGCTAGATGTGGGCCTCTATCCCAAGACCCTGGGATCATGACCCCAACTGAAGGCAGACACTTAACCAACTGAGCCACCCAGGAACCCCAAGAGACTCTTAATCATAGGAAACAAACTGAGGGTTGCTGGAGAGGAGGGGGGTGGGGGATGGGGGAACTGGGTGATGGACATTAAGGAAGGCATGTCATGTAGCAAGCACTGGGTATTATATAAGACTGATAAATCACTGAATTCTACTTCTGAAACTAATAATACAGTATATGTTAATTAGTCAAATTTAAATAAAAATAAAAAATAAAAAGCATTCTGAACTATAACAATGAAATAGTCATGCTGGGTCATGAAGGGATGAGCACCTTCAATTTTTTCAGATAATGCCAGTTATTTCAAACTTTTTGAACCAAATTACTGTCCTGTGTGTAGTAATAACTAATTTGGGTTATTCCACATCCTAACATTTGATATTATTAGATGTTAATATTGCATTTGATATTATTAGATGTTAATATTGTTGATTAGCTTAAGGATACAAAATGATGCTCGATTGTTGTAATGAGCATTTTCCTAATTACTAATGAGGATACACATTTTTTCAAACACTTATTTGCCATTTGTGCCTCTTATGTAAAGCACCTATGAATTATTTGGCATGTTTTTCTATTGGATTGTTTGTGCATTTTGGGGATGACTTCTATCTTTATAGCATAGAATCTTCTAATCCATGAATGTGGTGTTTCTCTCCATTTACTTAGATTTCTTTAATACATTTTCACTGAAATTACACAGCTTTCTTCTCAAAGGTCTTGCATATTTTTGGGTGAGATTTATTCCTGGATAATTTATAATTGTTGATGCTTCTATAACTGGTACCATTTTTATTATATTTTGTAACATCACATAGCTGGAGGATAGAAACACCTTTTATGGTGTTTATCATGCATCCCAACATTAATAATAGATTATTAATTCAAATAATTCATCTGTATATATTTTTGATTCTTTACATAAATGATTATCATATGCAAATAAGGAGTAACATTTTTCTAATCCTTACATTTTCTCTTTTCTTGCATTATTGCACTGACTCAGATATTAAGCACAGTGTTGAATAGAAGTAGTGGAGTTGGGAAAAGTTTTCTCATTCCAGATTTTAAATAGAAGTTTTCATCACTTCACCATTAAGTATGATGTTTCCTGTGAATTTTTCATAGGTACCCTATATCAGACTAATAAACATTTCTTCTATTTTTGCCTTGCTAAAGTTTAATTTTTCTTTTATAATAAAGGATGGATGTTGAATTTTATCAAACATTTTTTTCTGCACATATGAAGATAGTCATATTAGTTTCCCCTTTAATAGGTAAAAATGACAGATTAATTGATTTTCAAGTGTAAAGCCAACTTTACATTCCTGAGGTAAACCGAACTTTGTCACTTTAAAATACTGCTGGATTTGTTTCACTATCATTTTATTAATGATGATTACATCTATGTTCATGAGAATGTTGTCTTATCATTTTCCTTATTATACTCTCCTTGCTCACTTTTGGTTTCAAAGTTTTGCTAGTTTAATTAAATGAGCTTTTTTTCCATAACTGAAGAATCTGTGTGAGATTGGAACTTATCCCTTATGTCTTTGGAAAAATGTTGATAAAACGAAGGTTGACACACATGTGAAAAGTTTCTCTTTGATATTTTCCTAGGAGAGCCACTGAGATTTAGTTGCAACAATCGTATTTTTCATTCCCAGAAGTTCTGCTGATCTGTTTTTTATAATATCTCATTCTTTTTTTAAGTTCCTGTTTATTTAAGTAATCTCTGTACCCAATGTGGTACTTGAACTCATAACCCCAAGATCAAGAGTTGCACTGATGGAGCCCCAATAATATCTCATTTTTCTGTCATATTTTAGATTGATATCTTTATTTTTTTAAAACATTCCCAGTTTATGGACTTCTATGAGAAGTATTATCTGAAATTCTTAGAAATGTAAATCCTGTCTTTTGGTTCTCATGTTGGACTGTTTCTCTGTGGTTTTGGAAATTTGGATCGCAAATTGATCCTCAGCTTTATGCTTGACAGTTGTGATGTTCAGGAGTTCCATAGCATGTCTCTCCAAAGAGATCTTGTGTTTGCTTCTGTACATACTAGCTGGTAACAGTTTTTATATTAATATCCCATCCTGAGAGTGTCTATGGTTTGCATATGGTGTCAGTTTAACCTGAAAAGCCGCTGAGGGTAAGCCCCTGGTTACACATATTCAGGGAAGCTCCCTCCTCCCACAAAGCTCAGGAGACCGACAAATTTCTTTGTCATCTCCCTGTGTCTTCACCAGTGGATTTTTGCTGTTCCTCTATTTCACTTACATGGAGGCCAAAATTCCAGGTCAAGACTCATGTGGGCCCATATGAGACCATTAAAACCTGAGCTTCTTATTTAAGGATACTACCCATCATCCCTTCTTGCCTTTGGCCTCTAGGATTGTCCCTTACTTTTTTCCAAGCTCACTGCACCTTTAAAAGGATGTTATCTCTGTTTCTGTGTATTTTTCAGCAAAAAGGTTATCAGATTCCCTAATGCACATCTTTAGGAGACAACCAATAAGACCTTCCTCAAAGTTATTCTTCAGAAATGACAACTTCAATAAGATCAATCTGTGTTATACATCAGGCAAAACAAACATAAAAAAGAAAAAAGCACACTCCGAACTGCTTTTTACCTTTTATTCTCCTTCCCCCCAAAATGATATAGGGTCTGTTATCACCACTAAGGATTCAAGAAAGTGAATCTGCACAATGTCTACAGTTTCCATAAGTTAACTGTGACATACAGATATAGATACAGAAGCAAAGAAAGCAGAATGAGTCTACTTTATTTTTACTCCTGTTGGGATAAGTTCATACCTTCCCCAAAGTCCTCTGTTTCAATCATTTATCTTTTATATATGCCAAGTCGGGAATGGTTGTGGGAAGTCACAATGAGACAGAGAAGAGAATAATCTAAGGTAGGCACATTTCTAAAAATGGGATTTAAACTTCTATAATGAAAAGTACACCAAATATTTCTAACAAATCTTCTGCATTATATTTAAAAGATAAGTGAACTGTAGTACTTACACTGCCTTATAATGTTCTTTAATTACTTCTAGTTATCTACTCAGTAGAGCTTCATGGCTCATTTTCTGATTTTGAAAGCAATCCATTTTTGCCTCAGGCCATATATAGTTTTTTCAGAAACCTAGTAAACATGTTAGGTACTGCAAATTAATATTATTAGAATCCATTTTGGGAAGACGTTTCCTAAAATGTGGTGGTTGGGGGTGGGGGCAGCTGTGTTTTGTTTCATCTCACTAGCATATACTTGAAATTTAAAATGATATCTCATAAATGATGGCCCTTTGGATGTTGCACTTATTTTACTGCTTTTTGACAAAACTTATTCCCCATAATTGTCATTGAGTGAATTAATACTACATCTTTTAAAAATTCTGTGTTTAGGGGGCACCTGGCTGGCTCAGTTAGTAGAGCATGCAACTCTTGATCTCAAGATTGTGAGTTCAAGCCCCACATATGTTGGGCATACAGCTTTTTTTTTTTTCATACAGCTTTCTTTAAAAAAAAATCCGTGCAGTATTCCCACTGTGAAAGAGTGGGTGTGTGTAAAGGAAGACAGAAGAGGAGGAAATGAGAGGCCTACTGGGAGTAAGGGGAAGATTTACCAACTGTGCATAAGGCCAGGAATTGTGCTCTGTGCTTTCATATTTTACCCATAGCAATCTTGTGAATCAAAAATTACTCTTCTTTTACAAATGATGAAACATGGCCAAAATAATACATGACATACATCAGTTCACATATTTAACAGGCAGCATGTTCAGTCTCTGACTCAGACTATAGTGGTTTTTTTTCTATGACACCATAGCTGTACCCTGTTCTACTATGGGGGCCCAGGGAAGGCCCCCCAAATATGTCACAATAGCATATTGATTATTTTGAATTAAAGTTACTTAAGAAATAGCTGGTACAAAAAGGACACTCTAACCCTTTTTTGTCTCACTGAAAGCAGGAAATAAACCTCCCATGTGAAAAGTACCCTCCCTGTACCAGGAGGTAAAGAGACATCCTTATCACCAGAGATAGGGAATTCAGGGCCAAGAAAGCTGTGTAAACCAACCTTTGTTACTTTTACTGATTTACTACCCAAGTCTAAGTCCTGTTAAGAATTCCTTCCCAAATGAAGCTTTCTCACATATTTATGCTTCTTTGTCTAAAATGAATAAAAGCTGCCTGCCTTGGTCATTTCTTTGGGTCTCAAGTTTATTATTGGGCCTTTATGCCCACATAATTAAACTTTGCTCCCCCCCCATTAATCTCTCACATCAAATTGATTCTTAGACCAGCTAGAAGAATCCTAAAGAGTAGAGGAAAGTTTCCCTCCCTAACACTACCTCACATTGGACTCAGTGGAGGCATACAGCCTCCACTTTTTTACCAAGTATACGTGGTTCAGCAACCAACTCTATTAAGTGGGAAGGGGTTGGGGATGACTAGTAATATTAATAGCACAGTCTGCCCAATTGAAGCCAGAGCCCAGACCCAGTCCTCAGATAATTCAAAAATATCCATCAAGGTATGTATTCTAAGAAATTATTTATCCACTGAACAATGTATATTTGCCAAAAATAAGTAAACCTATGGTACCAGTTTCCTAAGGTTGTATTATCAAATTATCACAACTGGCTGGCTTAAAACAACAGAAATTTATTGTCTCACAATTCTGGAGGTTAGAAGTGCAAAACTGAGATTCAGGCAAAGCCATGCTTTCTCTGAAAACTAAAGATTCCCTGGGACCAGGGCACTTGGATGGCTCAGTTGGTAGAGCATGTGACTCTTGATCTTAGGGTCATGAGTTCAAGTCCCATGTTGGGCATGGAGTCTACTTAAACAAAAGAAATAAACACTTAAAGATTGCCTGAGACCAACCTACCCTTCTCTGGGCTAACCATTTGGGTAGCTAAACACTTGTATAGGCACTAACAAATATATTCTCTTTCTCAAAACTCTTACAGTACTACTCATTTGACACTTAACATGCAAAGAGAAGAGAAAAATATTAAATCCCATTCCAGAATTATTTTTTCTATATCTTTATCTCCATTCTTAGATGATAAGCTGATTGAGGACATGGGCATATTCTTAAAATTTATACCTTCCACAATATTTAACCGACTTGTCATTTATTCACTAAACATACATTTACATTGCCACTAAAAAAGTCAGTTTATAAGCTTATTAATTCTATAAGCACATGTAAACTTTAGGTATATCAGAGTAGAATTTGTATAATTCATTAGTTTATTCAAATTATTTATTTATATTGGTGAAAAGGAATGGGATTTAATACCTTTCCCTTCTTGTTGTAAGTTTCCTCCACACTTGATGGTCATTAAAATAGATTCCTATAGGAAATGCCTCTGAAAATGAAAAATGATTCCACAAATGATGGATGGAAGCCACAATATGGAACTAAAATGATAATATGGATATGCAAACTAAAACACCTCATAGCCTGCAGTAGATTTTGACTGCTTATTTATGAAACCCTGAAATGTGGGGTCTATAATGAAATAGCTGCTAGACTCTCAGCTGTAACATCTATCATGGAGGGTGATGGTAAAAGACTAAATGATAAATTGTTAAGGTCAAGCTACAATCAATATGCAAACACTAGATATAGAAATGTGACTTATGCACACCAACAGCAATAGATTAAAATATTATGGATTCAATCTTTTTTTCCTCCCAATGGAGACCATCTTTAAGATAAATGATGTAAATAACTTTATGATAAGGTCACACTTGATTTTATTTATTTGGCCTTTTGAGTACCTTTGGGTAGCACAAGCAAATTACTTTTTTAAAAAAGGAAAAAACCTGGATTTTTTTGTTTCAGTCATTATGTGTACTTGAATTTAGCATATGGAGAAGTCTGATAACTTAGAATTATACATACTTACATTAAAATGTTTTCACATAGTTTTTGTCATGTTTCTCCTGTGAATTCTTTCCCTTCCAAACTGCACCAATTTAGATTGTCATCAATTATTTTTACAGTAGCATTCTAACTTGTCTTCTTTACATTCTTTTGATCCATGTTGTAACTGCAAATGCAAACATTGTATGTATCATCCCTTCAGGTCCAATGTGAAAACTAGCTAGTCTGATGGTATAGCTTGGCTGATGTGTTTTCCTAGGTAATGCATTAGGATTCTCCAGAGAAACAGAACCAACAGATTGGAGATATGTGTGTGTGTGTGTGTGTGTGTGTGTGTGTGTGTGTGTGTGTACACACACACACATACATGTACATACATATATGTGCATGTATACAAACATATACACACATACACATATATACATGCATATATACACATATATCTCCAATCTATATATTTATATATCATATAAGTACATATTATTAACATATATTAATATAATACAATATATTATTTATTATAATAAAATATATGTTATATATAATATATATTATATATATCAATATAATACAATGTATTTTATTATATGAATTGGCTCCTGCAGTTATGAAGGCCAAGAGGTCCCACAATCTGCCACCTGCAAACCAAAGAACCAGGAAGCCAGTTGTATAATTCAGAACTGTATAATTCAGTGTAATTCTAAAGGCCTGAAAAACGGGAGTTCTGATGTCTAATGGCAGGAGAAGATGGACATTCCAGTTCTAGATGAAAGAGACAATTCATACTTCCTCTGCTTTTTTCCTCTGTTTGGGCCCTGGATGGATGGGATGATGCCCACCCACACTGCTGAGGATGATGGTGTTTACTTAGTCTACTGATTCAAATGGTAATCTCTTCTGGAAACACCTTTTTAGACATACCTAGAAATAACATTTTACCACCTATCTGGGCATACTGTATCCCAGTCAAGTTGACACATAAAATTAACCATTACAATTTTCAAGCATTTAAACTGGAACATTCTATAGATATGCACCCTCATTCATTCCAGAATCAGCTAGAAATTGTGGGAATTTCAGTAAAGGTAGAAGAGATGCCCACTGCTATGGAGACTATTGAAAGAGAATTTGGGGAAAGACTTTGGGCATGTAGGCAATAGCTGAGTTTACTAAATCATTCTGTAGTCTAGGGTTTATTTTTTATTTATTTTTTTAAGATTTTATTTATTTATTTGACAGAGAGAGATAGCAAGAGAGGAAACACAAGCAGAGGGAGTGGGAGAGGGAGAAGCAGGCTTCCCCACTAAGCAGGGAACCTGACACGGGGCTCGATCCCACGACCCTGGGATCATGACCTGAGCTGAAGGTAGACGTTTAACGACTGACCCAGCCAGCCACCCCTATTTGTTATTTTTTTAAAGATTTTATTTATTTATTTATTTGACAGAGAGAGAGAGAACACAAGTAGGCAGAGCAACGGGCAGAGGGAGAGGGAGAAGCAGGCTCCAGCAGAGTGCCCAATATGGGGCTCAATCTCAGGACCCTGGGATCATGACCTGAGCCGAAGGCAGCCACTTAACTGACTGAGCCACCCAGACACCCCTAGTCTAGGGTTTAAACATAATTTTCATCCTCAGATACATTTGGTTTATATCTCAGTTCTCCCACTTGTTATCTGAGTGACTAAGCAAGTTTCTTAATCTCTCTGAGCCTGGTTCCTTCATATATAAAAGGGAGATAATAATCCCAACCTAATGGAGTTGTAGAATCTAAAACAGATCATTCACTTACAAGCTACTTGACCTTGGGCAAGTGCCTTCATCTCTCTGAAAATTAGTGGGCTGATCTGGAGAATGCTGATAGCAATATTTGTATTAATATATTGTTACAATGATCATATCTATGTTCCTTCAGGTGGTAAAAATGCTTAAATATGATACAATTCAACAAATATTTCCTGAACTTCAACATTGGTTCACATAAAGCATTTGGCAAAGGACTTCTTGCCCACGGTCAATGCTCAGTAAATGTTAGAGCTATGTGACCTTGATTATTCGTGGGATACACTGCAGCTCTGCTCCCTTCCACACTGGCATATGGTTAAAATACCAGAGAGTCCCTTTTACTAGCAGGCATCCTGGAGCTCACCTCTTTTAACAACACGCTTTGGGAGTTATTGTGCTTCTGGGAAGTTGTTTGCAAAAGGAAAGGACTTATTTTTAGGAGCTATTTCCTGGTAAGTAGCTAATAGAAAATTGAGGAAATGTTATTTTCCCTTTCTTTAATCTATTATGGATTTGCACAAGTTGTTGAGTGTCCAGAAATGTGTTGTTTGCACCAAATCTGTGCCAGAGAGAAGTTGATACTTTCCTAGTGACTTGAACGTTAACACACATCTCCAGCACCAGCATCTCTTACCTTTCCAACATTTGTTCCTAGTTTTAATAAACCCTTAGATTAAAAGACAGCAGCTCTTGGGGCGCCTGGGTGGCTCAGTGGATTAAGCCTCTGCCTTCAGCTCAGGTCATGATCTCAGGGTCCTGGGATCGAGCCCCGCATCGGGCTCTCTGCTCAGTGGGGAGTCTGCTTCTCCCTCTCCCTCTGCCTGTCTCTCTGCCTATTTGTGATCTCCCTCTCTCTCTCTCTCTTTCTGTCAAATAAATAAATAAAATCTTTAAAAAAAAAAGACAGCAACTCTTAAAATAAGCCTTTGGGGTATCTGAGTGGCTTAGTCAGTTAAGCATCTGACTCTTGATTTCAGCTCAGGTCATAATCTCAGGGTCATGAGATCTAGGCCTGCGACAGGCTCAGTGCTGATCATGGAGCCTGCTTAAGATTCTCTCTCTCCCTCTCCCTTTGCCCCTTTCCCCCTTTTTGTACTTGCTCACTCATTCTCTCTAAATAAATAAATAAATAAGCTTTCTTCATATGGTCACCTTCCTTTAAACTACAAAGAAATTTAGAGAGAAAGGTAGATAGAATGCCTTTTTAAAATATATGTTTAGGGCGCCTGGGTGGCTCAGTGGGTTAAAGCCTCTGCTTTTGGCTCAGGTCATGATCTCAGGGTCCTGGGATCGAGGCCCGCATCGGGCTCCCTGCTTGGCGGGGAGCCTGCTTCCTCCTCTCTCTCTGCCTGCCTGTCTGCCTATTTGTAATCTCTCTCTGTGTCAAATAAATAAATAAAAATCTTTAAAAAAAATAAAATAAAATAAAATATATGTTTAAAACACCAAACTGAATAAAAGGAGTTGGATCTTTAATCAAATCATGGCTGTCCGAATAATGCATTTTGTTCCATGCCATGGAAATACTGCTCTGCTCTGGGTTTGGTGTCTTAAGTGTGCTGCTTTGCCATTACTCCCATTTTAAAGAAGCACTGTGCTACTTTTATTTTTAGAATTCTAGCAATGCAATTCCCACTGCTATCATTAGGGTCTATTAGTATTTGCTTTCATTGAATGAAGTTTGTGGATTGGAGAGTCAATTAGTTCCCTCTGCTACTGACTGGCCACCTATGCTGCTTGTCTCTTGTCCTAGAGAATGCAAACAAATGTAAATGTGAGCTGAAGAAAAACAAAATTAGATAAAGGAAATCATTTAACAAGAAAAATCATTCAATGATTCATAAATAAGTAATTTCTGGATGAACTGTTCTTTAGGGTTATTCATAGCACAAATTTTCAGGACAACATGCCTGTGTGCCTGTTGGTTGGCCGGCCGGTCTGTCTGTCTGTCTATCTATCTATCTATCTATCTACCTATCTATCTATCTATCTATCTATCTATCAATCAATCAATCACCATCATCTACCTCTCTATTCATTTTCACTTAAGTGGTCTAAACAAGACGTAGGCAGAGAAGAGTACAAGACCTTGTGAAGATGAGAATTCCAGAATAAGAACGAAAACTTAATAAAATGTTTATAAGGATATGAATTTGCAGACAGGAAACCCTCCCCAAGTAAATATGACCTCTAAGGATTTACGACCCCATGTATCCCCTCGTTTTCTCCATGGCCATTATGTTTTCGGCAGCAATCTCTTTGCACAAACAAATGGTAAACTTTTATCCCAGATCAATTCTATGCAATAAACATGTAGTGAACAGCTACTGTGTGTTAGGTAGTGGTAATTTGAAGGTGAAAAATGCAGTTTCTCATTCTCATGGTCTAAGTGTACAGATAACATGTTTTAAGAAAAAGGGTGACATGGTCATAGGTTTAGAAAGATTACAAAAATGACAGTATGGAGAAAGGATTTGAGGGGGAAATAATGGAGATAGGTTATCTATTAGGCCTATGTGTTTTTTCCCTTAGAACAGCATTTCCTGATCTATTTTGTCTTATGATCACTGATAATTATATACAGACTCTCAACCCAAATTATTTTGTTCATCTCCCACACGCACAGAGTTAAAGACTTAAACAAATATTAACACAGGATCTAACAGCCTAAGGCCACAACCCTAGGATGACACTAACCCTCCTAAAAGTGCCTGCTGGAGAAAAGTCAAGGTTGCCAAAAGAATGTACTGTTTGTGCCAGCCAACACCGGAAGACAGAGCCTCTACTTCCCAGCCTCAGTGGGAGGGGAGGAGCCTAACTTTGATAAGCACCAGCTAACAAATCCAGATATGTTTCACAAAGACAAAGATAGCACAAAGATATCCTGCTTTTTGTTTTTCCCACGTCCTTAGCTCAAGCCTCAACCAGCTACCCTCACTCCTCCCTCCTTCTCTCCTTAAGACACCCTATCATCTCTGTAAAAAAGTGAAGTTGAGGTCTGTTCATGCTGGACTTTCTTAACTACTGCGAAATTATGTTTCTGATTAAAATCTGTCACTAACTTTAGTGTCTAGTTTTGTTTTATCTTTGAACTAGTTTGAAATACATTTCCAGTAAAGCCAACCTTACTGGCACATACATCATTGCTTTATCCTCTCTCAGCTACCCTTACACAGATTCCACACAATTTAAAACTTAATACACCAAAAAAAAAAAAACCCTTAATACACCAACAGAAGAATGAGACGAGGGCCAGTGGTTGAAGATTTTGTAAAAGACGGTGGCAAGTAAGAATGAGATAATAATATCAGGAAAGTTCATCTTTATAATATAAAATTTAAATTTATATTATTCCTTAATCTTATAACAAAAGAGACACTATACATAACTAAAGTCCCACCTTGCCAATTCATGTCTGGATTGCTGGCAACAGCCCTCCTTATACAGAATTAGAACACATCAGAAAGACAAACTATGCAACTTGTGTCTAGGAAAGCAGATTTGAGAATTCCAGCTAGGGGAAGACAACCCCTACTGCTCAGTAACTGTGCCATTGTGGCAATGTGTTATATAGTAACACCAAGCCCAATCCCTGAGGGAAGATTCCAATTCCTTACCCATGGAAGTTCATAATACACACACATACACACACGTATATATCTTCCCAAGTTCTACTTTTGCTGTCATCCACACATTTTGACACATAGTGTATTTATTATCATTCCCATTTAAGATGATATCCTATGTGAGGCCATTTAAGATCACATGCTGTATGATGACGATTCCTTAGAATTTATTTAGATTTTGGGCGCCTGGGTGGCTCAGTGGGTTAAAGCCTCTGCCTTCAGCTCAGGTCATGATCTCAGGGTCCTGGGATCAAGGCCCGCATCGGGCTCTCTGCTCAGCAGGGAGCCTGCTTCCTCCTCTCTCTGCCTGCCTCTCTGCCTACTTGTAATCTCTCTGTGTCAAAAAAATAAAATAAAATCTTTTTTAAAAATTGGAAAAATAGAAGTAAAATTCTTGCTATTCCTAGATCCTTTTTAAAACTGCACATATGCCCTTGAGAATTAAATGACTATATGACCAGAACTACTCATCATATTTTGAATGCTTTCAGACTCATCAAATCATCACACTGGGCAGTCCTAGCAGCAATCATTAATAAAAAATAATACAAAACAGGGGCGCCTGGGTGGCTCAGTGGGTTAAAGCCTCTGCCTTCGGCTCAGGTCATGATCTCAGGGTCCTGGGATCAAGGCCCGCATTGGGCTCCCTGCTCAGTAGGGAGCCTGCTTTCTCCTCTTTCTCTGCCTGCCTTTGTGTTAAAAATAACATATATTCTTGTACACCTAAAATTAATACAATGGTATGTGAAAATTTTATCTCAATATAAAAATAATGTTTAATCTCTTTTGGGTATAAATCAATACACATTATTGATGATAATTAATGTGTATCTGATACCGTCTAAACACTTTATATATAACTAATTCATTCCTCACTAAAACCCTGTGAGGACTGTATTATCATTTCCATTTTAAAAAGAAAAAAAAAACTGAGGCTAAGAAACGTTAAATAATTTTCCAAAAGTCACACAGCTAGCAGAGAGTAGAGATGGTACTTGAACCCAGGCTTTCTGTCCTCAGAATCCATGCTTTTAGCTACTACTTTATATTACCTCTCTTACTAGTGTTATTTTAATATTCCAGTTCATTAGGGTTTTTTTGTATCATTGTCCACCCATTTACAATAGAAGTGTGTTACTATTACCAACTAAAATTTTTGAAATGTCTATTCTCTGTGGTTCTATCATTTACAGCTTTATAGTTCTGTTCTCACGAACTTTACATCTTCTTGATCCACTTTTCCTGTTAGCATTAAATGATAACCCATTTGTTTTTTATGATGTTTTCACTTCAAATTCTACTTCATCTGACATAAAATTTCTATGATATCTTTCCTTTAGCTTTCAAATGTCTCATATATAATTTGCCACCCCTTTATTTTCATTGTATGTACACTTTTGTTTTATGTGTTTCATATATAGGGTGACCATATAATTTACTGTTGCAAATGCCTAACCTGTGGAGTAGGGTGGAGGCAGGATGAGGACAGAAAGTTCAGGAGAGGACCAGCTTGCCTGCACACATTATTGGATCCCATCTCAGACAGGCTGCAGCAGCATTGGGTGGTATCCCATTGCCTCTAGCTGCCGTTGCCCTGTTGCTAAGCTAGGTGCAGCTTTCTCTCCTTGCAGGAGTAATCGGCCTGGATGATAATATTTCCATAACAATGTCATAGTGTGGGAATGGGGTATGGGGTTAAGCACCAAGTTAAGAAGCTCTTCCCCAACTTTGCATCCACCTATGAACTCTTGGTACATTTACTTTCTAAGTGATTTCATCTTTTCTCATGACATTAAATCCACCTACAGTCTCATGAATCCCGGTACATGGTTCCAGATCCAACATCTCCCAGAGCTCCAATTGGATATCTAATAGGCATCTTGAGTTGCCATGTCCATAACGTCCTTGAATACTCACCGTCACCATTACCCTTAATGGTATTTCCATTCTACCAACTGCTCAGGCAAAAACTTTGGAGTTAACTTCGACTCCATTTCATTCACACAACTGACCTAGTCCATTAGCACTTCAAAGATTTCTAGAAACAAATTCATTTTCATCACATCCCCAAAACAACATTGCAATAGCCTTCAATCTGGTCTCCCTGCTTTTGTCCTTTTGACCCAGGACAATCTGATCATTAGCCAGAGATACGTGATTAAAACAGTAAGTCAGACAGTACAAAATCTCTGTCCAAAACTGACATGGCTTCTTATTTTTTTCTGAAAAATTTCAAAATCCATGTCCTACCACACAAGCCCCTCCACAATCAACATTCTCACTACTTCTCTGAACTAATCTCCTAACATTCATCCCTGCACTGATTGCACTATTGATCAAAGGGCTTCCTGGTGGATATCCCCAATCCTAACCTAACCCTAACATGTCACACATGGTATTTTGGTGCACTTGGGTTTTCCCCTGCCTAGAACACTGTTCTGTCTCCAAATATCTGCATGGCCTGTTACCTCACGTCCTTCAGGTCTCTGCTGAAATATCACCTTGTTAGAAAAAGATCACTACTTACAAAATAGCAACCACTCGCCTCCTAATACTCCCTATGTCCCTTACCATGCATTATTTTTCTAGAGCATTTATCCACACTTGATATACAATTTATTTGCTTATTTTCTATATCTTACTACTACAGTGCAAAGTCTACTAAACTAGAGATTTTGTTTCTTTGTTCACTGCTGATTTTCTAGCTCCTACAGCAATGTCCGACATGCAGTAGACATTTAATTAAAATTTATATACTGAATGAATGAGATTTATCTGTGCTCCTACCACTAGCTGATTACAGATAAATTCAGATTTAGATATAGGACACAACTATGTCTTACCAGGACCAATTTATGATCAAGAACATGGGACTGTTGGCTATGGTAGGCATACCATTAATAGTTACTGATTTTTTAAGGTAAATGAAAATTTTAGGCCCATGTTTTAACTAACCAAAGTATGAAAGTAGCATAGCTGAGAAGAAGGGTTGTTTTATTACCTATAGGCTCCATAAGGGTTTTCTAGAGTTAAGATGACATGACTTTCAAAGCACTTTTCCACTAGGCAGTTGTTCTGGCATTGTAGAATATTGTACCCATGTGCTGAGTCAAACTACCTTTAGTTTCAAATTTTCTAGATGAGGCGATAGAGTACTTTCACAGCTTAAATTATATTGTCACTTCTTCAGTCAAAATGGTGCCGAATTTTCTCATTTCACTCAGAGATAAAGCTAAAGTCTTTACAGTCTCCTAACGGCCTCCCCATGTGATATGGCTCTGCATTACCTGACTTCATCCCCTTTGATTTTCCACTTTGCTCACTCTGCTCCAGCTATCTTGCTATATCTAATGCCACAAAAACTTCCACCTCAGAACCTTTACAATCACTCTTCTTTTCCTAGAGTGTTCTTTCTCATATCTTCCAGGCTCTACTGCTCATTTCCTTTAGTGAAGCTATACTAGCGATCACACATTTTTTCTCCACGGTGCTTATGATCACCATCTGAGATATAAGGTATCTAAATATCTTGATAGATCTACACAACCACACAGATCTACATAGGATACCTATCTAGATACACATACATACTGTTTTTTCATTATCTGTCTCAATCCCATTAGAAAGTGAGAACTATGAGAGCAGACAATTTTGTCTGGTTTATTCACACTCAAATCTCTGATATTCAGGATGATGTCAGACAGATATTCAACAAATATTTGTGAATGGATAAAACAACAAATGGCATCATCCTCATTTCAAAACTCATTTTAAAAGAAACTTTTCTGGGCGCCTGGGTGGCTCAGTGGGTTAAAGCCTCTACTTTCGGCTCAGGTCATAATCTCAGCGTCCTGGGATCCAGGCCCGCACCGGGCTCTCTACTCAGCAGGGAGCCTGCTTCCTCCTCTCCCTGTCTCTCTGCCTGCCTCTCTGCCTACTTGTAATCTCTCTCTCTCTGTGTCAAATAAATAAATAAAATCTTTAAAAATAAATAAATAAATAAATAAATAAATAAATAAATAAATAAATAAATAAATAAAAGAAACTTTTCTGGGACACCTGGGTGGCT
This sequence comes from Ailurus styani, assembly GCA_002007465.1. NCBI lineage: Eukaryota > Metazoa > Chordata > Mammalia > Carnivora > Ailuridae > Ailurus > Ailurus styani. Next base: position 65,399 of record LNAC01001118.1, read on the forward strand.
CAGTGGGTTAAGCGTCTGACTTCGGCTCAGGTCATGAACTCAGGGTCCTGGGACAAAGCCCATGTCAAGCTCACATCGGGTTCCGCACTCAGAGGGGAGTCTGCTTGTCCCTTTCCCTCTGCCCCTGCTCGTGTTCTTTTTCTCTCTAAAATAAATAAATAAAATTGTTTAAAAATAAAAATCAATAAAAAATTAAAGGAACTTTCCTATACAGCATAGGGAATAAAGTCAATGCTATAATTGTGCCACATGGTAACAGATAGTAACTACACTTGTGGTGAGCATAGCATAATGTATAGAGCTGTGGAATCACTGTGCTGTATAGCAGAAAATAATGTAACTTTGTGTGTCAATTATACTCAAATTAAAAAAAGGAATTTTCCTAGTGAATATTTTAAATCACCTAAAACTCCTTTATTAGTTAAGCATATTGGAAAAATATTCTAATCCATTTTGTTTGATAGGAGACCTAAAAAAAGCTGGTATTTTGGGTGTTTTCTATTAGCAGGTACAATGCTAAGCCACTTACATGCATATCATCTTACTAGAGACCATGCAAGAAAGGTATCAGTATTCTCATTTTATAGATGTGAGAAGTGGGACATAGAAAAATTAATTTAATCTAAGTGATATGGCTACTATTGTAATACTGTGTGTCAACTATATTCAAATCTAAAAAGTGACAAGGCTACTGATGGTTGCACAGGGACACAAACTAAGGTGTGTGTTCACCAAAACTCTTTTAGGCTCCTTATAAAGTCCGCTATAAAAGATGAGAATCATATCAGCTTATCCCTGCAGATAATGAAACTAAGAAAGCAATCATCTAGACTCCATTCCTCTACCATTACCAGCTTTCGGTAACTCACATAATAGATTGTTTTTAATGAGCAAGAACCTTTATAGTCAGAATATTAAAAATAGAACCTGAGAATAATACATTGTAAATAATCACTTAAGTTGCCTTGGTTTATGTATTTAGTGATAAAGCTACATTATTATAGTTCTCTCTATTCATAAAGCTTTGTATGTATGAGGTAATGACGTCTTTTCTTCCTTTGGTCTCTATTAAAATGTACATTGCTTCTGAACTCAAAGGGCTTTACTCTCATGTGATATGGAAAATTTCCAGTCAGGGTTAATTAAGTAGGAACTATAATACTTATGGTAATGACTAATGGACCTTAATATCCTGAGTTATTTTTCCACTAGTTTTGCACATTTGGGACTGAGTGGCCTGCCAGACACACACTGCCACCATACTATCCTGATACTGATTTAAAATTGATCTTTATTTTATTTTATAAAGTCCTATTTTTTAATGGGTCTTCACAGAGTTGCAGCCACAAAAGTTAGAATTTACACTGAGACCTTGCTATAATCTGAATGTTTGTGTCCTCCCAAAATTTAAATGGTGGAATCCTAACCCCTAGAGGTGTTTATATTAGGAGGTGGGGACTTTGGGAAGTGATTAGCTTGAAGGGGGAGAATATGCAACTTAAAAATAATCCTTTTTGGCATATGGATTATCTCGAGCTAGTTATTTTTAAGAAAAAGCAGACAGAGGAGAATCTGAAAACCAAGCAGGAGTATCCTATTGTAAGGAACATTTATATTTATAAAGGAATTCTCCATTTGTAAAGGTATCTCCCTTTCTAGGAAGGATGGATGGAAGGATGGATTTCCTCTTTCTAGGAAGAGAAGGATGACTCTAATCTCTAGAAACTCTTATTATTGGAAAAGGGAAAGTAGACCCTTGTTTACTATGCTTTTTTCTGGTTACCTCACATAACCGGCCCCCTCCACACCCCAGATCGTTCTTGTGCCTTTTGCAGGAGATGATATTTAAGGTGGTGACTTGGGCCATTTTGGAGAGTTATTCAGTTTTCCTGGGTCTCTCCTGTAGTTACAGGAGGTACACATGTTATTAAATTTCTGTTTCTCTCCTGTTAATCTATCTTTTATTATGGGGAGTGGGGGGGGTCTCAGCCAAGAACTTAGAATGGTAGAAGGAAAATCATTTTTCTTCCCCTACAAGTTCATGAGAGTAGAGCTCTCATGAATGGAATCAGTGCCTTATACTAAGGCCCCAGAAAGATCTCTAGCCCCTTCTGCCATGTGAGGACACAGCAGGAAGTCTGCAGCCCAGAAGAGAGACCTCACCTGACCATGCTGGCACTCTGATCTCTGACTTCCAACTTCCAGAACTATGAGAAATATCTCTCTCTTGTTTATAAGCCACACAGTCTGTGGTATTTTGCTATAGGAGCCCAAATGGACTAAGACAGACCTGATACTCTATATAACATGAAAGAATAATCAATTGGCATAACTTAAAGCCACTTGAACTAAAAAGAATGGTGAAAAGATAATGGAATATGGATAATATGAAAATCATTTAAGCATGCTAAAAAAGGAAAAGCCAAGGTTGAGGAATACCAAGTACACATAATTATACTTTCTTTCCACATGCTTCCAAATATGTTACAGATTTTAGTTCTTACATTGGTGTCTGTCATTATCACAATAACCATTCTAAAAACTAAGGAAACAGAAACCCAGAAATATTAAGCAAATTCACCAAGTTCATGGGGATAGTTACGTTCTAGAACCAGACTACAATTCTACAATTCTATGGTCAATTAATCGTCAACAAAGCAGGAAAGAATATCCAGTGGGAAAAAGACAGTCTCTTCCACAAATGCCGTTGGAAAAACTAGACAGCAACATGCAAAAGAATGAAACTAGACCACTTTCTTACACCATACACAAAACTAAACTCAAAATGTATCAAAGGCCTAAATGTGAGACCTGAAACCATAATAATCCTAGAAAAGAAGACAGGCAGTAACTTCTTTGACATCAGCTACAGCAACTTCCTTCTAGATCTGTCTCCTGAGGCAAGTGAAACAAAAGCAAAAATAAACTACTGGGACTACATTAAAATAAAAAAGCTTCTGCAGAGCAAAGGAAACTATCAACAAAACTAAAAGGCAACCTATGGAATGGGAGAAGAAAGATATATGCAAATGACATATCCAATAAAGGGTTAGTATCCAAAATATATAAAGAAGTTAGAAAACTCAACACCCAAAAAACAAATAATCCTATTTTAAACATGGGCAGAAGACAGGAACAGTTTTCTAAGGAAGACATACAGATGGCTAACAGACACATGAAAAGCTGCTCATCACCACTCATCATGAGGGAAATGCAAATCAAAACTACAATGAGATATCACCTCACAACTGTCAGAATGGCTAAAATCAACAACGCAAGAAACAACAGGTGTTGGTGAGGATGTGGAGAAAGAGGAAACTCTTAATCTGTTGGCAGGAATGCAGCCACTCTGGAAAACAGTATGGAGTTTCCTTAAAAAGTTAAAAATAGAACTACCATATGATCCAGCAATGACACTACTGAGTATTTACCCAAAGAATACAAAAACACTAATTCAAATGGATACATGCACCCCTATGTTTACTGTAGTACAATTTATAATAGCCAAGATATGGAAGCAGCACAAATGTCCATTGACAGATGAATGGATAAGGAAGACATACATATACATATATAGAGAGAGAAAGAAACAGAAGGACAGAGAGGGAGAGATTCTTTCTTTCTTTCTTTCTTTCTTTTCTTTCTTTCTTTTCTTTCTTTCTTCCTTTCTTCCTTCCTTTCTTTCTTTATTATTATTATTTGCCCCAGGGGTACAGGTCTGTGAATCATCAGGCTTATACATTTCCCAGCACTCACCATAGCACAAACCCTCCAAGAGGGAGAGATTATTATTGAGCCATAAAAAAGAATGAGATCTTGCTATTTGCAATGACACGTGCAGAGCTAGAGAGTGTAATGTTAAGTGAAATAAGTCAGTCAGAGAAAGACAAATACCATGGTTTCACTCATATATGGAATTTAAGAAGCAAAACAAACAAGGGGAAGGGAGAGAGAGAGAGAAACCAAGACAGACTCTTAACAATAGAGAACAAACTGATGGTCAGCAGAGGGAGGTGGGGGGGGATGGGTGAAATAATGGGTGATGGGAATTAAGGAGTGCACTTGTCCTGATGAGCACTAGGTTATTAAAATAAAAACTTTTAAAGTCAGAATGAGGGGCACCTGGCTGCTCAGTCAATAGAGCATGTGACTCTTCATCTTATGGTTGTGACTTCAAGCCACATGATGGGTATAGAGATTACTGAAAAATAGAAACATCTTTTAAAAAAATCAGACTGAATCATTCGGTTGCATGAGGTGCAAAGTAACACTCTGAACACTTTATCACTGTGTTCTGCTGTTTCGCCACATTTTTTTCATTAATACAGTTCCACTGATCTGACAGTCAATGTGTGAGCCTGCACCACATTGGGCCAATTATTGCAACTTTCAAATGCCAGCGAGTGCCTGGTGTGGTAAATATCTTTCATTAGTCTTGCCATTTCAGATTTTATCAGAATATATATGTCCCCAAGTGTATTTCTGAATGAGTTTAACACCACTTTGTCCAATTCAGGGAAGACTGTGTGATTTTTTATTGTAATTACATAAAACATACATTGAATTTAGGGGGGGAAAACCTCATTACAAATATCAAATGTTCCCTTACAGTAAAATGAACATCTGTTCATTCCAGTCTCCTTTCATATGACTTAGGAGATACCGTGGTTTCTCTTTATGGGTTTAGAACAATTCTTGATAGATTTATTCTTATAAATGCATTAGATATTTTCCTTTCATGTGTGACTTTATATATATATATATATATATATATATATATGTATGTATATGTATATACACAATAAAGAGGTTCAGAATGAGCTTCCCCAAAATGTGCCACTTTGGCACATGGATCATTTCAGCTGAAGACAATCAAGGCCCAAAAGATTCAGGAGAAGTTTTTACCTCCCCCTTAATTGCCTCTAAGAATTTAGGTGGAGGGCCTGGTCCCGGAAGACAGCTGTCCCAGGGATAAGTGGAGAGAGTGGAAGACAGCTGTCCCAGGGATAAGTGGAGAGAGTCCGGGAAGCACTGGGTGTGGTGAGCTGCAGGGAGCTCCAGGGGGCCAGTGTCCCACGGTCTGCAGGGCGTGACAAACAGTTGTTTACCAAACATCTGCTCTTCCCATCTTCCTGTGAACGGTCTTCCTTCCCTTTGAAGCCCCACAGCCCTGCCCCGGTCTGCTGAGCTCAGGATGGCATAGAAGCCTCAACTGCCTCTGAGCCCCTCAAGTCTGTATAGGGTTCCAAAACATACATTTTTTTCTCCTGTTAATCTGTCTTATGTCAATTTAATTAATAGACCAGGGAAAAGAATCTAGAAGGGGAGAAAAAAATTTTCCTCCCCTGCAATAATGATATTACATCATATAGTTATGTTAATATATATTACATATATAATTGGTTTCTACTTACCTGATTTGACTGTCTTAGAGTTTTCATAGTTTTTACTTTATTATCTTGGGATTTCTAACTAGAAAATACACTCTACGAGTTTGCATTGCATCATTAAAATCAAGTGATTTTTGTACATTTAATAGAAAAGATTTTTTTAAAAAAGCCCCCTCATTCTCATTTGTACTGAGTGCTACACATCTCCATACAGGAAGAGTCAAGCAGCATCCCTGATTTGGGTGCTCCCTCCCCCGATGAAACCCCAAATGCTCAATGCCAATAGTCGATGCCAATACTGCCCTCAGCAGGCCTTAAATCACATGTACTAGAGATAGGTTGTTCTCTGTACTCACACACCAGAAGCTGAGTGAGTTTTGGATAGCAAAGGAACGTGTTATTGATAAATATGAGCTATAGAATTAATCATATTGTGGTAATGAAACCCCTTAGTGTGTTGGCTGATTTGCAGTTTAGTAAAGTATTTTCAGGTAGCTTCATTCTTGACCTGTCTGACTACTCCACCAAGAGGGTGGTATAAGGATTACATCTGATTTTTAGAAAAGACAAATGGGTCCTTAGAAGAACAGATGGGAGGTATGATGGTTTGTAACATTTATCTGAGTGTACTGTTGACTTCTAGTCTCCCCTCCTGTGACAAAAGTCAATCTTCCCATGATGATGAAACTCTCGGGGAAGGGATTTATGACAAATGAGTTCTTTTTGAAGGATCTGCCTTTAGGTAGATAAGGGGAGTTCAGAGAAAACCTCTCCAAGTTTGTTATTTTTCAAAAGACTACAGCTCAAAGTAATCAGAATACCGAAATGGCATATTTTGTAGTGGTATATTCTGCTGCCCTTCAAAGCTTTCCTTGGTCACTTTATTTAATTTTACAACCTGGGCCCAAACCAGAACTCCAGATCCCTTTTAACCTGGATGTATATTTTCCCCTTGACCTTTATTTTTATTTAAATCCACTATAGCCAACATAAAAAACTATATTAGCTTCAGGTGTACGATATAGTGATTCAAGAATTCTGCACATTACTCAGTGCTCATCAAGATAAGTGTACCCTTAATCCCCTTCACCTATTTCACCCATTCCCCCCACCCCCATACCATTAGTTTGTTCTCTACAGTTAAGAGTCTAGAGGGTTTTTTGGTCTGTCTTTGTTCATTTGCTTTGTTTCTTAAATTCCAATATGAGTGAAATCATGTGGTATTTGTCTTTCTCTGATTTATTTTGCTTAGCATTAACAGTCTCTAGATCCATCCATGTTGTTGCAAATGGCAAGATTTCATTATTTTTTATGGCTGAGTAACATTCCATTGTATATATATACCAAAACTTCTTTATCCATTCATCTGTCAGTGTGAACTCAGGGTGCTTCCATATCTTGGCTGTTGTAAATAATGCTACAATAAACATAGGGGTGCATTTATCTTTTCAAATTAGTGTTTTCTTATTCTTTGGGTAAATACCCAGTAGTGGAATTATTGGACCATATGGTAGGTCTATTTTTAAATTTTTGGGGACCCGCCATACTGTTTTCCACAGTGGCTGCACCAGTTTGCATTCCCACCAACAGTGCACTACGGTCCCTTGACCTTTATTTTTACCACCCTCTAATGGTATATAACTTATGTCTGTGCTCCTTCCTCCCACCTAGATGCAAGTTCCATGAGGACAAGTATTCTTGATTCTTTTGTTTAATAATGGCATGTAATTGTCACTGAGAAATATTTGTTGAACAAATACTAATTGGCAGTGTGTAACTATTATAATTAAAACAACTGAATATCTAGTTCAAGAAGTGACTGAAGGATCAATGTAGCAAATTAAAAGCTCAAATGAGACCCAATTTCATACTGGAAAAAAAAAAGTAACCTGAAATACCTTACCTTCCCAGTATTTACCCAAATAAATTCCACATGGGTTAAAGGGTAGATTATACAATTTGAACCATAAAATCACAGTCTAGAGAGGGACATATACTATCTATTGTTAAGGAAAGAAAGCTGAAAAGGAAAGAAGTTGCAAAAAGTAGAACAAGCTCATATTTGCACAAACAAAAATGAGGTGGAAAAAAAATGTTATGTGTGTGCATATATGAGTTAGTAGATGGTTGTGTCAGCAAAGAAAAGAATGTGGACAGATAAGTACAAGGTCTTTGGTAATGACTGAGGCTGGATACGTGGACTGAATACTAATTTTTTTCTTCATATAGTAGAGCATTGTCTCAAATATTAGAATAAGCAAGTAATAGCTTTTAATTAAAATTGCACACAGATTTTTTTTATTAAAGTAAATTTAGTGGGCGCCTGGGTGGCTCAGTGGGTTAAAGCCTCTGCTTTCGGCTCAGGTCATGATCTCAGGGTCCTGGGATCGAGGCCCGCATCGGGCTCCCGGCTCAGCGGGGAGCCTGCTTCCCCCTCTCTCTCTCTGCCCGCCTCTCTGCCTCCTTGTGATCTCTCTCCCTCTGTGAAATAAATAAAATCTTTAAAGTAAATTTAGCTCCTACCATATTAAACAAATTAAAGTCTTGAAGTCTCAAGCTTCCCAATCTGTAAAAAGGGATATTCCTGGCCTTATGACTAGTAACAACAATTATGATAATGATAATTATTTACCAGCTTCTCACTGACAGTTCAGGGACTGTACTAAGAGCTATTATGTGGTTCTACTCATTTCATCTGCATAATAAAACTCATGACAGAAAATATTATTATTTCTACCTCAATGATCTGTCAAGAGGATTAAATGAGCCAACACACATGAAAATACTGCTATAAACTGAACACAATTGAGAAATGGAAGTAATTACGTCATTTTTATATGCAGTCATACATCTACCGAAACAAATTTATTGATAATTTAGTTTGTTTAGTCCTTGAGGACTTACATCCTTGGCTCTCAGCATATGAGCACTCTGAACAATCCAACCCATTAGCTCAGCTTAATCACCACTCCAGTATCACCATGTTATTTATTATGGTAGTAATCAGCCACTCTTAGAGACTTCATCAAAAATAAAATATGTGGGGGCACCTGGGTGGTGCAGTCAGTTAAGCACGCGACTCCTGGTTTCAGCTCAGGTCATGATCTCATGGTCATAGGCTCGAGCCCCGCACTAGGCACTGTGTTCAGTGCAGAGTCTGCTTGAGGTTCTCTCTTCCCCTCCCTCTACCCCTTCTGCTAGTGCTCTCTCTCTCTCTCTCTAATAAATAAAAATCTTTAAAAAAATAAAATAAAATATTTGGGAGGATCAAGAGATACAAACATCCAGCTATAAAATAAATAAGTCTTGGGAATATATGTATAGCATGGTGAATACAGACAATAATATTGTGTTAACTTTGTATGATAACAGGAAGTAGGTAATTAAACTTACTATGATCAGTTTGCAATGTATACAAATGTCAAATTGCTATGTTGTACACATGAAACTAATATAATATTGTATGTCAATTATACTTCAATAAAAACATAAAAATAAAAAAAACTGTGCTTGAAAAGACACTATTAAAAAATGAAAAGGCAGCCCACAGAATGGGAGAAAATACTCACAAATTTTATATTTGATAAGAATTTATTATCCAGGATATATCACTAACTTTTCCAACTTAACAACAAGAAGACAGTAGGGGCGCCTGGGTGGCTCAGTCATTAAGCCTCTGCCTTCGGCTCAGGTCATGATCCCAGGGTACTGGGATCAAGCCCCGGATCGGGCTCCCTGCTCTGCGGGAAAGCCTGCTTCTCCCTCTCCCACTCCCCCTGCTTGTGTTCCCTCTCTCGCTGTATCTCTCTTTGTCAAATAAATAAATAAAATATTTTTTTAAAAAACAATAAGAAGACATTCCAATTTTTAAAAATGAGAAAATGTTTGGGGAGCCTGAGTGGCTCAGTCAGTTAAGTGGCTGACTCGGATTTGGCTCAGGTCGTGATCTCAGCGTCCTGGGATCAAGCCCAATGCCAGGTTCCCCGCTCAGCGGGGAGTCTGCATCCCTTCTCCCTCTGCCCTTCCTGGCACCCTGCTCACATACTCTCTCTCTCTGAAATAAATAAATCTTTTTAAAAATTGGGAAAAGGATCTAGATATTTCTCCAAAAAAGATCAACGAATGGCCAATAAGTACATAAAAAGATGCTCAATATCATTAGTCATTAGGGGGATGCAAATCAAAACCAAAACGAGATACCACTTCACATCCTATAAGTAGGGCGCCTGGGTGGCTCAGTCGCTTAAGCGGCTGCCTTCAGCTCAGGTCATGATCCCAGGGTCCTGGGATCGAGTCCTACATCAGGCTCCCTGCTCAGCAGAGAGCCTTCCTCTCCCTCTGCCTATTGCTCTACCTACATGTGCTCTCTATCTCTCTGTCAAATAAATAAATAAAATCTTAAATAAATAAATACATCACATCCTATAAGTTGATGAAAATTAAGAAAAAAAGACATTAGCAATTCTTTTTTTTAAAAGATTGTATTTATTTATTTGAAAGAGACTGAGCCAGAGGGAGAGGGAGAAAGAATCTGAAGCAGACTCCACACTGAGTGCAGAGTTCAACTTGGAGCTCATATCTCATGACTGCGAGATCATGACCTGAGCCAAAACCAAGAGTTGGTTTAACTGACTGAGCCACCCTGGCACCCTGACAATAGCAACCCTTTGCAAGTTTGTTGAGAAAACATTGCTGGTGAGAATGTAAATACGGCAGTTACCTTGAAACAAAGTCTGACATTTCCTCAGAATGTTCAAATATAGAGTTACTGTATGACCCATCAGTTCTACCTAAGGTCAATTCCACCCAAGAGAAGGCAATACACATGTCCACACAAAAACCTGCACACAAATATTCATAGAACTGTTATTCATAAGAGCTAAAAAGTGTAAAAAACACACATAACCATGAACAGATGAATGGACAAATACCATGTGGCATATCCACACAATGGAATAGTATTCAGTGATAAAAAAAAGAATGAGGTAATGACATAGCAATAAGTCTTGAAAATAGGCCAGGTGAAAGGAAATGGATACAAAAGGCCATATATTGGGGTACCTGGGTGGCTCAGTTGGTTAAGTGTCTGTCTGCCTTTGACTCCGGATCAGGGTTCTGGGATTGAGCCCCATGTGGGGCTCCCTGCTCAGTGAGGAGCCTGCTTCTCCCTCTGCCTCTACCTCCATCTTCCCCTGCTTGTGCTTGCTCGCTCTTGGTCTCTCCGTCGAATAAATAAATACAATCTTTTACAAAGGCCATATATTATATTATTTCACTTACGTGAAATGTCCATTATGAGCAAATTCATAGAGCTACAAAGTAGAATAGCGACTGCCAGGTGCTGGAGGAGAGAGATGCCCAGTGACGGCTAATGGATACAGAGTTCATCTATGCATGTCAACATACCAATGGAAGTTAATCACGATCGAAAGGATGGGGTTCTCAGAATAGATGGAGCTTAACCCCTGATATAAGTACAAAATAAGGCAAGAAATCCAGCTTTGCTTGTCCTGGAAAGATACCCAGCCTTCTTTATATATGTCCAGAAAGAGTAAGATAAATTTATGTCTAACAATGTTTTATATTTGGGGTTTGGGTACGAACATTTTCTCATTTTTTACATTCATTCTCTTTGTTGATTATTAATTGTGACAAGTGATATTGTTGTGTTTTTCATTTTTTGCCCCACCACCTTATCTCTCATACAATCTAGCCATGTGGCTTTCTTGAAGTACTAATCTGTAGAGGAATTTGGAATGGAGAAAAGGGAAATTTCAGCTTGCATCATGAATTCCTGAAATAACTTATTATGGCAGAAAATATTTGTAGTTCTTGTATCTGATAAGAGAGTCTTACACATATTATATAAAGAATTCCTATGACCCAATAGTAAGAAGGCAAGCTAATGACTTTTGTTGTTTTTTTATTTTTTCTTTTTCTTCAAGTTTTTATTTTAATTACAGTTAGTTAACACACAGTGTAATATTAGGGTAGAATTTAGTGCTTCATCACTTACATACAACACCCAGTACTCATCATAAGTGCCCTCCTGAATCCCCATTACCCATTTAACCCATCCCTCTGCCCACCACTCCTCTAGTAACCCTCAGTTTGTTCTCAATAGTTAATAATCCCTTTTCTGGTATGCTTGTCTCTTTTTTTCCCACATGTTCATCTGTTTTGTTTCTTTTTTTTATTTTTTAAATATTTTATTTATTTATTTATTTGACAGAGAGAGAGAGAGCACAAGTAGGCAGAGCGGCAGGCAGAGGCAGAGGGGGAAGCAGGCTCTCCGCCAAGCAGGGAGCCAGATGCGGGGCTCGATCCCAGGACCCTGGGATCATGACCTGAGCCAAAGGCAGCAGCTTAACTGACTGAGCCACCCAGGCACCCTTTTTTTTTTAATATTTTATTTATGTTTTGTTTCTTAAATTCCACATATGAGTGAAATCATATGGTATTTGTCTTTCTCTGACTGACTTATTTCACTTACATTATACCTTCTAGCTCCATCCACATCATTATGAATGGCGAGATTTTATTCTTTTTATGAATAATATTCAATTGTGTGTATGTGTATATATATACCCCACATCTTCTTTATCCATTCATTAGTCAATGGACATTTAGGTTCTTTCAATAATTTGACTACTGTTGATAATGTTGCTATAAACATCGGGGTGCATGTATCCTTTTAAATCAGTAATTTTGTATCCTTTGGGTAAATACCCATTAGAGCAATTGCTGGATCGTAGGGTAGTTGTGTTTTTAACTTTTTGAGAAACCTGTATACTGTTTTCCAGAGTGGCTGCACCAGTTTGCATTCCCACCAACAGTGCAAGAGGGTTCCCCTTTCTCTGCATCCTCGCCAACATCTGTCGTTTCCTCACTTCTTGATTTTAGCCATTCTGACTGCTGTGAGGTGGTATCTCACTGTGGTTTGGATTTGTATTTCCCTGACACCAAGTGATGTTGAGCACTTTCTCATGTGTCTGTTGGCCATTTGTATATCTTTGGATATACCTGCTGTTTCCTATGTTGTTAATTTTAGCCATTCTGACAGGTATGAAGTGATATCTCATTGTGGTCTTGATTTGTATTTCCCTGATGGTCAGTGATGTTGAGCATCTTTTCATGTGTCTGTTGCCATCTATATGTCTTCTTTGGAAAAAATGGAATTTAAGCTAATTAAAAAGTAGGGGAGGGCTTCCTGGCTGGCTCAGTCAGTAGTAGAGCATAAGACTCCTGACCTAGGGGTTGTAAGTTCAAGCCCCACATTGGGTGTAGAGATTACTTAAAAATAAAATATTTTTTAAAAGTAGGCTCTACTCCCAGTGTGGGGCTTGAATTCACAACCCTGAGATCAAGAGTCAGATGCTCTACCAAATAAGCCCACCCAGGTGCCCCCAAAAAAAGATCTTTTAAAAAAGTAGAGGAAGTGGATTTGAATAGATATTTAATCAAAGAACATATGCTAATGGTCAATAAGCACATAAAATGATCCGTATGATTAGTCATCAGGGAAATATAAATTAAAAACACAATGAGATACCACTTTATAGTTACTAGCCTATAGTAAAGAAGACTGTAACAAGTATTGGTGAGGATGGGGAGAGACTAGAAAAATTATACATTGCTGTTAAGATTACAAAATAATTCAGCCATTTTGGGAAACACCATAGCTATTCCTCAAAACATTAAACATAGAGTTTACTTATGATCCAGCATTTCCACACCTAGTTACATACTCAAGGTAAATAAAAATAGGTCCAAACACTTGAACATGAATGCTCATAGCAGCATTATTCATAATAGCTAAAAATTGGAAACAACCCAAATGTCCATCAACTGATGAACAGATATGCAAAATGTGGTCTAGCTATACAACAGAATAGTATTCAGTCATAAAAAGGAATGAAGTACTGGTACGTGCTACAACATCTATGTGCCTTAAAAACAATATGATAACTGGAAAAAAGAAACAGGCATCAAATACCTCATATTATATGACTCCATTTACATGAAATGCCCAGAAATTCAAATCTAAAGCAAAGAACATAGATCAGTGGTTGCCTGGGGCTACAACAGGAAGCCAAATCTAAATGAGCAATAAATTTCTTTTAGACTTGAAGGCAATGCTGTAAATTTAGTTACAGTAATGGGTGCACACATCTAGATGTACTAAAACTCACTGAATTGTATGTATAACATGAAACCAACATATTTTATGGTATGTGAATTACACCACTAATTTTTTTTTTAAGAAGAGAAAACAGCGCTACCATATTCAGCGTTCTACTTGGGAAGGTGGCCTTGCATAGATTATAATATGAACTGCACCTTTCTGAGTAGAGTAATGTTAACAAGGCAAAGCTTGTGGTGGGCTTGGTAAGGCACAGAGGTGCTCTCTTTTGAGCACCTGATCAAAAAAATTAGCAATACAAAGCGGGGTGCAACTTTTTTTTCTCTGCCTCAAGCTATCATATAACTCCACGAAAGACTGGCTGGCCCCAGTTTTTTTTTTTAATTTCACCACTATATATGTGTTTCCCTCTGTCTGAAACGGTATCACGATTTCTCCCCGGAAACAATCTTGAATCCGTAAAAATGATACAGGATGCTCTGAATTCGACCCTTAAAAACCCTCAGTGAATGGATTACTTTGCTAGTTAATTCTTGTTAACATTTTATATGAGAAAGTAAAGAATAAAGCATGTGGGAACATTCTAGAAAAGGATAGGTTCTATACTCACTATTTAGAAAAATGTCCCGGAAAACTGCAGCAAAGCTCCGTCCTCAGCCGGTCAGAGCCGTTGGCAGGAAACTTATTCCTCCCTGGGGACGTGGTCCAAGTTGTCCCGAAGCTGCAGGAGCACCTCATTAGTCCTGAGGAAACTTAAGTTCTCCTGTCACTGTGAATGAAAAAGGCGCCGACATCAGCGGGCAGACCACGCATGCGCGTCACACGAGCCACAAATGGTGGGTTCGCGCGCCCCCTGCTGGCCCCGAGGGCACAACGCAGGAAACTCGAGCCAGGTCGTTTAAAGGTGGCTGTGCCCTTTGGTAGTGATCCTGCTGAATTGCTGTGATTCAGTGTTACGATCATTCACTGCCATAACTTGGGAAATTGAAACGGACATGGAGCTCATTGTTCTGTGCCCAGATAGGAATTTATAGTGGCAACATGAAGCTAAGTTCAAAGTCAATATACAAAATTCAGTTGATTTTCTATATCCCAATAATAAATAATTGGAATATGAAAGGCACAATACCGTTTACAGTACACCAAAAAAACAACAGAAAAAGAAATCCTCAAATATAACTCCAACAAAATATTTACAGACTTTTATGGAAAAAATATGAAACACTCTTGAAAGCAAATGAAAGAAAAATAAATCTATTGGGATACAGTCCTTGTTTATGATTTTTTTTCTTTGGTGAGAACATTTAAGTTCTCTCTTATACAAATGGTGTTATCAACTATAGTACTATATTTTATATTATATATATTATATTATATATATTAATATATATTAATATTAATATATTATATATATTAATATATTATATATATTAATATATTATATATATTTATATTAGATCTTCAGACCTCACTTATCTAATAGCTGGAAATTTGTGCCCTTTTACCAACCTTTCTCTACTTCCCCCACCCTCACGTCCCTGATGTTTTCCTAAAAGTTCTTATCACAAGAAAAAAACTGTAGGGCGCCTGGGTGGCTCAGTGGGTTAAAGCCGCTGCCTTCGGCTCAGGTCATGATCCCAGGGTCCTGGAATCGAGGCCCACATCGGGCTCTCTGCTCAGCAGGGAGCCTGCTTCCTCCTCTCTCCTCTCTCTCTGCCTGCCTCTCTGCCTACTTGTAATCTCTCTCTCTGTGTCAAATGAATAAATAAAATCTTTTAAAAAAAACTGTAAATATGCTGATGGATGTTAACTAATCTTGTTTTGATAATCATTTTGCAGTATATACATATATAAAATCATTATGTTCTACAGCTAAAACTAATACAATGCTGTATGTCAGTTGTATCTCAATAAAAGAATAGCATCTCCATCTTGTTTGTAACTACATTCAGATACTTTAAAAGATTCAGTTGGGTAAGCTTCCAACTCTTGATTTCAGCCCGCGTCATGATCTCAGGGTCATGAGATCAAGCCCAAGTAGGGCTCCATGCTCAGCATGGAGATTCTCTCTCTCCCTCTCCTTCTGCCCCTCCCCCCACCCAGGCTTTTGCATGCGTGTGTGTGTGTGTGTGTGTGTGTGTGTGTGTAAAACATATGTGCTTTAGTCTGAATGTTTGTGTCTTCCCCAGATTCACACATTGAAACCTAATCCCCAGTGTACTGGTATTTGAAGGTGATGCCTTGAAGAGGTAATCAGATCATATCTCTCCTGCTCTCAAAAAATAAATAAAAGATCTGTTCTTTATTAATGGCAGACCAAAATTAATTACATGAAACTTAATACAAATAAGTGTGAAGATCCCCACATAAGTTCATAAACTAATGTAGACGTATAAAATAGGGAAAACTGTCTTAAGAGAATCAAAAAAAAAGGTGGGGATAATGGAACAGCTGAGTACAGAATAAAGAGTTGAAAAGTGTAAAATGTCTGCTTCCTTTTAAGTCATTTTATACTTTTATCAATTACTGATTAATTAAATTAATTTTATTTAGTTAATTTTACTTTTATTAACTTAGAATTTACTTTTCCCCTTTAGTTTTTTCCTCTTCAAATATTTTACCGATTCATCCTTTAATGGATGTCGGAGATAATTTATAAAGGGTTTGCTAGAATTACATAATCTAAGAATTATTTCTGGAAATGTTATTAATATGATCATTTTTTAATATTTCAAATCAACTAAAGTAAATATTTTCACTTCCTAGATAAAATCTATTTCTGTGACAGTTATTTATTTAGAAAATTTTAATTAATGGGGCACCTCGGTGGCTCAGTTGGTTAAGCCTTCCATTCTTGATTTTGGCTCCAGTCATGATTTCAGGGTTATGAGATCGAGCCTGCATTAGGCTCTGTGCTGGGTGTTGAGCCTACCTAAGATTCTTTCTCTGTCCCTCCCCCTCCTCTAAAAAAATTATTAAGTACTTCTATGTACAAGGCACTATTTTGGTTGCTTCGGTTACAACAATGCTTGAAGACAGACCAAATTCCTGTCCCTGTAGAGCCTACATTGTAGAAGAACACACTAGAAAATTAATGATTAAAAAGTAAAATACATCGTATGTATATCAGGCAGTGATATATGCTTTGGTGAAAAAATACAACAGGTAAGAAGAGGGAGTGTAAGGAGAATTATGTTTGTTAGTTTTACAAAACTAGAATTAGTTTTACAAGTAGGATTTGGAATACGTGTAGAGTCTCTAAACAGCTGCGACAAAGATTGGAATTGGGCGGCATAGTTGGTATAGTCTCAAAGGAATGGATTTAAAACTGGAATGAATAAGGTGTGAGAAAGAATGGTATGGAAATGGCAATGGGGAGTGTAAGTATCATGAAATCCAGGAGTGAGGAAGGCTAACAATCACCCCTTGGGGAGGATTCAAGGGAAACAGTGTCCTCAGAGGAGAGTCAGGTTTTAATTAGAGCAAGAAGATAAACTCCAGGGAATAACATAAGGATGTTCACTTTGTTTTGGGACATCTTATTATATTAAAATGCAGTGATTTTCATAGGTTTCCTGAATTTCTAGAGTTTGGTCATATTTTTTTTAAAGATTTTATTTATTTATTTGACAGAGAGAGAGAGATTACAAGTAGGCAGAGAGGCAGGCAGAGAGAGGAGGAAGCAGGCTTCCCGCTGAGCAGAGAGCCCGATGTGGGCCTCGATCCCAGGACCCTGAGATCATGACCTGAGCTGAAGGCAGAGGCTTTAACCCCTGAGCCACCCAGGCGCCCTTTGGTCATATTTTTTAAACGAATTTTCCTTAGTTGATGTAAAGAAATGGATCATAAGAGCTTTTGAGTTTCCTTTTGTAGCATTGTATGTATATGGCAAATAACATTGTGCACATTTGAAACTACTAAAATTTGAAATAAGGAGAAATTAGGCAGAAATCCTTTCATCATCTTGATAGAAACATAATTATATGTAAATTAAACAGTAGCCAATATGCGCTTTTAATAGAATAGTAATCATCACGACCATAGAGTATAACAGGAAAATGCAGAACAGGAAAACCTGGACCCTGTAGTATATATTTTTAATTTTGCTAGAAATCATATTTTCTATCATCCATTTATATATGGAACAAAGCAGAATTTTTAACTTTTGCCATTTCGTTTTGCTTTTGCTAACTACCTTTTAAAAAGATTTTTGGAAGCATAATGGGTATACAACAACTACACATATTAAAAGTACACTATGTTTGTGCTTTGGTGAATGCTGTGAAAGATGTAATCCTGATGATTCACAGACCTGTACCCCTTGGGCAAAGAATAAAAATAAAATTAAAAAAAAGTACACTATGATAATTTCTGACATATATACACACATGAAAGGTGTCCATCATCCTCAAAAATTTCTTCAAGCAGCTTTGTAACATCTCCCTCCTGGTTAATCCCTGCTGCCTTTCTCCAAACTCAAACGAAGACAAATATTGATATGCTTTCTGTGACAATAGATCAGTTTGAATTTTCTGGCAATTAATGTATATGGAATCATAGAATATGCACTCTTTATTGTATTCTTACCTTCACTCAGGATAATTATTTTGTGATTAATCCATGCTGTTGCATGTGTTCTTAGTTTATTCATCTCTACTGCTGAATAGTATTCCATTATATGAATATACCTAAATTTGTTTTCCAAACACCTATTGGTATATATTTCGGTTGTTTATAGTTATTTTGTTATTATGAATAAACCTATTATAAACATTTATGTATAAATCTTTGCATCACATGTTTTCATATTTCTTGAATAAACACCTAGGATTAGATTGGATCAATCATAGGTCATATGGTAGGTGTGTGTTTAACTTTTTATGAATCTGCAAAAATTTTTTTCAAAGGGATTGTGCTATTTACATTCTGACCATCAGTATAGTAGACTTGCAGCTTTCCACAGCCTTGCAAACATTTGGTATCATCAATATTTTCAATTTTAGAGTACCTTATAATAGGTACACAGTAGTGTCTTATTGTGATATTGCATTTCCCTAATGACTAATGAATAACCATGTTTCCATAGGCTTATTTGCCGTCCCTATATCTTCTTTAATTGTGTCTGTTCAAATATTTTGCCTGTTTTTATCGGGTTGTTTCATTTATTATTGAGTTTTGAGGGCTCTTTGTGTATTCTCTACACAAGTTCTTCATCACATATGTAGTTAGCAAACATTTTCTTACAATCTGAGGTTTTCATTATCTTTACAGTTTCTTTCAATGATCAGAATCGGAATGAGGTCCAATTTATCTCTTTTTCTCATCAATAGACTGGGTTTTTTTTGGCATCTTAGAAATGGTTTCAAAGTAGCAAATATTTCCTCCTATGTTTTCTCTTTTTAGGTGGATTTTTTTAAATTGTGTTATGTTAGTCACCATAAAATACATCATTAGTTTTTGATGCAGTGTTCCAAGATTCATTGTTTATGTACAACACCCTCCTATGTTTTCTTATTGAAGCATTACTGTTTTAGGTTTTTTATTTAGGTCTATGATCCATTTTCAATTTTATACGGTGAGATACATAGATCAATAGTTATCTTTTGCATGTGAATATGCAATTGCTGCAGACATAAATTTTGAAAAGACTATCCTTTCTCTTTTAATCATCCTTTGAATCTTTGTTGATAATCAATTTTCTATCTATGCATAGATATGTGGTTTCATTTCTAAACTTTCAGTCACATTTCATCTATATATTTCTACCATTATACCAATACCACACTGTCTTGGTCATTGTTATTTTATAAAACTTCTTGAAACCAAGTAGTATAACCCTTATAACTTTGTTCTTTTTAAGTTCTTTTGGCTATTCCAAGCCCTTCGAATTTCCATATAAATATTAGAGTCAGTCATCAATTTCTATTAAAACAAAGCTTTGGGTTTGCAAAATGATCACCAAAATAAGCCTAGTTAACATCCATCACTGTATAGTCAGAAAAAATCTTTTTAGATGTACTTTAGATGTACATCTTTTTTTAAAAATATTTTATTTATTTATTTGACAGAGAGAGATTACAAGTAGGCAGAGAGGCAGGCAGAGAGAGAGGAGGAAGCAGGCTTCCCGCTGAGCAGGGAGCCCGATGCGGGCCTTGATCCCAGGACCCTGAGATCATGACCTGAGCCGAAGGCAGCGGCTTTAACCCACTGAGCCACCCAGGCGCCCGGTAGTCCTATTTTTAACAATAAATGTACTGTTATTTCAACATAATTAGGAAGCCTGGACAAATATATGAAAGTGTTATTTGTTATTTGTTCTATATCTCTTTATCAATCTCTTTGAACTTGCAGTTCAAATTTTGATTAGACAAACAAATTTATATCATGACTATTAAAGGAAGTTCAATAATTTTGAACTTATGTATAATAAGTTTTTGCCTAACAATTTTTAACTTTTTATTTGAAATAATTATTGATTCACAGGAAGTACCAAATATAGTACAGAAGGGTGTCATGTACCCATCACCCAATTTCCCTCAACGGTTACATCTTACGTAGTTATAGTACAATATCAAAATTAAGAATTCGACATTGGGCGCCTGGGTGGCTCAGTGGGTTAAAGCCTCTGCCTTTGGCTCGGGTCATGATCTCAGGGTCCTGGGATCGAGGCCCGCATTGGGC
>LNAC01001118.1:85634-112542 GCA_002007465.1 Ailurus styani
CCTGCCTCTCTGCCTACTTGTGATCTCTCTCTCTGTGTCAAATAAATAAATAAATAAATAAATAAATAAATAAATAAATAAATAAATAATTCAACATTGGTCTCTTCCTCCACCCTTCCTTCCCCAGGGGGACAAAAAGGATTCAACATTGGCATAATGTGTGTATATTGTTCTATATCATTTTATCATGTGTTGATTTGCGTACCTACGACCACAGTCAATACAGAACCGTTTCATAACCCAAAAGATCTCACTCAAATTATTGCTTTATAGTCGCAACCATCCCATATTCCCCACCATACCGAACCCATGGAAACCATTTCTCTATCTTTCTGGGACTCTTATTGTCCAGGTAGTACTATATCAATGCATCTATCTTTGCTTCTTTTTTCTTTCCCCAGTGTGCTTTGCTTCTTCTAAAAGATTTCCTCCAGCTAAAATTTCTTATCTATATGATTGCTTTATGCTTCTCAGGACAAAACCACATCTCCAGCATCTGTCTTCAAATTCAAGAATTGTTCATTGTCATGTACCTCTGGGATCTGCTTGTGTGGTGTGTCCTCTCTATTTACTACAGGTTAAACTACAGTCCTATCTCCACTGCAATTGGCAGCCCTAACATCTTCTCATTATTTGGGGTTTCAGCTGCTCCTGGCTTCATATAAGAAGTGTACATTTCCACTGCTTTATTCTCCTTGTGAATTCCAAGAAGAAAAGGCAGATAAGTGACTTTAAACTAATGTGCTCATACTAGAAATCCTCTATTACTGTATTTTCATTTCAAGTCCCAAAATGATAAAAGCAAATTTATAATCCTCTTAACTCTGAACAAGACACAAGGGGAAATTACGGATTGCCTACTTCTCTAATTCCCTAAGACAAATTGTTTTTCTGCACATAAGTCCCTATGAGAAATGACTATTTGCACTAGTTATGATCTTTTATTTGTTCTCTTATCTCAATA
Source organism: Ailurus styani (assembly GCA_002007465.1). NCBI lineage: Eukaryota > Metazoa > Chordata > Mammalia > Carnivora > Ailuridae > Ailurus > Ailurus styani. Next base: position 86,599 of record LNAC01001118.1, read on the forward strand.
TAGTTCTTGCAACATTTGACTAATTTTAAAATATGATTTCCTGAGGAATCAAATTGTGTTTTTCTGCTTCATACAATCTCCCCAAAACTTGTGCTCATCTACCTTCTACCTAAGTTGACTAGATATTTATGATGTTTTTATTTTCTCCATTCCCAATACCTGGTAGTTAATAGCTCTAAATGTTAACTAGTATGTTCTGGGCAAAGACGCACAAGTAGAAAACAGTTTCTCCTATCTAACTGCAAGGGAGGTTTGGGAATATCAGGTTCATTGTAACATTTGTGTAGCTGATGGCTCACAATGGATGTATGTTTTCCTAAATCTGTATTATTCAGTGGTAGTTTTCCCATAGTCAGCAAAAAATAACAGATACCCAGTTACATTTGAACTTTAGATAAACAACAGATATTGTTATATTTTGGTATAACTATCCTATGAAGTGACTGTGCTATTTAATGGTAATTTTTCTCACCATTTCCACATATATTTTTTCAAAAGTGGACATGCTGTCCCTAACTAAATAAGTGCAACGTCTTTACTAATTCAGTGCAGGCTTTTAATATAAATGAAAACATTAGGAATATGGAGCTTAATTACAACTTTAGTAATCCAATTGAAACCTTGTTTGTGGTAAAATAATTAATTTATATAGTGATTGAAGTATTTTGTTATATTTCACAGACTTAAAATGATCCCAAATTAAGTAAATAAACGTATTTATAGGCATATATAATTTTAAACACCAATATCTGCCTTAAGCATCTAAACTTTTATATATAATGGTACACTTATTTTTCTTCTGATTTTATACCAGGGAAACCTGATGCTGAAAGAATTCAGGAAGACTGAACATTCCCCAATGTTACATGATTATGTTCACATGGAGATAATTCCCAATAATCCCATTAATAGATATAATATATTCTTTTTGGTAATATGGGAAAGATCTATAAGAATATTGGAGAAAACTCGTTAACATTTAATATTCTATTCAGTACTGTTATGTCAATGAATCTGTAAACTCAAAAACATTTGAGACTATTAGTTTCTATAAAATCCTTTATAAATATATAAATTTTCTTGGAGAACATTATTGATAATTTCCCTTTTCTAAACAAAACTAACTCTACTGATTTTGAGATTATGTATTTCCTTAAAGCCATCATTCTCATAAATCACTTCATATTATTGTGACATATATTGTGACTTCATATAATTCTAACTGAAACTCTGAAAAATTCTTATGAAGAGTTTCGTCCTCAATAGATTGATTTAATAAATTCTTATTGTTTATATTTACTTTGTATACTTAACGACCACAAACAATTAAGTAAGCTAGTTAAAACCTATGTGAGTTACGAATTACGTTATTTTGGTTGAAGTGAGTTAATTTTGTATAAATTGTGAAGTTTAAGTTCAGGTCTTTTTTTTTTTTTTTTGCCTATGGATAATCAAACTGTCTAGCATCATTCATTGAAAGACTATATTCCATTGAATTGGTTTTTCACCTATATCAAAAATAAGTTGTTCGGGCACCTGGGTGGCTCAGTGGGTTAAGCCTCTGCTTTCGGCTCAGGTCATGATCTCAGGGTCCTGGGATCGAGGCCCACATCGGGCTCTCTGCTCCGCGGGGAGCCTGTTTCCTCCTCTCTCTGCCTGCCTCTCTGCCTACTTGTAATCTCTCTCTGTCAAATAAATAAATAAAAATCTTTAAAAAAAATTTAAAAAATAAATAAGGTGTTCATCCTTGTCTGGGGGTCATTTCTAGGTTCTCTATTGTGTTCTATTTATCACTGTGTCTGCCCCTCCACCAATACCACATACTCCTTTTTTTTTTTTGACCCCAGGGGTACAGGTCTGTGAATTATCAGGCTTACACCTTTCACAGCACTCACCATGGCATAAACCCTCCCCAATGTCCATAACCCATCCACCCTATCCCTACCCTCCCACCCCCCAAGCAACCCTCAGTTTGTTTCACGTACTCTTGATTAGTATTACTATACAATATGCCTGGAATTTGGTAGAATGTTTCTTCCAATTTTATTCATTTTTTTAAAATTTTTTTAAAGATTTATTTATTTGACACAGAGAGAGAGATCACAAGTAGGCAGAGAGGCAGGCAGAGAGAGAGGAGGAAGCAGGCTCCCTGCCGAGCAGGGAGCCCAATGTGGGCCTTGATCCCAGGACCCTGAGATCATGACCTGAGCTGAAGGCAGAGGCTTTAACACACTGAGCCACCCAGGCGCCCTCTTCCCATTTTATTCTTTCACAGAATGTTTTTTAACTATTCTAGTTCCTTCGTCTTTTCATGAAAATTTTAGAATAATCTTGTCTGTATCTACAAAGAATCTTGCTGGTATTTTAATAAGAATTGCCTAAAACAGGTAGGCTCAGTCAGTTAAGTGTCCAACTCTTGATCTGGGCTCAGGTCTTGATCTCAGTGTTGTGAGTTCAAGCCCTGCATTAAGCTCCATGCTGTGTGTGGAACTTGGTTTAAAAAAATTATCTCAAACCTGTAGAGCAGAAGTACCTAAAACTTGTATAGCAAGTTGGGAGGAATTAACACTTTTGTCATGATGATTTCCAATCCATGGATATAATATGTCTCTCTATTTATTTAGCTCTTCTTTGATTTTTTTATCAGCATTTTATAGTTTTCTGCATACAAGTCCCATACATGTTTTGTTAGAGTTACACCTAAGTATTTCATATTAAGTGATTATAATGGTATTGGATTTCAAGTGCTAATTTCTACATGTTCACAGCTAGAAAATCAAAATAAAATTGACTTTTGTATGTTGATTTTGTATCCTGTGGATTAATTAAATTCATTTGTTATATTCAGAAGATTATTTTGGGATATTCTCTTCAGATATTCTGGGTGTTTTTTGTTTTTTAAAAGATTTTAATTATTTATATGACAGAGAGAGATCACAAGTAGGCAGAGAGGCAGGCAGAGAGAAAGGAGGAAGCAGGCTCCCCACTGAGCAGAGAGCCCGATGCGGGGCTCGATCCCAGGACCCTGAGATCATGACCTGAGCCGAAGACAGAGGCTTTAACTCACTGAGCCACCCAGGCACCCTCTCTTTAGATATTCTGTGTGGAAAACCATGCTTTCTACAAATAAAGGCAACTTTATTGCTTCTTTTCTGATTTGTATGACATTTGTTTTTTTCTTATTTTATTGTGCTGGATAGAATTTCCCGTACTATATTGATAGGCAGGTGAGAAATATTCAGCCAGATATTTTTAGCAAGTTTTTTAATGAAATGCAAAGAATGAGCGTAGACTACTTCAGAGTATGGAAACCCTGGGAGACAGCTCTTAAACATGTGCAAGGTGATCTCCATAAAAGGCATGAAAAAGAGTGGGGTAAGTGTTGAAGGAGGTGAGCAGCCATTGCTGAGAGAAAGTCATGAAGCTCTGCCCAAAATCTTCTCCACTATGGAACAAATGTCTTAAGCTTCTGGAGGAAGGGCAGGAAATCTTGTTTTACCTGGGACACAGAATAAGACCCATCAAAGCTGGGTGAAAGAAAAAGTAAAATATTCTCTACTTCTGGGCGAAGGACAGACCAATGATCTGGGCTCAGATCATTTGGGAGTTCCTATGAATGCAGGAAAGGCAACATTGTTCAGAAAGGCTTATCCATATGAACCTAGTATTGGGCTGATTTAAGACAGGTTGTACCAGGGAAACAGAGAAAACCCCCATTATCAGGCTAGAACACAGTGAGTAACAAGCTACAGAAGTCTACTGATAGAGGATGGGCAAAATCATGTACAGCAAGGATTGGCATTCACAAAAAAACCCAGCAACATTGTACAGATAATGGTGAAAGACTAAATGCCTTCCACCTAAGATTAGGAACAAACCAATAGTATTCTTACTACTTTTATTCAACATTGTATCACTAGCTCTAACAAGTGCAGGAGGTAGTTAAAAGAAATCAGAGACACCCAGATTGGAAAGAAAGAATTAAAACTACTTTTATTTGCAGAAAACATGATCCTATCTGTAGAAAATCCTAAAGTATCCACACACAGGGAAATACTACAACTAATAAGTAAGCTTAGCAAGGTCTCAGCACCAAGACCAACATAAAAATATTAATAGTATATATAAATACCAGCAATGAACAATTCAGCAAGGAAATGGAGAAATCAATTCCATTCACTTAAAAAGAATATCATTTTAAAAAGAGCATCATTAAAAAGAATAAAATACTGAGAAGTATCTTTAACAAAAACTTCCATGTCTTGTACACTGAAAATTAAAATTGCTGAGAGAAATTGACAGAGATTTAAGTGGAGGAAGAATTCATGAACCAGGAGAATCAATAATGTTAAGATATCAATACTCTTTAATTGATCTGAAAATGCAGCACAATCCCTATCAAAGTCCCAGCTGTCTTTTTTCACAAATATTGACAAGGTCATTCTGAAATTCACATGGCTTTGGGACACCTGGCTGGCTCAGTCAGAAGAGCATGTGACTCTTGATCTCAGGATCATGAGTGAGAGCCCCATGCTGGATGCAGAGATTACATAAAAAAATTAACTTTAAAAATAAAATAAAATTCATATGGCAAAGTAAAAGACCTATAAGAGCCAAAACAATATTTAAAAAGAACAAGGGGTGCCCGGGTGGTTCAGTCTGTTAAGAGTCCTACTCTTTGTTTCAGCTCAGGTCATGATATCAGGGTCATGAGATCGAGGCCCACGTAATGCTCTGTGCTCAGCATAGAGTCTGCTTGAGAGTCTCTCTCCCTCTCCCTCTTTACCTCTCCCTGGCGCATGCTCTCCCTCTCCCTCTCCCTCTCTCTCAAATAAATAAATCTTTAAAAATAAATAAATTAAGAATAGGGGCGCCTGGGTGGCTCTGTTCTTAAGCATCTGCCTTCAGCTCAGGTCATGATCCCAGGGTCCTGGGATCGAGCCCCGCATCGGGCTCCCTGCTCAGCGGGGAGCCTACTTCTCCCTCTCTCATTCCCCCTCCTTGTGCTCCCTCTCTCGCTGTGTCTCTCTCTGTCAAATAAATAAATAAAATCTTTAATAAATAAATAAATAAATAAATAAATAAATAAAACATTGAACAATATCCAAAGACTTACACTGACCAATTTTAAAACTTACTGCAGAGCTACAGTAATCAAGACAGAGTGGGTCACCTGGGTGGCTCAGTGGGTTAAAGCCTCTGCCTTCGGCTCAGGTCATGATCTCAGGGTCCCGGGATCAAGGCCGGCATCGGGCTCCCTGCTCAGCAGGGAGCTTGCTTCCTCCTCTCTCTCTGCCTGCCTCTCTGCCTACTTGTGATCTCTCTCTCTCTCCATCAAATAAATAAATAAAATCTTAAAAAAAAAAAGACAGAGTGGTACTGGCAGCAAGATTGACATATATAGATCAATGGAATAAGATTGATACATTTGATGCCATTTACATAAAATGTCCAGAAATGACAAATCTATAAAGGAAAAAAAGTAGCTTACTAATTGTCTTGGGCTGGGAGTAGGGATTAGGAACAGAGTTTGATTGCAAACAGACATGACACAGCTTTTTGGGGTGATGGAAATGTTCTAGAATTAGATCATACTGACATTATCCTGCTCGTGCTAGTTTTTATCTTTTCTCAATTTTCAAAAGAAACTGATCCTCAGAATTAATACCGTCTGTATAATAGAATCTTTTTTTGCAATGGTGATTACTATATAATTTTTTTTTAATTTTTCATCACACTACCAAAAGGAAGCACATCACAGATGTCTAAGTCAAATTCCTCTATGGACTGAGTTTGAGACTTTTGCACATTACAAAATTTAAGTTTTAATCCATGTGGGCTTAATTGAGGTGTATGCTTTAAATTGAGGATTTATGTGTGTTCTCTCCCAAATATCAACTTTGGGCTACAGCTATCTCTCAAATAACTTGCAAATACCAATGATTGAGCCAGCAGCAGTTTGTCTAAATTATTGTAGCATTATAGTAATGAGGATCCTGTTATTCAATTGCTTTTCCTATTCTACTTACCCACTGCATTATGTCATATGTCACCAATTTATTTTACTTCATTAAATTCACCAAAATTGCATTAGTTTATATTAGAACTTTTAATTCTAAAATGACTATAAGTTAATTCATGAAATATTAACAGCTTTACAATAGTAAGCTTTTTCTCTCCATATGTGTTTATTATTATTTTCCAAACTTCTTTTTTTATGTTTCTGTGAAAGTTTTTTGGTTTCATCATAAATATCCTTGAAAATACCTGGTAAGTGCATCTCTTACAATTTTAGATTATATCTCTCCACTTGTATTTTTTGTGGGGTTTTTTTGTTTTTCCATTTTCATTACTGACAGATTAATTTTGGTAATTGGAAAAGCTATTGGTTATTACATAATTTCTGTCTGCCTGTTTCCTTCCTGAACAAGCTATGAGTTCTCATTTTTTTTCAGCATGAACTGCTAGATTTCCCAAGGTGAATAATAATAGCTCTCTTTCACGGATCACAATTTTAAAAAATTCTTCATACACATTATCACAAAAAAGTATATGCCTTCTGTTCTTTCAACCAATTCAAGTGGTATTTATTTTGGGATTATGCTTGATATGTGCCTCTTAGACCGTTGATACTCTTCTGTATTTTGGCATCCAGGGCCTCACAAAACAGGTTTGTAGTAACTTTGATGCCACCTCATCCAGTGTTGCCTTGGCTGTTACCTGAAAGCCAAAAATTGCAAGAAATGAGTTTAGTAGTGGAACTTAGTGTTAGCTAGTGAATAGGGGCGCCTGGGTGGCTCAGTCGGTTAAGTGTCTGCCTTCGGCTCTGGTCATGTTCCCAGGATCCTTGGATCAAGTCCCACATCAGGTTCCCTGCTCAGCAGAGAGTCTGCTTCTCCCTCTGTGTGTGCTCTCTCATCTGTCTCTCTCTCTCTCTCTCTCTCAAATGAATAAATAAAATCTTTTTTAAAAATGGTAGCTAGTTGGGCGCCTGGGTGGCTCAGTGGGTTAAAGCCTCTGCCTTCGGCTCAGGTCATGATCTCAGGGTCCTGGGATTGAGGCCTGCATCGGGCTCCCTGCTTGGTGGGGAGCCTGCTTCCTCCTCTCTCTCTCCCTGCCTCTCTGCCTACTTGTAATGTCTCTCTCTGTCAAATAAATAAATAAAATCTTTAAAAAAAAATGGTAGCTAGTGAATAGACTTACTCCAGTTACTTACTTGGTAGTAAGTTTTAGGTACAAACTCAGCATTTCTTAAACATATTGTGTTAATGAATTGAATGATAAGATAATACAGTTCCTTTTGTGCATATGTTGTTTTAAAGCTCACAAAACTATTTTTACAAGTTTCCTTATTCATGTTCATGATAAACTTGCAGCATAAAATTATAGGGTCCATGTCTCCAATTGATTATACGGGGTTAATAACCTATTTGAAAGCACCAAGAACTCGATCTAATAAGTAAGTAAACATTAAGTAACATCTAATGAAAAATGTATATATTATACATAAATATTATTAACATATAGTTAATAATATGAGATGGTGTTATCATATTCTTTCAACACTAGAAAGACATGGGGTTGCTAGAGATTAGGTGGTTTACATTTATTCTTTGTTTTAAAGGTATTATCTGTATTTATTTTGAGTACAAAAATTTTGAGTATCTGTATTTATTTTGTAGTATCTGTATTTATTTATTTATTTATTTTTTTAAAAGATTTTATTTATTTATTTCACAGAGGGAGAGAGATCACAAGGAGGCAGAGAGACAGGCAGAGAGAGAGGGGGAAGCAGGCTCCCCGCCGAGCAGGGAGCCCGATGTGGGCCTTGATTCCAGGACCCTGAGATCCTGACCTGAGCCGAAAGCAGAGGCTTTAACCCACTGAGCCACCCAGGCGCCCTAGTATCTGTATTTATTTTGAATAAAGTGATGGTTTCTTGGTCTTAGTGAAATAGGGCAAATTTATATAATAAAAATTCTAATAATCTCTTTCCGGAAATCCATTTTACAATTTTAAGTGCATTTTAGCAACAAAACCCTATATTAACAAATGTTCAAATGTATTGCTATTTTGTTATTGCTGTTTTGATGTTAAAACTACAGGATTACTGGGACACCTGGGTGGCTCAGTCGGTTAAGTGTCTGACTGGTTCAGGTCACGATCCCGGGGTCCTGGGATCGAGCCCCACTTCGGGCTCCCTGCTCGGCAGAGAGTCTGCTTCTCCCTCTGCCTGCCGCTCCCCCTGCTTGCCCACTCTCTGTCAAATAAATAAACAAAATATTTAAAAAAATAAACCAATTAACAATTAACTTGGTTGCTAATAGCTTTTTTAAATAGAAATATTTAAAAAGTATTACATGCAATGTGGGTAATTGGTGTTTCGTATAACTTTTAAAAATAACTCTGGTATTTGGAAATAATGTATATTTTGTAAAGTAAGTAAAGAGCCAAAGTATTGGAATTAACTTCTCTAAGTCATTAATATTATTTTATTGTTTTCACATTATATAGCTGATACATAATGAATGGCTTGAGTTGCACTGGTCAGTATATAGTGATACTTTTACCTAATTATCAAACTTACTCAGTGGAAGCCTACCTTTAAAGATTACAGCATATAAGCATTTCTCCTCATTATTTTTCTACCATAAACTTAAATATACGCACCCATAGTACATAAACATAGGGACATTTTTTTACATTTACTTTGGCTTCACAAAAAGTGAGTCATAGTTTATAAACTCATCTGCTCTTTGATTTCTTCATTCAACAAATTATTATGAATGTATTTATTGGTTAGTGGATTTTTAGGTTTTGGATTTTTTCAAGTACAACCTTTAAGAAATATGTATAATGTATCCATTTAATGGTGAGAAGTGAGTTGCAACCCCTACACCCAACGTGGGGCTTCAACTCACTACCTCCAGATCAAGAGTCCCATGCTCCACTGACTGAGCCAGCCAGGCACCCCTGATTTTCCCATTTCCTTTTTAGCTATTGATCCTCTTTGTTGGATGTATTAATTACTGTAGCTTTATATTTTAGTGTGTGTATATATATATATATATATATCCTATACTATATCTAAAAAACAAAATCACTTATTTTAAAAGATTTTATTTACTTACTTGAAAGAGAGAAGCACGAATGGAAGAAGGTGCAGAGAGAGAAGCAGGCTCCCCACTAAGTAGGGAGCTCGATGCAGGGCTTGATCCCCGGACCCCAGGTCGTGACCTGAGCTAAAGACAGTCACTTAACCAACTGAATGACCCAGGTGCCCCCAAAATCACTTTCAAATTATAATTGGATTAACTATTTTTCAGTATATTCTCTTTCCACCCCAAATCTATTGCATGTGTAAACACACACACAGAGCACAGAGGACAGTATTTATATGCAAGCAGGACATATATACATTTAAACTTATTCATTGACGTTTTTCACTTCTTCCTGTTGTACAAATTGTTGTTTTCAAAAGGTTTTTGCCAATACATATGGAAGCTATTGATTGTATTTACTTCCTTAAATACTACTTCTCTTACTAAATTATATTACTTATTTTTTTCAGTGGATGTTCTTGGGGTTTTGAGTGATTAATAATATTTGTTTGGGACATTGGGGTATTAAAACCAGACTACACATTACATCATGATCATAATATTTCATGAATAATCCTGTGAACAAGTTAAGCAGCACTTTTATTTTAGGGACTCTAACAACATAGCCCCACTTTCTATCTCATAGGTGGAAAAGTGAATTCTAAATAGGAAATCGAATATGATTATTAACTTTGTATTCTTTATGAAATTAAATTTCATGATAATAAAACCATTTATTTTTTGTTGTTACTTTTCAGATTCCAAAAGGGTGTTTACATATATTGTGTCATTGAATTCTCTTGACAATTCTGTGATATACAATTCATAACATTTTTATAGCACAACATTGTTGTAACGGTGAACCCTGATAATCTACATATGAACACTAAGCTCTCTGCCAGCTACATAAGTAAGCATTAAGTGTTAATGATTATCATTATTATTGTTATTTTTTCATGTTTGTAATGCTATATCAAATAACTGGTCTATACCACCAATTTTTTTATTTCCTATAATAATTTTCTTAAAAGTATTGTAAATTCTTTTTCACCATTACTAGTAATACCTGGCAACATGGCATAATAAAGAGAAAAATAATACCTTCACTCACCTTTCATTTCATATTTCTTCCTTTTTTTCTTTTTAAATATTTTATTTATTCATTTGACAGAGACAGCGAGAGAGAGAGAGAATACAAGCAGGGGGAGCAGCAGAGGGAGAGGGAGAAGCGGGCTTCCTGCTGAGCAGGGAGCCCAATGTGGGGCTCAGTCCCCTGAGATCATGACCCAAGCTGAAGGCAGACACTTAAGGACTGAGCCACCCAGGCGCCCCTCATATTTCTTTAATCATCGTTGTCTTGTTCATTTTATTCAAAATTTGCCACATTCAGAAGAATATCTAATACTCCAAAAATGCATCTATTTAGGCATGTCTTTGTATATAATCAAATATTGTCATGATGACATTTATGTTTCTCTTTCTCTTTAAAGCCAGTCCATGGAGTTTGGGCTTGGCAGCTCCTAGAAACATGTGATCATACTGTACACATTCTGCAGTGTGATTTTTTTTCCCCTGACTTCAACACTCGTCTTTTAGCCGGGCTGATCAGCACTGAGCTTTCAGGTAATCAATTTGGAGTGATTTTCCAAGGGAGTTGATAGAGTTTGACTATGTCTACATCCTGATTCTGCGACTCATGGGAGACCTTGAAACAAAAGGGCATTTTATCAAGTGGAATTAATCTCACATAATACATCTTTTTCATTAACTAACTCACCATGAACTCCATCTAGGTGAGAGTAATTGATGTGTTTTTTTTCTATTCAAATTTTAACATAGGTGGACAGAGTTCAAGTATGTTATAAATCAACAATTTATGTGTGGATGTTTATTTCTTTTTTTTAAGATTTTATTTATTTATTTGACACAGAGAGAGAGATCACAAGTAGGCAGAGAGAGAGGAGGAAGCAGGCTCCTGCAAGCAGAGAGCCTGATGCGGGGCTCAATCCCAGGACCCTGAGATCATGACGTGAGCTGAAGGCAGAGGCTTTAAACCACTGAGCCACCCAGGTGCCCCTGGATGTTTATTTCTATTAAATACCTACCTTATGAGAGAGCAATTGAACTCTCAATTCAGTTTATTGAATTTTCTCAATAATTAAACCACTAGCCCCAGGTTTCATTACTGTAGCATTTTACTTACTTATTTATTTTTTTAAGTGATCTCTACATCCAGCATGAGCACTGAACTCACTTCCCCAGAGATCAAGACTCCTCAGTGAGTGTGGGGCTCGATCCCAGGACGCTGAGATCATGACCTGAGCAGAAGGCAGAGGCTTTAACCCACTGAGTCACCCAGGCGCCCCCCTCTTAAATATTTTAGCAGTATCTAAGTCTAATCCTAGGAATTTAGGGCTTTTTTTTATTGTGATAGTCTTTATTTTTTTATTTTATTGCCTTTTCCAAAGGTGTTTTTTTTGCTCAGAAATCGAGACACTAATTTTAATGCAATTATTTTCACCAGTTTAGCAGTTTGTATCATTCTTGGTATGTACTTTTTAGATTGGATGTTGACCTGTACTTGAGGATCACTTTGGAGTGATTTGATTGCCAACATATCCAAGTTTATTCTGGCAGTCACCTTGAAACCAAGTCACAATCTTTTCTACTAAAATAATAATATAATGGTGGGTTTTAATAATAGCCAATTAATTGTATTACTTAAATTAATTGACTATCAAAATATATCCTCCAGGTAGATAATTCAGTTCTGAACAGAAAATAAATATGCATTAAGAAAACTTTTCGTTATGGAATCAAATGTTGGAATAATATAATTGCTTCTATTTTAATATTGCTTGGCAGTTTACAAAAATATTTTCTCATATTATCTCATTCAATGTTCACAACAAAGTAGTGAGGTAGAATTAATAATACTTTCAGTGCTTGGGTGCCTGGTTGTCTCAGCCAATTAAGCATCCAATTCTTGATTTTGGCTCAGGTCTTGATCTCAGGGTTGTGAGTTCGAGTCCCACGCTGGGCATGGAGCCCACTTTAAAAAAAAAGATGAATAATAATTTGAATGCAATTTTTTTTGTATTTTTTATGTCAATTTTTTTGAAAGTTCCATGAGATAATCTACATGAAATTTTGAAGCACTCTGTCAAGGATGTAAAAACTAAATAAAGATTTTTTTGTACTATTTAGTAATATAAGAGCATAAATTATTATTTTATTTTAATGGTAGGAGAAGTTGTATCTTCTGGAGATTAAGTAGATTAAGTTTATTTTCATTTTTAATCTATACTGTATTGATTTCGAATAACATCTTAATACATTTCAGTCTAAACAGTGAAGTAAGGCAAAGATACACGATGAAAAATTAATAATCTTTTAAACTAAATTTACTGCACTGTTTTTTTTTCATTCAGAAGTTAATGCCTTTTGAAAATAAAACATCTAGGAGCACCTGGGTGACTCAGTCAGTTAAGTGTCTGCCTTCGGCTCAGGTCATGATCTCAGGGTCCTGGAATCAAGTCCTGCATCGGGCTCCCTGCTCAGCGGGGAGTCTGCTTCTCCCTCTCCTCCCCACCTGTGCTCTCTCTCTTGTTATCTCTCTTGCTGTCTCTGTCACTATCTCTGTCTTTCTCTCTCAAATAAATAAATGTAAAAAAATAAATAAAAATAAAACATCTACCAATGTGTATTAAAATGTATAGCTCATTTTTTCTTTTCATTTTTATGGATTTTAAAACTTTTTTTTAAAGATTTTATTTATTGGGCGCCTGGGTGGCTCAGTGGGTTAAAGCCTCTGCTTTCGGCTCAGGTCATGATCTCAGGGTCCTGGGATCGAGGCCCATATCGGGCTCTCTGCTTGGCAGGGAGCCTGCTTCCTCCTCTCTCTCTGCCTCTGTGCCTACTTGTGATCTCTCTCTCTCTGTGTCAAATAAAGAAATAAAATCTTAAAAAAAATAAAGATTTTATTTATTTATTTGACAGAGAGAAACGCAGCGAGAGAGGGAACACAAGTAGGGGGAGTGGGAGAGGAGAGGGAGAAGCAGGCTGTCCGCTAAGCAGGGAGCCAGATGCGGGACTCAATCCCAAAACTCTGGATCATGACTGGAGCCGGGGGGGTAGGGGGGGAGACGCTTAATGACTGAGCCACCCAGGTGCCCCTGGATTTTAAAAATTTTTAAATTTTAATTTATTTATTTGAGAGAGAGAGAAAAAACGAGCGGAGGGGAGGGGCAGAAAGACAGGGAGAAGCAGACTCCCCACTGGGCAAGGAGGGACAGCAGAGGGAGAGGGAGAAGCAGACTTCCTGCTGAGCAGGGAGCCCAAGGCATTGCGGGACACCATCCCAGGACCCCAGATCATGACCTGAGCCAAAGGCAGATGCTTATCCAACTGAGTCACCCAGGCACCCTGGATTTTAAAACTTTTAAAACCTTTTTATTTTGAAATGAATACACAGACAAGAAGTTACAAAAAATGTATTGGAAGGTCCCATGCACAGTTTCTTCAGCCTCCACCAATCTTGTATAAGTACAATATTATATCACAACTATGTAAGTAATGAAGTATCTATGCAGTTGACATAGATACAGTATTATAGCTTAATTTTAATTGACAAAATACAGAACTCTATTACACACATTTTTCTGCAAATCATTTTCTAACTTAAACAATCAGTGTGGACATTTTTCTAGATTAGTGACTTTCAAAAAATAGGTTGTGAGCTATTTATGAGCTGTGACATCAATGGACTCAAGTGACCTTATTTTTCAAAGGAATAAAAGAGGATTCAAAGGCATAAAAGAGATTTCATTGCATATAGTAAGGGTATTTCTATATATTGTGCTTCAATTTGTTGACACCTCATGGTAATCCTGTGTGGTAGAATTAATATTTTCTAAGTCATAGGATTGCTATGAAGATCATGTGAAATTATCCATTTATTAATATTAACAAATAATCATAACTGTTCTAGTTATTTTTATCATTACTTAATTTTATTTCACTTTATATTTTGAAAGAATTTTTGATTCACAAGAAGTTGTAAAAATAGTACAAGGAGTATCCACATATTCTTCATTCAGCTTTTCCTTGTTATAACGTCCTACATACCATAGTACATTATCAAAAGCAGGAAATTGACATTGGTATAATACTATTAATTGTACTACAGATTTTATTCAGATTTCAATAGTTATTACATGTACTCATTTCTCTCTCTTTCTTTCTCTATGTATGTAAGTTCTATGAAGTAGTATCATATATATGGATTTGTGTGTCCACTGCCACAATGAAGATACATAACCATTCCATCACCACAAAGGAACTCCATCTTACTCCCCTTTATAGACACATTCTTCACACTCTTTTTACCCACCTCCATTCTCCAAACCTGGGAATCTGTTTTCTATCTCAACTCTTTTTTCATTTAGATAATGTTATACAAATGGAGTCATAAATATGTAATCCTTTGAGTTTCTATTTTATCACTCAGTATAATAATCTTAAGCTCATCTACCATGTGTATCGGTAGTTCATTCATTTTTTTCAAAAGATTGTATTTATTTATTTGAAAAAAAGAGAGAAAGTGCATGAGCAGCGGGGAGAGGCAAAGGGAGAGGGAGAGGGCAAGAAGCAGACCCCCGACTGAGCAGGGAGCCCAACACAGGGCTCGATCCCAGGACCCTGGGATCATGACCTGAACCAAAGGCAGACACTTAACTGACTGAGCCACCCTAGCACACCAGTTCAATCATTTTTAATGCTGAGTAATACTCCATAGTATGAATGTACCAGCTTGTTTAACCATTCACACATATGAAAACATCTGTGTTATTTCCACTTTTTGATCATTACAAATACAGCTGGTATGAACATTCATGTATAACACTATTGCTGACAAATTTTTTTTAAGATTTTATTTATTTATTTCACAGAGGGAGAGAGATCACAAGGAGGCAGAGAGGCAGGCAGAGAGGAGGAAGCAGGCTCCCCGCTGAGCAGAGAGCCTGATGCGGGGCTCAATCCCAGGACCCTGAGATCATGACCTGAGCCGAAGGCAGAGGCTTTAACCCACTGAGCCACCCAGGCGCCCCAGCTCTTTGTTTCTTCGATTTTTCTCTATTATTTGGCTGTCTTTGATGTATTGATTTTTTATTCTATTTTTCATTATTTCCTTTCTCATGCTTGTTTTAAATTTTAATTGCTCTTCTTTGTCTAGCTTCCTATAGTGTGAGCCTAGTTATAGATTATAGATCTTTCTGGGGTTCCTGGGTGGCTCAGTCAGTTAAGCATTTAACTTTGGCTCAGATCATGATCTCAGGATCCTGGGATCGAGCCCCACAACAGGCTCCATGCTCAGTGGTGTGTGCTTGTCCCTTTCCCTCTGCCCCTCTCACCACTGGTACTCTCTCTCTCTTCCAAATAAATAGATAAAATCTTTTTTTAAAAGATTATAGAACTTTCTTTTCTAATATATGCATTCTACGCTATAAACATCCTTCTAAGCACTGCTTTCACTGTATCTCACAAATTGTGATAGGTTGTATTTTCATATTCATTTAGTTCAAAATACTTTAAAATTTCTCTTGAGACTTTTTCTTTGGCCTACATTTTATTTAGTAATGTGTTGTTCAACTTCCAAATATTTGGAACTTTTCCAAGTGCCATTCTGTTATTCTAGTTTAATTCTACTATCTGAGAACATAATTAGTGTACTTTGTATTAAATTTGTTAAGGTGTGTTTTATGGTCCAGGATGTGATCTGTCTTGGCGAATGCTCTGTGAGAGCTTGGGAAGAGTATGTATTTTGCAGTTTGATTGATAGTGCTGTTCAAGTCAACTATATTCTTACTGAATGATGAGTGCTGAAGTATAATAGTTGATTTGTCTATTTTTCATTTCAGTTCTATCAGCTTTTGATTCCTATATTTTGATGCTCTGTTGTTAAGATACACGCACATGAAGTATTTCTATGTCTCCCTGGAAAATCGACCTTTTATGATTATGTATTGACTCTTTTTATCTCTGATAATTTTTCTTGTTTCAAAGTCAGCTTTGTCTAATCTAAAATTAGTATAGCTACTGCAGCTTCCTTTTTCTTAATGCCAGCCTGCTATATCTTTCTCCATATACTTGCTTTTTTTAACTTTTATTTGCATTTATTTTATGCAGAATTTATTCCTGGGCTGTAAGTTTTGGTTTCTTCATTTTCTTCTGAAATATCTTTTCCTTCTGTGCAACTTCCTCTTCTGGTTTAGGAACAATCTGCTCTTTTTCTGTAAGAACCATGTCAGTGTGGGTGAATCCAACCATGAGCTGTGTAAATTCTTTGTGGCATCTTGGGGACCTTGTCCACCTCAGTGTGCTCAATGATCAGACAATCTACACCTAACCCTGAAGTTCAGCATGACTCTGCATTTTTAAGCACACGAAGTACAACATCTGCACTCTTTTTGGGCCACCGACCCTGTGTCCAGCCCCACTGTTTGGCCTGGGGACATCTACCAACTCCACCATTGCAGCAACAGAAAGGCACACATTGCTTCTGCAAAGTGACATCCTTCAGATACTTGGTGGCTTTTCAGATCTTCATACTTTTAATGGGCTGGGAAGTTTCACGTGTGTTCTTACAGTGAACATGGAGATTTGAACCTCTTGATTTATATGATGCTGTAGGGTTTGCTGGGTTAAGTGAATAGTGAACGATTTTCAGAGATCACTCAGGCCACTTTTGGGAAGAGCTCCATATATTTGCTTTTAACCTGTGTCTTTAGAGTAGATACCTTACAGACAACATAGAGCTGGGTTTTGGTTACTTCCTTCACCCCCTACCAGAGACATGAGGGATTTTTTTGGGGGGGGGCTCTTTAACATGAGGACCTGATGGGATTCCTGGACGTCCAATTCACAGAAGTGTGGAGGCCTCCTTAGGACCGCAACCTGCAAGAGTTTCTCGCTCTCCCATTCATCTACACACTGCCTCCAATAATGTCTCGAAGTTACTATTTAAGTGTTCTTACCAGTTTATGTCTCTACTGGCTTCTAACCCCAGGCAAATGATCTCTATTGTTCTCTGTATTTACCTTTCTGTCCAGATTTTGAGATAGAGTTTGACCCTCAACTTCTAGTCTCTGATGGTTCCAAGAAAAGTCATGGGTTTTTAGTTTCTCTGGTGTTCTTCTTGTATGTAGGGGAGGGATAATTTCCAAGCTCTTTACACACTGGAGCTGAATTAGGAAGTTCCTTTGATTTTCAGCACTTTAAATATGATATACTGACATTTGTTTAGGTTTTTTTGTGTATGTTTATTCTCTGAGTTTCTTGCATCTCTTGTTTGCTGTAACTGATTTTGGAAAATTCTTGACCATTGTTTGTTCAAATATTTTTTTCTGTCCTTTTCAGCCTTTCTTCTGTGGTCCCACTCTACATATGTAAGACTTATTTAATATTGTACTACATCTCTTGGTACACTCTAGATATCTTAGCTCCTAAATAATTAATGATTAAGACCAAATGTCATTTCTGGAGGAGGGCAGAATTTTGCAGAGTTATTCGACAGATTTAAGCTTGAAAAAGAAATGATATTGTAATTGGTGGAAAACTGGAGGGAGAGAACTCTTTAATAAGGGATAGTAACTTAAAAGTTATTAGCTTATATGCCAGGTGTTATGTTAAGTACTTCAGAATGATCTCATTTAAGTATATGTTTAAAAGTTGTCTTTTAGGGTCATCGGGGTGGTTCAGTCAGTTAAGTATCTGCCTTTGTCTCAGGTCGTAGTCTCTGGGTCCTGGGGTCAAGCCCTGAGTCAGGCTCCATGCTCAGTGGGAAGTCTGCTTGAGGATTCTCTCTCTCCCTCTCCCTCTGCCACTTTCCCTCCTAGTGTGCTCTTTCTCTTTAAAAATAGATAAATAAGGGGTGCCTGAGTGGATCAGTTGTTGGGCGTCTGCCTTCGGCTCAGGTCATGATCCCAGGGTCCTGGGATCGAGCCCCACATTGGGCTCCCTGCTCTGCAGGAGGCCTGCTTCTCCCTCTCCCACTCCCCCTGCTTGTGTTCCTGCTCTCGCTGTGTCTCTCTCTCTCTGTCAGATAAATAAAAATAAATAAATAAATAAATAAATAAATCTTTGAAAATGAATAAAGTTGTCTTTTACTTCTGACTGTATGTACCATAAAAAGACATGGCAAATATCATATCTTTTTGTTCACCATTGTGTCCCCAGTCCTAGCATAGAGCCTGGCATATAATAGGTGCTTAGTATAACTTTATTGACTGATCAAGTAGTCAAAGATGTTATTGCTGGGCGCCTGGGTGGCTCAGTGGGTTAAAACCTCTGCCTTCGGCTCAGGTCATGATCTCAGGGTCCTGGGATGGAGGCCCGCATCAGGCTCCCTGCTCAGCGGGGAGCCTGCTTCCTCCTCTCTCTCTGCCTACCTCTCTGCCTACTTGTAATCTCTCTCTCTCTGTCAAATAAATAAATAAAAAGTCTTAAAAAAAGATGTTATTGCTACCTTTATTTTTTAACCTTAATTAATTAAGATATTTTCTTTTCTAGTGCATTGGATTCATATGTTGAGATTGCTAAATTATGACTTTGGTCAAAAATTAAGGCAGTAACTTTGATAGCTCCTAGAATGCCCTTCTGCTACTGTGAATGATTTCAGGTTCAAATAGAGAAATAACCACTGACTAATTCACTATGCTCTTCTGAGGCCACATAATCATTTGTGAAGTAGCTGCCACTTTCAAATCATGTGAATTTTTGATAAGGGATTTTATTTGGGATTTTACAGTTAATTTAACTACAAGTTTCTTATGGAAAACTGACCTAAATGCATAGTGTTGCCAAATTTATTTTTCTGCATTCTATTCATATATGTATGTAGTTTCTACTTGGTTGAAATAATCTTGGTATAAAATAAAAAGGTTCTAAATCCATTTAATAGCCATGTGTAAGAAATAACTGTATTTCTCCTATCTGTCAGCAAAACGTTACAGTCTTTTTTTTTTTCCTGGTGACCTAGATATACCCAAAGCCTGTGAGAGTTACTCTGAATTTATTTTGCAAAAATCAATACCAGTTTTCCCTTGCCTATTTCTATAGGGAATATTTTCTTTTTGCCTTCCATCTATCCACAGTAGAAACTTACTCAGAGATAAATAATATGACAAGCTTTCCAGATTCATCTCCTAGAAAAGAAAGGGATTTTTCACATTGGTTCATTAAGTTGAGATATTCTATCCTGAGCAAAGTCCCAAGCTAGCAGTTGCTAGCTGATGTTCAAAATAGATAAAAAATAGATAGGTAGATTTATATCATCTAGTATAATATTTGCATAGAAGACCTTTTTCTCAGTAATTGAATCATAATTTGAGTTCAATTAATTCTAAAAGAAGAGCATAATAATCTCTGATATTTGTTTAGCATTTGGTAAGTTTTAGAGATGTTCAAATCTAGCCTCACAGTTGATCCTCATATGAAAATAAAGGGAACCTTGTTTAAAATGGAGTCGGTGCAGAACCCACAGAAGGAAGGAAGATAAGAATTATCTTGACAAGGAAGGACATTTTCCACTTAGGAATTTTATCTCTTGCTTTTAAGAAGAAGGAAGATTACTCCATGCACTAACCATGGCTTGCAGCCGATGAGAAGCTGCCACAACTTCAAACTCTTGTTCTTTGCCAATGAACTTTTGTTCAAAACAAATCTCCCCAATTTCCCCCTAAAACCTAATAAAAGCTGACCTTCCCTTTGTCTCGTGGACTTTCTTTATGTTTTGTCATCATTTCCATGTCTCAAATTGCAATTCCTCCGCTCTCCCTGAATACACTCATTTCGATGGTAAAATAACTGGCCATTTAATTTTTAAGGTTGACATCCATAACAACCCTGTGGGGTAGGTAAGGTGAATGTATACACCATTATATTGGCTTATACAATGGTCGTTACTTAACCCTTTCTCTTTTGCATCCTTCGGCTCTAGAGATTGGAGTGAGAAACTCTTAGTTTTCTAGTCTCCCCTGCAAGTGAGGCTGACCTTGTGGCATACTTCTAGCCAGAAAGATGAAAGAAAGGGAAAGCTAAGTAGTGTTCTGAGAAATAATTTTGATTACCCTTGAAAAGACAAAGGCAGCCTCTTTCCTTATCCTCTTCCTGTTTTTAAAGATTTATTTATTTATTTATTTTAGGGAGTGTGAGTTGGGGGGGGAGGGGCAGAGGGAGAGAACCTCAGGCAGAGTCCCTGCTTAGTCGGGGGCCCAGTGCATGGCTGGATCTCAGGACCCATGAGATCATGACCTGAGCTGGAATCACAAATCTGAAGCTTAACTGACTGAGCCATCCAGGTGCCCCTCCTTATCCTCTTCTGCCTGTAACACACCGGTGTGATGCCTGGGACTACAGGAACCATCCTAAAATCTCAGGTAATGCTGGTAAATGGAAAGTTAGACAAAGCCTGGATCTCTTCATTCATGGTTGAGCACTGGAAACAATGTCTGCAACTGCTCATTTTTGGGATTTTTGTTGTGAGAGAAGATAACTTCTATTTGAGCCACTGCTATTCAGGTATTCTGTTATGTGCTAAGGTATGCCTCATTAATAGAGTTAATTCATCACGCTAAATAGGTGACAAAAATGTTACTTAAATGGTATTCTCATTAACATAACAATAGTAGGGGAATGTTGCTTTAGTTTTGTGTGGATTTTAATATGCTAATACATTGAAAATACTTTCAATGGAGTCTTAAGCTAAGAAAATGAAAATTTTTATGCTTTTAAAAATATACCCAGGGTGGGGCACCTGGGTGGTCCAGGTGGTTGAGCATCTGATTATTGATTTCAGCTTAGGCTATGATCTCAGGGTTATAGGGTCAGGCCCTGCATTGGGCTCTATGCTGGGTATGGAGTCTGCTTGGGATTCTCTCTCTCCCTCCCCCTCTGCTCCTCCCCACCCCTATCCCCTTGTGCATGCTCTCTCTCTCTTTCTAAAAAATCAAAAATAGAGCAGGGGTGGGATGCCTGGGTAGCTCAGTCAGTGAAGCATCAGACTCTTGATCTCAGCTCAGGTCTTGATCTCAGGGTTGTGAGTGGAGCCTACTTAATAAAAAAGAATTACAAGGCACCTGGGTGGCTCAGCTGGTTAAGCAACTGCATTCAGCTCAGGTCATGATCCCGGAGTCCTAGGATCGAGTCCCGCATGGGGCTCCCAGCTCCACGGGGAGTCTGCTTCTTCCTCTGACCTTCTCCCCTCTCATGCTCTCTCTCACTTTCTCTCTCTCTCTCTCTCAAATAAATAAATAAAATATTTTTTAAAAAAAGAATTACTGGGCACCTGGGTGGCTCAGTCAGTTAAGCGTCTATCTTTAGCTCAGGTCATGATCCCAGGGTCCTGGGATCGAGTCCCAGGGTTCCCTGCTCAGCAGGGAGTCTGCTTCTCCATCTGACCCTCCCCTCTCTCAACCTCTCTCTCTCAAATAAAGAAATAAAATATTTTTTAAAAATTACAAAAAAAATAGAGCATAGGCACCTGGCTGTCTCAGTCAGAAGAGCATGTGACTTGATCACAGGCTTGTAGGTTTGAGACCCAACTGGGTGTAGAGTACTTAAAAAATAATAAAAATTTAAAAAAACTAAAAAAAAGTAGAGCATATCTGGGAAAGGATCTCAGTTACTACTAGACTAGATCACATTAACATTCTCTGGCACCTTCTCTGAGCTCCAACATTTCATATATATATATACACATATATATATATGTATATATATATATGTATATACACACACACATATATATGATATATGGGTATACGCCCCCATATTTAGAGTTCTTATAGTCACCAGGAGAAGAAATACTACATTATTATTCCTAGCTTTACCGATAATGTGCCTATGGATTATTTCTGGTTTGAGCCATTAGAAATTCTTTTCAATGTCTTCTGGTGAACATATACATATGTTTGTCTAAGGTATTTACCCAAGACTAAAATTTCTGGGCTAGAGATTATCTATGTCTTCAGTTTTACTACATAATTCTCAACTGTTTTCCAAAGTAGCTATATTAATTTTGTATTCCCACCAACAGTGTATTGGAATTACAACCTCTTCAACCCAGGATATTACCAGATTATACAAATTTGCTAATCTGGCATGTGGGTAATGATCCCATATTGTGGTTTTGATTTATATTTTCCCGATTACTAATAAAGTTGAGCTCTATTTCATAATGGTTGAATATGTAGAATTCCTCTGTTTTGAAGGAACTGCAAATCATTCCATTTTTCTGTAAAACTGTCATTTGCCTTTTTCTTACTGGTTTTTTCTCATTACTTTGATTCTCATTATTCATGGTATTTATGTTCTATAACCACCATCGTGAACAGTGAATCACCCAGTGCAGAACTATGCTTTTAGGAAAAATGCAGGATTAAGTTCCTGTGAGTTGCTGGCCACGTTTTCATTAAGTGAAACGCCAGTTGTGTTATGTAGGTTCATTTGCCAATGTCCTTGTAAACCAGCCAGACTCATCAGTGTTGGAAATCTGCTCTTCCCATTACCCTTTTCCTATATAACTCTTAACCTACTTTTA
This sequence comes from Ailurus styani, assembly GCA_002007465.1. Taxonomy (NCBI): domain Eukaryota; kingdom Metazoa; phylum Chordata; class Mammalia; order Carnivora; family Ailuridae; genus Ailurus; species Ailurus styani. The sequence goes on from LNAC01001118.1 coordinate 109,300, forward strand.
AAATTCTTCCATAACCTCCCCATCTGCCTCACCTACAAGTCTAGTGTTTTTCACACCATACTGCCTTTTGAAACATGCAAGCCAGCCAGCCAGCATTAGTCAAGAAGAGTTTAATATTTTCCCGACCCTGGGCAATTTGAGTGTAAATTTCTTTGGTGTTCAGTCTCACAACTGTCCTCCTTGCTTTCACTGACTTATCATTTCATCAATTCACAAATTTAGCCACTTTGCCATCTCTTCCATAGCTTCAGGACACACTAGAGCTGTTACTTTAGCACTTTCCAGAGCTGCCTCATGGAAAGATTGATGGATTTCTACTTCCTGTTTCTGAATATACCTGTGGAACTGTATAAAACTTCTGGACATGAGAGATGCCATTTTAAGAAAAGCTCCATTTTCCTTTCTAAAACAAATGGCTAGGGACGCCTGGGTGGCTCAGTTGGTTAAGCAGCTGCCTTTGGCTCAGGTCATGATCCCAGGGTCCTGGGATCGAGTCCTGCATCGGGTCCCTTGCTCAGCAGGGAGGCTGCTTCTCCCTCTGCCTGCTTGAGCTCTCTCTCTTTCCGACAAATAAATAAATAAAATCTTTTTAAAAAATTTAAAAAATAAAACAAATGGCTAATGAACACCTGAACTAGGCAAAAAGACTCTTGGCTGGGCCAGAAGCAGCAATTGTTCCTGAAGTCTGCTTATGGACTTTCCAAAGACAGAATAGTTAATCAGGGTGTCACTGATAAGGGAAAAACTACTCTAAGACGGCCAACCAAACCAGCAAGGGAATTCCAGCCCCTGTATCAAAGCCCTTCCAGGTTCTTCTTCCCTGCCCAGTGTTCTGCTTGCCAAAAGTACCAAGTATTCAGAAGTAGAAGGGTATAAATTACCTTCCCTGCTTGTGCTCGGGGCTCAGACCTTTGGAGACCACTCTCTGAGCCCTCCGGTGTTAAATAGACCTCTAATCCCCTAAGATCTCCGAGTGCCGCTTGGTTCTTCTGCCAGGATCCACTCCAGGTTCCATAACATCACCAGCAGCTTAGCCTGTTAGTGTCAATGACAATATATTTTTTGTCTTCTATCCAAGTCATGTAATTGCCTCTCCTTTCTCTTCTTCATAAAAACCTCTTGCTTTTACCCCACTTATCTGGCTACTTCTGGAATCTGTGCCCCCCAAATTGTAATTCTTTGATCCCAAGTAAACACTTGTTTGCCTCTCATTATTGCTCCTACTTTTAGACGTACCATATTGTTTCATTAACCTTGAACTCATGGCCAACAGCACTCATGCCTGAACAAAGCTTATTAAGACGCATATTTTCTCTAGGATGGACATCACAGGCTTTTCAGGAACACTAGACATCACTTCAACATAGCTGGAAGCTGCATTAAACAGCAAAATCACCATCAACAAGCAAAAAATTTAAAAAGTGTGGCACTCAACAGACCTTGGAAAGAACACTTGTTTATGGTACGAGAGCTGAGACAAGAAGGCAGGGCATTACCCTGTTCAATGTTGCCTGGCGGTGTGTGTAGCAAGTGACTCAAATACACTGCTCTTCCCATGATCATGAATGTACACAAAGTACTGCAAGTATTGATTTTGGGATTATAAGAACATTTTAGTCAGCAGATGAATTCACAAATATGAAACCTGTAAATAATGAGGAGGGGCTATGGATGTTGACATATAAGTATACCTTGTTTTAATGTGCTTTGCTTCATTGCACTTGAAAGATAATTGCATTTTTTTTTATTTATTTATTTGAGAGACAGCATGCTGGAGAGAGAGGGAGAGAACGCGTGCATAAGCACAGGAGCGGGGAGGAGGGGCAAAGGGAGAGGGAGAAGCAGACTCCCAGCGCAGCAGAGAGCCCATGTCTATCTCAGGACCCTGGGATCATGACCTGAGCTGAAATCAAGAGTTGGATGCCTACCTGACTGAGTCACCCCAGCACCCCTAAAGATTTTATTTTATTATTTTTTTTAAAAGATTTTATTTATTTATTTGACACACACAGAGAGAGAGATTACAAGTAGGCAGAGAGACAAGGAGAGGAGGAAGCAGGCTCCCTGCTGAGCAGAGAGCCCGATGCGGGCCTCGATCCCAGGACCCTGAGATTATGACCTGAGCCGAAAGCAGAGGCTTTAACCCACTGAGCCACCCAGGCGCGCTAAAGATTTTATTTTTAAGTAATCTCTACACCCAATGTGGGGCTCAAATCTACAACCCTGAGATCAAGAGTCACATGTTCCACTGACCGCACCAGCCAGGCGCCCCAGCATTTTTAATAAAGTATTTTTAAATTAAGGTATGTACTTTTTAAAGACACACTGTTATTGCATACTTAGTAGACTACAGTATAGTGTAAATACAACTTCTTTTAAAGTTTATTTATTTATATTTACATCATCTTTACAATGTAGGGCTTGAACTTACAAACCTGAGATCAAGAGTAGAATGCTCTTCCTAATGAGCCAAACTGGTGCCCCCAAACATAAATTTTATATGCACAGGGAAACCAAAAAATTCGCTTGACCCACTTGATTGTGAAGTTTGCTTTTCTGTGGTAGTCTGGAACTGAATCCACAGTATCTTTAAGGTATGCCTGGATGCAGATGTGAAGAAGTCAGAGTTAAATTTATTTTCTTTTTCATTTTTTCCGTGTGGATACTAAGTGTCTCAGCACCTAGAAAAAAATTAACCTTCCCGGTCTCCCCCTCCCAGTGCTACTTTTGTCATATATCAAATATCCATTGATGCAAGGCTCTATGCAATATTGGGATTTACAATGAGTATGTTTGATTTCCCTCCCATCTCTGGTAAAGAGCTCCTAAACACCCTGGGAATTTCCTAAGTGCTGAAAACCATAAAGGTGTATTGTTATGTTAATGAGGCCACTTTTGGAAAGCCCCAGGGTAGCCTAAAGATGGGGGCTGGCTGCTGGAGGAACCAACCGAGATTAGAGGGTAGGAACTTTCAGCCCACCTCTTGACTCCAGGAAAGGGTTGAACTAGCCAATGACTTAATCTTGCGTCAGTTTCGGCGCCTCCATCAAACTCGAAAGGAGGGGTTTGGGAGAGCTTCCGGTTGGTGAGCACGTGGAGGTTTGGGGAGAGTGGCGGCCGGGTGAGGTCAGGGAAGCTGTTTGCTCTTTCTCCAGACCTCTCTCTACCTCACTCTTGCATTTGGCTGTTCCTGAGTTACATCCTTTTATCATCAACCACTGACCGGGTAAGGAAACTGTTTCT
>LNAC01001118.1:132480-155688 GCA_002007465.1 Ailurus styani
GAGACAGCAAGAGCAGGAACACAAGCAGGGGGAGTGGGAGAGGGAGAAGCAGGCTTCCTGCCGAGCTGGGAGCCCGATGTGGGGCTCGATCCCAGGACCCAGGGATCATGACCTGAGCCGAAAGGCAGAGGCTTTAAGCCACTGAGCCACCCAGACGCCCCCACAACAAAGTTTTAATAGCACAGTTTTCTTTTCTCCCTCAAAATACTTTAATACCCAGCGTTGTTTCCTGGAAAAGTTTCCCGGATAGCCTTTATGGAGTAAAGGGCTGCTCTTTCAAGTTGTCAGGCCATGGGGTAAAAAGAAAAAAAATCGCAATACTTTTTTTTCTCTTTCCTAGATGTGTACAATTGAAGATATTTCTTATTGCAAAGTAATATTTCCATTTATCATGTGGCATTAAAGCATTTTTCATATTTGGCATAGTAATAAAGGATCACATGCCTTAGCCTTAGGCATCTGAGAGGAATAAAACCTGAAAATGTTGAGCATTGTAGAAACTGTCTGAAAATCAGAATGCTTGATCGTAAGGGTTGAGGTTTATTTTCTCCTAGGATGGCAGGGGCTTTTCACCATGCAGGACATGGAAGTCTGCACTGGGAAGGCATGGGGCAGAGATATTTTCCACAAGGGCATGACAGGGACCCTGCGTCATCCGTGTCTCTGTCCCGGCAGCTTCGCACGGCTCCCCCCCCCCAGCCTGTGCTTCTTCCAGGGCTTTCCAGCGAGGTCATGGTCCGTGCTCTGTGGTGTCCTTCCGTCTCAAGCACCGCGTTGTTGAACTCATCCTCCAGACTGAACCGGGGGCTTTGTTCCCAGGTAGCACCAGGGTCTGCGGCCCTTCCAGTGAGGACCGAATCAGAAAGAGCCGGAGGCTACTGCCAGCCAGGGGAGCCCCATGCGGTTTTCTCCTTTGGGGTTGCAAGCGGCTCGGCCGGAATCCTCATGTGATCGACAGCTTCCAGGAATTCCACTGGGATTAAAAGTGAGCATTAGGGAAGGACAGCATATTTTTAACAGTTGGCATCCGTGACTGCAGTCTCCTCATTTTGTCGACGGGGGCCCGAAGGTGAGGGGGGTGTACGATTTACCCCGAGCCCCAGGAAGCACGCGCCGCGTGGGGCCCGAAGAACGGGAGTGAGAAATGGTGTTGCACGATGATGTCCGCACGATCCTCGGGCCCCGCTCCCGCACCTGCCCCTCTGCACGAGCGGGGGGCCACCTCCTGGCCGCGCCGCGCATCTTGCCGCTCAGCTCACGTGGGCTCTGTGCCCTTGCATGTCCACTCTCCGCTCTTCTCGCCCCTGCTCTCTGTCCGGGCAAGCTGTTTCCTGCGCATCCGATCACTCCTGGACCCTCGGGAGCCCACTGGGTTTGGCTACTGGGATGCCCCAAGGTGAGGTGATGGCAGGGTGCACATTTATTCAGTGAAGCCTTGACAGCCTGAAGGCAGTGAATTCAGACTGGAAAACAGAAAACTGAGGAGATCTACATGGAACTTGAGGAAAAGGAGGTGGGATGGAAGAGTTGTCTCACAGAATCTAAGAAGTAAATGGTCTACAGTTAGCATAAGAAGGATTTGTAGGTGGGAAATGGGAGAGTTCAGATCTCCATCAAAACTGAAATAAGGCCACATTAGCTTGGGGGTGTTTTATTTATTTTATATTTTATTTAATTTTTTAAAGATTTTATTTATTTATTTGACAGAGGGACAGTGAGAGAGGGAACACAAGCAGGGGGAGTGGGAGAGGGCCAAGTAGGCTCCCCGCGGAGCAGGGAGCCCGATGTGGGGCACGATCCCTATGACCCTGGGATCATGACCTGAGCCGAAGGCAGACGCTTAACAAATGAGCCGCCCAGGCATCCCTTATTTTGTTTTTTACAATATTTTATTATATTTATTTGATAGAGCTCACATGAGGGAGAGAGCAGGAGAGCACGAGTAGGGTGAGAGGCAGAGGGAGAAGCAGGCTCCCCACTGAGCAGGGAGCCCAGTGCGGGGCTCAATTTCAGGACTCCGAGATCATGACGTGAGCCAAAGGCAGACGCTTAACTGACGGGGCCACCCAGGCGCCCGCTAGGTAAGCTGTACAAAATACTGGGTGATGGTGAAGACTGGGAGAGGACAGAACGAACCACCGAATAGGGGTGGTCCTAGGAAATGGCCTGGAAGAATCACCTTCTCCACGAGGTGGCCAATGTACACCACGAGAATTGGCCATGGGGAGATGAGGAAGGTGGCAGGTCAGTTTGGGGTGTATCTTTTGAGGGTGTTGAGGAAATCCTCCCTTCCTCTCACCACAGTATTTTCGCCTCCCCAGCGTGCGACCACCATGGAAGTGTGTCAGGAGCGGTACATTCTGAAGACTAAGGCTTACCCTGAGCTTCTCCTGCCTGGGCTAGTACTTGTTCACCTGGCAAAGCCAAGGGCGGGGACCCTCACTGTGCAGGGAATGGCACCTGTAAGGGCAGACTTCCTGTGCAGACCCACAGGAGGCTTTGCTATGACGCAGACCTCACAGCAGAGGAGGCCGTCACCCAGACAGAACAGGTAACTCCAAGCTTCAAGGAAAGAAGGAGAAGAAGATGCCCTGTCAGCCCAGGATCAGACAGGTTACAGTATCAGATGGTCCTACTCATGTTCCTTCTTTTTCCCCTAAGGATTCTCTCTGAAAGTTTCCTACCATGTCCTGACCTGGTGCAAATCCCCTTGTCAACACACACCCCTTCTTATAACGCCTCCATTCCCATTCCTTCACCATCCTCTTTCCTAAACCAGTGGCATTCTGGGCCCACCCTGTTCCCTATCTAGGTGGAGAAGAAAACCATGAAAGTAAAAAGATCCCCTTCGAGGGGATTTGAGAAAACCTAAAAGAGAAAAACACCAACAATGTTAATCTTTTACTGTAAGCCGAATAAGAAAATGAATGAGAATCACCTAGAGCAGGACCAAGAGACTCTGGAAAAATCTACCATTCCAAGTAATGACTGGTTTAGCCATTTACTATACAGCAAACCTAGAGGCCTCAGAAACATTCACTGTGTCTCCAGTAGCCTACCTAGTGAGTTATGGTCAACCTGGTAGAGACCAAATCTTACATAAACAGGGATGGGGAAAATCAAATCAACAATCTGTGCAGTGTCCATCCAGGGGAGGAATGTGTGTCTCTGCAAGTTTTCTGATGACGGGGAGCGAGGAAGGGAAGAGGCAGGTGTGGGAGAAGGAATGGAGGTAGGGTTTTTCATGGTTGAGGGCCAGAGGAGGTCCAGAGTGAGCCAGACATTGGGAATAAGGACTGGGTAAGCAGCGAGCACTTAAGATAAATTTCCCACCTTAAGACTTTATCCTACAGACAAGGAGGAACAAGGGGTTGGTGTTAATGCTTGTACTGGGGAGGGGAGGGCCACATGAGAGGCATGTGTAGGGGGTAGCAGTGCACCCCCCAAACACAATTAATTGCTTCCAGTCTTTACCTCTCAGTGGTACGTGTTGTAATCGATGTGATGCTGTAAGCAACTAAAGAATTTCACAAGGGTCAGAAAAACTCATCCTGTCGAAAATCTCCGACACCACCCGAACAATAGTGTTTGGTGGCCATAAGCCCCTCCCTGACAGGGATACTTCCTCGCTAAGACATTGGGGTGGTGCTCTGGCCTATCTACGGCCTGCCAGCAGAAGTACTTCATTCCCTATGTGGGAAAAAAAGAGAAGCAAATAATTTTAAAACAATAAGCTGAGTAAAGCCGGTGTTTTTTTATTATCACTGTACTTCAACATTTCTCAGTGTCAGTGAGTAATTACTCTTCCCCTTCTAAATTATTTTTTTCTTTCCAAAGTTGTCTGTTTTCTGACAGAGAACAGAATTTTTAAAGAGCTCTATGGAGAAATGATTGAATTACAATAATTTGCATATACTTAAGGTATACGTTTGAGTAGTTTTGAAGCTATATATACAGCTGTATATACATCAGCATGATCAAGATAGTGAATGTATCTGTCACCCACAGAAATTTCCTGTGCATCTTCCTCTTTGACTTTCTCAAGGTGTCAGGAGTGGTGCACCCCTTCTTAGGAAGCCCCCTTCCCGCCCAGTCTCCATCCTCTTCCCCCAAACGAATGTCCTCCGTGTTCACCCTGTTGCGCTTCCAGGTGCCAAAGACAGCCAAGCAGGTGGAAAGGTCCCTGCGAGCAAGCACGTGCTACAAGAAGACCCTCTGACACCTCGATCACCTGTTCAAGAAAAGAGCAAGAGAGAAACAAGACCAATGATATTTGTTACTGATGAAGAGACTGAATCAAAATAAGAGATGACAGCTTCAGTTAAAGCAGAATGAAGTAACTCGGGTGAACTCTGCCGATCCAATACACTGCATACAGAGGCCTCGAGACCTGTAACTGTAATTTCCAGAGAAGTCTGTGAAGAAATGGCCAACCATGTAGAGGGCCAATGTTATGCCAATGGGGTACACAGATCGCAGTGATTAAAAGCAACAAGATATAAAAAGATGTGTGGGGCTCCCAGTCCGGTTCCATCCTGTTCTCCCACCGCCCCCGCGCCGGGGTCGCAAAAGCTCGGGCTGCGGGAGGGGTGGCAGTGGCCAGGCAGCCCAGCTTCTCGAAGGCTCTCGCTCTCCCTGCCTTCCCGATGCCCGAGAGGAAGGTCAGCTCCGCTTGGCAGCTAAACCCGCTCCTGCGAAAGTGGAAACGAAGCCCAAAAAGGCGGCCGGAAAGGATAAATCTTCAGACAGAAAAGGGCCAACAGAGGGGAAAAGGGGAGCAAAGGGAAAACAGGCTGAAGTGGCTAACCAAGAAACGAAAGAAGACTTACCTGCAGAAAACGGAGAAACTAAAAATGAGGAGAGTCCAGCCTCCGATGAAGCAGGAGAGAAAGAAGCCAAGTCTGATTGATGTCACATACCATGTCTTACCCGTGGTCCCTGTCTCCCTTCTTGTACAATCCAGAGGAATGTTTTTATCAACTATTTTGTAAATGCAAGTTTTTTGGTAGCTCTGGAAACATTTTTAAGAAGGAGGGAATCCCACCTCATCCCATTTTTTAAGTGTAAATGCTTTTTTTTTAAGAGGTGCAATCATTTGCTGGTTGTTTATTTTTTGGTACAACCAGAAAATAGTAGGATATTGAATGTGGGAGGCTTCGATTGTCTTGGGTGTCAGCTCAACATTCCGTAGATGGGTAGTTTTTCTATCCTGTAATACCAAGCATACTAAATGGCAATTTGGAGTCAGTCGTGCATTTAATAGGTCTTGAATATTTTAAATTACTCCTATTCCCATGTTGTTTCGGTAGAATTGTTGCCTAAAGAAAACCACTCCTAGATCTTGACTCTCCCTGTCAGAATTCTTGTGCACTCTGTAACAGCTTGGTCATGGTAGTCCAGTTTTCCTAGTAACTCTGTTAATGTGCTGTGCAAGATTGAAAATTTGAGTATGTGGTGTATATGATAGTAAATTGTGAATTAACGGGACTTAACACTGTAACAGTGTATCAACATTTGAAGCTTTTGGTACTTGATACACTGTTAAGGAAAAATTGCCTCCAAATTTTAAGCTGGAAGGTTACTGGAATAACTTTTAGAAAAGAATCACAACTACGTGATTTTTTAGATTTTCGGTACGTACGTTAAGAATTGTGTACAAATTGAAATGTCTGTACTGATCTTCAGAACAGCCAGTGAAAACTCAATTATGGGAAAAAAAGATGTGTATGTCTCTGAGTTCTCTGACGGTGGGGAGGGAGGAAAGAGCGAGACTGTAAGCAAGAAAGCTCATCCTGCTGAAGGTTACCAACCTCATACCACTTTCATTGATTGAAGATGTTTGGAGGCCACAAACCCAACACTGATGATGCCACTTTCTTGCTAAGGGACTTGGGGTGATCTGAGTCTACTGAGGACAGGGCCTGTGGAGCCGGGGAGCAGTGTGCAAAGAATTTTAATACAAGAATAAAACCAAGTAAAAGCTTGGACTGTTTTTTATCATCACCTCCATACTATAGCATTTATAAATCATACCAGTCATTAGTCATCTTCCTCCTTACTTTGTTATTTTGGGTGAATGAATGGTGGTGCTTTTGGCAAGTGTAGAGGTTGAGTTAATCGTCTATTTTCCTTTATTTCCACTCCCTGGCCACGTTCTAGGCAATCATTCTGAAGTATTTGATGCTTAACTTTTCCTTTGTATAGGAAACTGATACCAGCGCCACAGACCCAACCCAGGGGTCTGATTAGACCACTTTCTTCCTCAGAAACTTGGGGTGGAGCAGCGGCCTCTCAAGGGTGAGGAGTGAGAGTGCTCCACTCCACCCCCCTGCAGGCAATAAACCGGAGCACTGTCTGTAAAGAATTTTAGAGCAAGTGTAAAATTGCATGTGAGTCTTCCTTTTTAAAATCTTCACCATGCTACAGCATTTTTCATTAATTTAATTAAATTTTAAATTGCAGTATAGTTAACATACAGTGTTATATTAGTTTCAGGCGTGCAATTTAGTGATTCAACACTTCTGTACATCACCCGGTGCTCATCACAAGTGCACCCTTTAATCCCCATCACCTGTTTCACCCAATCCCCCCCCCCACCCCTCTGGTAACCATCAGTTTGTCCTCTATAGTTAAGTGGCTGTTTCCTGGTTTGTCTCTCTTTGCTCCTTTTGTTGCTGTTTCTTAAATTTCACATACAAGTGAAATCAGAGGGTATTTGTCTTTATCTGACTTATTTTGTACTCTCTAACTCCACGTGTATTGTTGTAAATGGCAAGATTCTTTTTTTTGGCTGAATAATATTCCATTGTATACATATATATATGTGTACACCACGTCTTCTTTATGCATTCATCAATCGATGGACACTTGTGCTGCTCCCATAATTTGGCTATTGTAAATAAGGCTGCTATAAATATAGGGGTGCATGTATCCCATTGAGTTAGATTTTGGATAAATACCCAATAGTACGATTGCTGGGTTGTAGGGTAGTTCTATTTTTAACTTTTTGAGGAATCTCCATACTGTTTCCCACAGTGGATGCACCAGTTTGCATTTGCACCAACAAAGCAAGAGGGTTCTTTTTTCTTTTCATCCTCATCAACACTTCCTGTTTCTTGTGTTGTTGATTTTAGCCATTCTGACAGATGCGAAGTGATCTCTCATTGTGGTTTTGATTTGCATTTCCTTGGTGATGAGTGATGTTGAGCATCTTTTCATGGGTCTGTTGGCCATCTGGATGTCTCCTTTGGAGCAATGTCTGTCTGTTCATGTCCTCTGCCCATTTTTAATTGGATTATTTGCTTTTAGGTATTGAGTTGTATCAGTTCTTTATATATTTTTGGATACTAACCCTTTATTGTATGTGTCATTTGCAAATATCTTATCCCATTCGGTAGGTTGCCTTTTATTTTGTTGTTTCCTTCAATGTGCAGAAGCTTTTTATTTTGATGTAGTCCCAGTCACTTATTTATTTATATTTGTTTTTAAAGATTTTATTTATGTGAGAAAGCGAGAGTGAGAGTAAGAACAAGAACAGGGGGAGGAGCAGAGGGAGAGGGAGAGAATCCCAAGCAGGATTAATGCCTAGCATGGAGCCTGATGTGGGGCTCGATCCCATGACCCTGAGATCATGACCTGAACTGAAACTACTCAACTGACTCAGCCACCCAAGTACCCCCCAGTAGTTTATTTTTGCTTTAGTTTCCTTTGCCTCGGGAGACATATTTAGAAGGAAGTTTATGTGGGCAATGTCAAAGAAGTTACTGCCTGTGCTCTCTTCCTGGATTTTTATGGTTTCAGGTTTCACATTTAGGCCTTTAATACATTTTGAATTTTTTTGTGTATATGGTGAAAGAAGGTGGCCCAGTGTCTGGCCTTTGCATGTAGCTGTCCAGTTCTCTCAACACAGTTTGTTGAAGAGACCGTCTCTTTCCTGTTGGATATTCTTCCTGCTTTGTTGAAGGTTAATTGACCATATAATTGTGGATTTATTTCTGGGTTTTCTATTCTGTTCTACTGATCTATGTGTCTATATTTTTGCACCAGTACCATACTACCATACTACTTTGAGTACTACAGCTTTGTTTTTTTGTTTTTTTTTTTGTTGTTGTTCTTTTTTTAAAGATTTTATTTATTTATTTGACACACAGAGAGAGAGATCACAAGTAGGCAGAGAGGCAGGCAGAGAGAGAGGAGGAAGCAGGCTCCCCACTGAGCTGGGAGCCCGATGCGGGGCTCGATCCCAAGACCCTGAGATCATGACCTGAGCCAAAGGCAGAAGCTTTAACCCACTGAGCCACCCAGGCGCCCTGAGTACTACAGCTTTCTAATATAACTTTCAGTCTGGGATTATGATACCTCCAGCTTTGCTTTTTTTTTCAAAAGTGCTTTGGCTATTCAGGGTCGTTTTTGGTTCCATACAAATTTTAGGAATTTTTTGTTCTAATTTTGTGGAAAATGCTGTTGGTATTTTGATAGGGATTGCATTAAGTATGTAGATTGCTTTGGGTAGTACAGACATTTTAAAAGTATTTGTTCTTCTAATCCATGAGCATAGTCTCCCTTTTCATTTCTTTGAGTCATCTTCAATTTCTTTCATTTTAATTTTTTTTATAGATTTTATTTCTTTTTTAAAGATTTTTTATTTATTTATTTGACAGAGAGAGATTACAAATAGGCAGAGAGGCAGGCAGAGAAACAGAGAGAGGAGGAAGCAGGCTCCCTGCTGAGCAGAGAGCCCGATGCGGGCCTCGATCCCACGACGCTGAGATCATGACCTGAGCCGAAAGCAGAGGCTTTAACCCACTGAGCCACCCAGGCGCCCTAGATTTTATTTCTTTAAGTAATCTCTACTTACAACCTTAAGATCGAGAGTCGCACACTTTACTGACTGAGCCTGCCAGATGCCCCTCTTTCATCAGTGTTTTATAGTTTTCAGAGTACAAGTCTTTGGTTGGGTTTATTCCTGGGTATCTTATTATTTGTGTGATTGTAAATGAGATTATTTTCTTAATTTCTCTTTCTGCTGCTTCATTATTAGTGTATAGAAATGCAACAGATTTCTGCACCTTGATTTTGTATCCTGTGACTTTACTCATTTCATTTACCAGTTATAGTAGTTTTTTTTGGTGGAGTTTTTAGAGTTTTCTATATATAATATGTCACCTGCAAATGGTGATAGTTTTACTTCTTTATCATTTTGGATGCCTTTTGTTTCTTTTTGTTATCTAATTGCTATGGCTAGGTCTTCTAGTACTATATTGGATAAAAATGGTGAGAGTGAATATACTTGTCTTGGTCCCGACCTTAGGGGAACAGCACTCAGTTTTCCCCTTTGAGTATCCTTTCCTTTGTATAGGAAACTTTCCTACAGAATAAAATTTTCCTTTGTATAGAACTACTGACACCACAAACCCAACATTGAGTAGACGGCTTTCTTGCTAAGAAGCTAGGGGTAGAGCAGTGGGCTTCTGAGGGTGAGGAGTGGGGGAGGTCCACCTTCACAGGCAGGCCATAAAGGGGAGCATTGTCTGTAGAGAATTTTAAAGTAGGAATAAAATGGAGTAAATGTCAGTCTTTTTATAAAAATTATCGCTATGCTACAGAATTTCTAAGTAATACCAGTGAGAAAATAATCTCCTGTTCCCCAAAATCTTTTCCAAAGTGGTTTTGTGTTTCTCATAGAAAATACTATTTTAATCAACAGCTTTATTAAGATACAATTGGCATGCAAGAAACTACACTAAGTATAGTTTCATTATTTTTGACCAATGTATTCACCAGTGAAACCATCACCCACATCCAAATAGTGAACATAACTGGGTCCTCCAGAGAACAACACAAATGTGTTTCATAAGCCTAGGTGCCAAGGGGAACAGATCAAAGAGTTTCAGGGAAACTCCAGTACATTCTAGAGTCAGACCTAAGCTGCAGGCATGCCTAAAGGTACGTTGCTACTCTGACATCTCGAATTTCTGTCCAAACATTGCATGCGTGGTACCCCATGCATCCAGCACTGCTGTTCCTAATCATGTCTCCAGCTTCTAGGAGCATTTAACATAGCTTGAAAGCATAAGATAGTTCCAGTATTTATCAAGACACATAAACATTTGAGCCTTGTATTTCTTACACACCTTCTTGTGAGCACTAGAATTGTATGTTTTAGTCAGGTTTTGGTTTGAAATTTTGCTTTCATGTGAACATTCAGCTGAAAAATACTTGATTAATTCACTATTAACCAAAAACTTCGATTTGTGGTTTTATTTCTTATTTGTTTTTAAAAATTTTACTTATTTATTTGAGAGAGAAAGTGAGAGAGCACAAGCAGGGGGAGTGGCAGAGGGAGAGGGAGAAGCAGGCTCCCGATGTGGGGCTCTATGTGGGACTCGATCCCAGGACCCTGGGATCATGACCTGAGCTGAAGGCAGACACTTAACCGACTGAGCCACCAAGGCACCCCTGATTTGTAGTTTTAAACGTGAACTCCTAAAGTTCTCTTCATAACTGCCTTGACGTTTTGGTTGTTCTATCAATTTTAGTTTGATTTTTTGTTTGTTTTCATTTTGCATTCAAAAACATTAAATTTGAATTTGTTTTGCTGAGGGGAAAAAGTAAAACACTTGGGCAGTCTGTTCATGGCTCTTGGTTATACTTGGCTTCCTCCTTTCTCTGCGGTTCCATCTAACAGCAGCCACTATTCTGCTTTCCGTCACTGTATAATAGTTTTCATTTAATATAAATTTCTTTAAATGGAATCATACAGTGTTCGCTGTTTTTGGCTGGCTTTTTTCACTCGACATGATTCTTTTGATATTCCTCCACATTGAGTGTATCCATTACTTTTTTTTGTTGAAGTATCATTGACACACACAGTTACATTAGTTTCAAGTGTACGACATAGTGATTCATCTTCTCTACACATTACGCTGTGCTCACCACAAGTATAGCTATGTTTGAAAAAAAAAAAGGAGGGGGCGCCTGGGTGGCTCAGTGGGTTAAAGCCTCTGCCTTCGGCTCAGGTCATGATCTCACGGTCCTGGGATCGAGGCCCACATCGGGCTCTCTGCTCAGCAGAGAGCCTGCTTCCTCCTCTCTCTCTGCCTGCCTCTCTGCCTACTTGTAATCTCTCTCTCCCTCTGTCATATAAATAAATAAAATCTTTAAAAAAAAGAAAAAAAGGTGTAGCTATGATTCGTAGCCTTATAATGCTATTACAATACCACTGTTTTCCCCATGCTATACCTTTCATTCCCCGTGACTTAATTCTTTTTAACTGCTGAGAATTCCACTGGAGGGATATTGACCATCTGTTAATGAATATTTGCCTTGTTTCCACTTTTTAACCAAAAAAAAAAAGGTAAAAATATGGACTGTTTGGCTATCATGAATAATGAGTGCTAATAAGCATAGGGTTTGTTTTTGGAGTGTTGAAATCGTTCTGGAATTAAATAGTGGTGTTGAGGGCACCACCTTGTGAGCTTACCCAAACCCACACAACCGTACCCTGTAAAAGGACAGATTCTATGGTGTGTGAATTATATGTCACTGGAAAAATACACATTCTTTGATTTATTTTACTTCCGGATGTTTTTTAAAGAGATAATTGTACACATGTCCAAAAAAATATGTGCAGGGATGGTCAGGGCAGTATTTTCTTCAATACTGAAAAGTTTATTTATTTATTTAATTTTATTTATTTTTAAAAATTTTTATTCATTTATTTGACAGATCAGATCACAAGTAGGCAGAGAGGCAGAGAGGCAGGCAGAGAGAGAGGAGGAAGCAGGCTCCCTGCTGAGCAGAGAGCCCTATGTGGGGCTTAATCCCAGGACCCTGAGATCATGACCTGAGCTGAAGGCAGAGGCTTTAACCCACTGAACCACCCAGGTGCCCCTTGAAAAGTTTAAAGTAAAGAAGCGGGACTGGTTAAATATAACCCCCACATATCTATCTATAATGTGGTTGTATGTGGCACTAAAAAAGAAATGTAGTTGCTAAATTTAGTTGGCCATGGATTGATCATTTGTTATGTGCCAGGCGTTGTGCTTTGTGCGCTACAGATACTATTTTGGTTAATCGTTACCCCCAGTGTGGTACTTGAACTCACAACCCTAAGATCAAGAGTTGTATGCCCTACCGACTGAGCCAGCTAGGCGCCCCTCTCATAACTTTTAAGGGCACTAGTCTCATTCATGATGGCTCCACCCTCATACTAATTACCTCTCAAAGGCCTTGCCTCCTAATATCATAACATCAGGGTATAGGGTTTCAACATATGAATTTGGGGAAAACACATTAACTCTGTAACATTCCACCTGTAGCTCCTCAAAATTCATGTCCTTCTGGCATGCAAAATATGTTCATTCTACCCTCCGACCCCAAAAGTCTTAACTCATTCCAGTATCAATTCTAAAACCTAAAAAGTTCAAAGTCTCATCTAAATGTCACCTACATCACATATGGGTGAGATCCAAGTTAGGATTCACCATGAGATAAAATCCTTCTCTAGTTGTGACTACGTAAAGTCAAACAATTTATATTCTTCCAAAATACAGTAGTGAGACAGGCATAAGATAGACAGTTCAGTTCCAAAAAGGAGACAGAGGAAAGCAAGAAAGAGTGATGGGTCCCAAGCAAGTCTAAAATCTCACAAGGTAAACTCCATGAGATCCTAAGGTTCTAGAATAATTCTCTGGCTCCACACTCTGCCCTTCAGGCTCACTAGAGCAGCGATTCAGCCTTCTGGATCCACCTGGGTAATGGTCTGTCATTTCACATCCGTGGCGTGGAGGTCTCACCCTCTGAACCCACTGGGGCAGAAGTATTTTTTTTTTTTAAAGATTTTATTTATTCATTTGACACAGAGAGAGAGATTACAAGTAGGCAGAGAGGCAGGCAGAGAGACAGGAGAGAGGAGGAAGCAGGCTCCCCGCTGAGCAGAGAGCCCGATGTGGGCCTTGATCCCAGGACCCTGGGATCATGACCTGAGCCGAAGGCAGCGGCTTTAACCCACTGAGCCACCCAGGCGCCCTGGGGCAGAAGTATTAACTCTGAACTTCTACTTTACTGGGCATGGATTGTACCTCTGGGACTCTGCCCCGGGGCCCTCCCCCCACAGCTTGGAGCAGCCCTGCCCCCATACCTCTGGGGGACTTGCTTATTGAAAGCATAGCGGTACCCCCTCACCTTGAAACTGAGGAGGCAGCCATGATAATATCTGAATCACCTTCAAGGTCTTTTTTTTTTTTTTTTTGGGGAATAATGCATGTTCTCAGCCATACAGTTCTGTGGTCCCATCTGTATAATCTAATAAACTCAACAGCCTTCATTCCTTCTCAACTCCTTCCCCTTCAGTTCAGAATGGCACTATTCCTTCTGGGGTGCCTGACAAGTAAGTGGTTTACATTCATACTAATTTCCCTATCCAGTGGTCACTTGGCCACATGCTTAGTGTTCTCATTTTTTTGCAATATGGATAGGCTGAGAATTTTTCCCAAATCTTTACATTGAGCTTCCTTTTTGCTTACTGATTTCTTTTCTTTTTTTTTAAGATTTTATTTATTCATTTGACACAGAGAGAGAGAATACAAGTAGGCATAGAGGCAGGCAGAGAGAGAGGAGGAAGCAGGCTCCCTGTTGAGCAGAGAGCCCGATGTGGGCCTCGATCCCAGGACTCTGGGATCACGACCTGAGCCGAAGGCAGCCGCTTTAACCCACTGAGCCACCCAGGCGCCCTGCTTACTGATTTCTTAAGTCATTTCTATCTTCTCAACTTTTGCTAGAAGCAGTCAGGAGGAGCCAAAGCAAATGAGCATATTTCAATAATAATTTCCCTTGGTGTTTTCAAGGCAAAGTTATGCAAGTTTACTTACACCTACTTAACATGTTTTATATTTTAATGGCAAGTGATAAAATTTTACACTAGCAAATGTTATATATTGTGGCTTGAAAGCTCTTTTAAAAATCATACAATCTTGAAAGCTATTATAATATTTGAGGTAATTTTTCAAACAACATTGTGTTAATGGAAGAATGCATACTTGCTGTAGGTATAATCTGTAAATGGTTTAGTTTGGCATATTTTTATTTTTGGCAATATTTGGCATAGTTTGGAGGAGAACAACTAATTATAGTTTGCAATGTATTAAAGTCACAGATATTAATGTTTTCTCTTACATTATTGAAATATACTCATTTGCTTTCATTAGCATGATTTCTATTTTCTCCTTCACTGACAGTTGTGCAAATTAAAACATTAATTAAAAGAGAGGTAACAGCATTTTTGAATTTATTAGAGTTTTAAGGGCATTAGTTGTCTCCTTGAAAATCAAAGCTATACCTGAAATTCGAGAACAGTTTGTTGTGATTTCATGGTTGTATTTACAGAATTCAACACTTTGGAAAGTTTGGCAATTTCCATAATATTTGAATTTGGTTTAGTGGTATTTTTCACGTACATTTTTAAAACCATATGTAACCATAAATGTCCTTTCATGCAAATCCATGAGAAAGTACTCTTGGGGAGGAACATTCTTAGGAAATAGTGTTCTGTTAATTATACTTCAGCCTTTCTTCTAAATCTGAGAAGCCTGTGTTCCAGTATATTATTCCCAAACATTTATTTTATTTATTTTTTAATGGCTTTATTTATTTGAGACAGAGAGAGAGAAAGAGAGAGCGAGAGTGCATGAATGGTGGGGGAGGAGCAGAAAGAGAGGGAGAAGCAGACTTCCTGTTGAGCAGGGAGCCCAATGTGGGGCTCGATCCCAGGACCCTGAGATCATTACCTGAGCTGAAGGCAGATGCTTAACTGACGGAGCCACCCAGGGGCCCCACCAAACATGTTTTATTAAAATAATGAATTTACTTTTTCGTAATGGATTGTATTGACTTGAGAAGCCCATGACTATGTGCCAGCAAATAACTATTATCAACTGAGAAGTTCTGCAGAAGTCAGTTGGTGATGGAACATATTCTTTTTTTCTCTTATGAATATACCAAAGCAAGAATTTTTGAGGGGATCTGTGTGTAAGAACTTTGAGTGTAGCATGGGGATTAAATGAATCTGCCCAGCTTTTGTGAGCACCATTTAGCTCAGTTGACTTCAGACAGGTACAGTCCCCTCTTCTCAGATGATAGGGACATGGCTTTGGAAAAGTAGGAGTCTATCTGGAATCATTGCAATCACCTGGCATACAAATAAGTGTCAATTCATGTGTGCCACACAAATTATTCGCTATATGGAATTAATATTTTAAGTTACAAAGTTTGCCATTTTGTTGAGTTAGGCTCTTTATTATTCACATCCTGCTTCTCTGGGTGTAATTTGTAAAGTTTCCTAAGGAAAGAATTTTGATCAAATTTTCAGAGGTTTTTTTTTTATAGTATTTTTATATAGGGCTTAAATGCTCTATATTTTTATTTAATCACTGCCTTGGCTGCATCTCACAAGTGTTCATATGTTATATCTTCATTTTCATTCATTTCATAATGCTTTCTAATTTTCTTTTTGATTTCTTCTTTGACCCATGGGTTATTTCGAGGTGTGTCTTTCAGTTTCCAAGTATTTCTGTATTTTCCTGATTCTTGTCCATTTTGGAATTTTAATTTCATTCCTTTGTTGTCAGAAATAATATTTTTGCGTGACTTGAATTCTTTTAAATTCATTGAGCTTTCCTTATGGCCCAGATTATATTCTTTACTGATAAATGTCCTATGTTCAATTGAATAAACGTGTATTCTGATGTTGAGTGGAGTGTTATGTAAATGTCAGTTAGAGGAAGGTAGTTGAGGATTGTGTAGGTCTTCCATCTCCTTACTGATTTGCTTTCTCTTTATTCTTTCTATTGATTGCATCCATAACTAGAGAGGAGTGTTGAAGTCTCCAAATATAATTATAGATTTGTCTATTTATCCTTTTTAGGTGTATTATTTGAAGCCCTATTGTTGGGTGTATATGCACACAGCATTGTTCTGTTGTCTTGGAGAACCAGCCTCTTTATAAATAGTCAATGTCCCTCTTTATCTCTGGTAATATTACTCATTCTGAAGTCTAGTTTATCTAATATTAAGGTAGCTACTCCACCTTTCTTTATATTTTTGTTTTTATATTATCTATTCTATCCTTTTACTTTTAATGTATCTATTTTTTTTTGAAAAGGATTTCTTATATACAGCCTCTATTTGTTCTTGCCTTTTTAAATCCAACCTGTATTTACCTTTGTATTTTAGGAACTTTATACTTAATGAAATTATAATTATGCTTGGATTAAAATCCACCATCTTGCTAGCAGTTGTTTATAACATCTGCTCTATGTATATTTTTTCCCTCTTTTTGTTTTCTTTTTGGTTGTGTATTTTTATTCCATTTAATCTCCACCATTAAGCAGGGGTCAACAAGTAATGGCCCATGGGCCACCTGCTGTTTCTCTATGAATAAAAATCTTTAAAAGATTTTTATGTATGTATGTATTTATTTATTTATTTGAGAGAGAGAGTGTGCATGCACAAGTTGGGGGTGGGGGTAGGGGCAGAGGGAGAGGGAGAAGCAGACTTCCCGCTTAGTAGGAAGCCTGACATGGGGGGGGCGCCTGGGTGGCTCAGTCATTAAGGGTCTGCCTTTGGCTCAGGTCATGATCCCAGGGTCCTGGGATCGAGCCCTGTATCAGGCTCCCTGCTTGGTGGGAAGCCTGCTTCTCCCTCTCCCACTCCTCCTGCTTGCATTCCCTGCTCAGCTGTGGAAGCTGCTGGGCTCTTCTGCCTAACAGTTTGCTGGGGTCTGTGATGAGGGCCTCAGGGATGAAAGATGAGGGAGTCTGCAGCATCCATAAGGGTTGTTGTGGGTGGATGGATTCTGGTGTCTTCTGTGCTTCCACCTTGGTGACATCCCTCCCTAGTTCCCAGAGATCTTGATCATCCTTTTTTTTCCTGGAAGATACCACACTGGTCCATTACATTGCTGACGTTATGTTGATTGTACCTAGTGAGCGAGAAAGAGCGGCTGCTCTAGCTTGTGGTCAGACACTCGCACATCAGAGAGTGGGATATAAATCCCACTGAAATTAAGGGCCTTCTACTTCAGTGAGATTTCTAGGGATCTAGTGGCATGGGGCATATGGCAGAATCCCTTCTAAGGTAAAGGGTAAGTTGTATCTCACACTTCATGTAATCATGAAAGAGGCACAAGGCCTAGGGGGCCTCCTTGGGTTCAGAGGCAACATCTTCCTCATCTGGGTGTGTTACTTGGTTCTATTCCTGAGTGATCAGAAGAGCTGCTCATTTTGAATGGGGCGCAGAACAAGAGAAGGTTCTTCAATGCGTCCAGTTTGCTGTGAAACTGCTCTGTCATGTGGACCATATGTTCCATCAGATCCAAAGGCGCTTGAAGTGTCAGTGTGGGTAGGGCCGCTGTAGGTGAGTCACAGTGCAGGCCTTTAGGATTTGGGAACAAGACCCCATCATCACCCTCAGGTAACTACTCTCCTTTTGAGAACTAGCTTTTGGTCATCTACTGGGCCTACGTAGAGACTGAACACTTGACCATGGGACACCAATTTACTGTGCTGTCTGAGGTACACATCACAAGCTGTAGGTTAGCTGATCCGCCAAGCTATAACATGGACCAAACAAGCAGCGCTCCATCACTCAGTGGAGTGGAATTTCCATGATTGTGCCTGCCGCAGGCTGGGAAGGCACAAGTAAGTTACATAAAGAAATGAACCAAATCCCCTTGACTCCTACTGAGTATACTGCCTTCTCTCTGCCAGCCCGCACCTCTGACCTCGTGAAAGAACAAGGAACAAAATTAGTTGGCACCACTTCAGAAAGTCAGCAACTTGTATCAGCAGCATGGCTATCTAGGGGCGCCTGGGTGGCTCAGTCAGTTAAGCGTCTGCCTCTGGCTCAGGTCATGATCCTGGGGTCCTGGGATCAAGTCCCACATCAGGCTCCTTGCTCAGCAGGGAGCCTGGTTCTCCCTCTGTGTGTGCTTTCTCATCTGTTTCTCTCTCTTTCTTTCTGACAAATAAAAGAAGTAAGTAAAAAAATAAAAAAAAGAAACATGGCTATCTAAGAGCTTCTGCTCTAAGCCACCAAAAGGGTCAGTGTATGTAGGGCCAGAATCTCCCGAATTCCCTCCCAACTAAGTCTTGTTTTCCATTTGGCCTGTCCTTTGATTTAGTAGAACATCTGGGTGCAGCCTTACATCAGAATGGAAGCTTAAAGATACCCATCACCAGAGGTGAGAAGAAACCTAGTTGTATCTTTAACAGCTCCCATTCTGTCTTTATATTCAGTCACATATAATGTCCACCATAACTGTTAAATTACAAAATATCAGTGCCCGTCTAGACAAGTCTCCTACAGCTTCCTAGAAAGATCACATTCTGTCAAAATGAGTTTCTTCTCTGGGTTCCTTCCATATATGCCATGGCTTTCAGAGTTTTATGGTATGCACTCCCTAGTGTGTTTTCATTGCTGATAAAAATTGTTTTTATTTTATTTTATTTTATTTTTATTATTTGCCCAAGGGGTACAGGTCTGTGAATCATCAAGTTCAAGACGGCTAAGCATTGCGGAACCCCAGAACTACAGAAAAGCAACGGAGACAATTCATGGCTTTTTCCCCATGATTCTTCAGTCGTTCAAAGTTCATTGATTTTTTTTTCTCTTTGAAAAATTGTTTTTCCTATTTGTATATTTCTTTAGTTGATCAGTGATAATTTAGGAGTAGGGAATTGTGTGATTATGCTTATGCTCCTACCACTATCTTAACTCAGGAATAACGCTGGCTTTAGTTATTTGAATAAGCATGCCATTTAGAGTATGTGTGTGTGTGTGTGTGTGCTCGCACATGCATGGATATGTCTGCATGCTTTGATGTAGGCATGCACATACGTGTCTGTCCATAGGATTAGGTGAATGTTTTTTCCATGCCCGTACCAGTTTTCAGTCTATGTCCAACTACGTAAGTACTAAGAGAGTGCACAAGAACGTATTCCTTTGGTCTCCAGATGAAAATCAGTGAGGAGGTCCACCAAAAAACAGTCTCTGTTTTGAACATTATAGTATTTCCAATTGCAAAGATGTCTCTTATTTTTGCTTTTGAAGGTTTAACAATACTATTTGTCCTCAATGTAAGGAAGATTAGTGACCTAATATTGTGGCTAATTTTTGCATATATAAATTTCCCTTTGTACCATTTTCCTTTATTTTTTAAAGTGTATTTCTTCCAATTTAAAATTATAAACTCATATTTTAAAAGACGGCAAATAGGAAGTGAAAAATAAACACACCCGTAGTCCTAAACACCCAATTAATTTGATATATACATGTCTTTATGTTTAAATGTATTTGTGATTAACTTTATATAAGATTTGGTGCCTTGCCATTATTTCTAGGTACTTCAATTATTGATTCATACCTTTTGCCAATTTCAGAATATAATTTTGGAGGGAAAGCTATACATGTGCACTTTACCTTATTATTGCAAATGTAGGAAAAAATTTTTCTATATTTTTGGGTCTTTATATTTTGAGTAGTAGAAACTGGAAATTCCCCCTCAGTCAGAGAGAATGATTAGGCCAGATATGAGTGTTTACTTGATTCTCCAGCCCCAGTGCTGAAGTCATTTCAGACCTATAGGTTCTTAGCCAAGAGAACTTGTCAGTTCCTCTATGAGAGGACATATTTAGGCCTTTTCCCCTAGTTCCTGCACATACATAATGGAATTGATGCCCTTGGCGAAGACTGCATACTAATATCCCAGAAACTGAAGATGCTTAAAGTCAACACTAGTAAGGTTCCAACTGAATTGTCTCAGATTATAATTCTATGGAAACAGTTTCGTCTCAACTAGTTTAATAAACGTGGCCATGACACAATTCGGAATTAGTAATTATTCTTTAAATTGGTCCAACATTACTTTTTTGATGCAAGAGCTTCAACAACCAATCGATTCTCATCTCATTCCCTCAATAAGTTCTGGGCTAAACACTAAGTAGCGTGCCTCGTGGTAAGGAAATTTCTAACTCATGCTATGGCTGACAGCAGAGAAAAATGTCTTTTCAGAATCTACTTAAACAGATCTGGAACAACTATCAAGTTTTCAGTACATTTAGTAGGTCTTATTTACTACATTAATATCAAAGCTCTATCTAGTGGTCAAAAGAAGAACTTCTAGTTTCTGTATAAATCAAGTACAATAATAAGCAACTAACTTAAACAAGATTCTGTTTAAAAAACATAAATGTTAATAAAAATGCTACATTTCTATTATGGAGTTTATTATATATATATAAAATTCAGTAATTAATATAATTTCCTTCATTGGATTTGAATTTATCATTGCAAATGTAATACTAAAGTACATGATTAATTACATTATAATGATCCATTCATTTTTCATTTTGTGGGTACACAAAAATACAGAATCATTTTGAGATTACTAAGTTTATTTTACAAGAAAAATGACTTCATCTATAGCTAAGTTTATACTTGGCTGTTGTTCAACTATATCCATATTTGCTGAATAAGACTCTTTCCATCTACAATAGCCTTAGTTTTTATCATTCTAGAGAATGCCCAGTAATGTCTAGTTTTTTGTACCTAAAATCAAAAGGGGTCCTATAAGTGTTTGGGGCCTAAGGCCTTAGGGAAAAATTAGAGTTAGTCTTTTTTTGTACTTCGACGGCCTTTTTTTCATTCTGGGTTTTTTTTTTTCCTCTCTCTCATTTAAAAAATATACTATTTGAGGACTAATTTACTTAAAATGCACCCATTTTAAGTATACATTTTGATGAATTATGATAAATTCATATGACTAATATTATAGGAAAAATTATTCATGACACTTGTAAAAGAACAGTAAGGCAGTCTTTTTTAAAAGATTTTATTTATTTGTCAGTGAGAGAGAGAGTGCAAGCAGGGGTAATGGCCGGCAGAGGAAGAAGCAGGCTTCCCGCTGATCAAGGAGCCTGATGTGGGACTCAGTCCCAGGACCCTGGGATCATGACCCGAGCC
This sequence comes from Ailurus styani, assembly GCA_002007465.1. Lineage (NCBI taxonomy): Eukaryota > Metazoa > Chordata > Mammalia > Carnivora > Ailuridae > Ailurus > Ailurus styani. The sequence goes on from LNAC01001118.1 coordinate 153,499, forward strand.
GAAGGCAGGCACTTAACTGACTGAGCCACCTGGACGTCCCCAGTAAGGCAGTCTTTATTCAGGACTTTAGGCAGTCTTTAGTCATGATGTGTGTAGGGACCACTGCAATGGGGTCTTGCAGTGGGGGAGAGAGATTGGGCTCAACTCTGAATACAAGGAGAAGTGTGAATTTATATTCAAGGAGTAGGGTGGTGGTCCATGGATGGAAAACTGCTAAGCGAAAACATTAGGAATAAGAGGGGAGGATTCTGGCTAAACCGACCTAACAGGAGTCTTGCTGAAGACAGGTCATTCCCACTGGGGCATAGTAGGAGGTAAGGAACTTGATCAGATCTCAAGGGTGCTTAGATAGGGAGAATGAGGGATTCTGGCTAACCTGGCTTAGGACTCTTGCTAAGATGGCACAATGCAGACATGAACACAGAAGTTCAAAAGTGGAGGCCTACTTGGAAAACTTCTTAGCAGAGCCTGATTAGAGTTTGGTCAAAGAGAATCTTCGTCAGTAACTACCATCATAAGAAAAATACACAATATTTACAGCAATCCCAAAGTAATCCGCTGTGTCTCTTTATAGTCAATCCCCATAATCCAGATAGTTCCTTATAGTAGTTAATGCCTTTTTATTGCTGAATAGTTTTCCAGTGTTTGAATATACCACATAGTTAAATAAGCATCTAAACATTTAAAAGAAAGGATTCTTCCTCTCTAATCAGAAGAGCTATGGCCCCAAAAGTTTGGGACAAATGTCTATTCATATTTTTCTCTAACTCTCACTCCAATGTTAGTCTCAGATGTTGGTGCAATTATGAGAAGAGTATGGCATATCAAGGTAAATAAAGTCCGTTTTCTAGCTGGAGGGTTATAAAGAGCATCCAGAAATAGTGGGGAGATTGCAGAGAAGGGAAGGAGCCTAAGAAAGCAAACCCCTAAAGTTGTTCATGGACTCACTTCAAAATCATGTGTGCATGGGTCGGTTCCTAAATAGTACATCAAAGACTTTGAGTCTGAAACCCTGAAACTCTTCGAAGGAAACATAGGGGTAAATATTCATGAGCTTAAACTTGGCAGTAGACTCTTAGATATGATAGAGAGGAAACATAACAAAAGAAAAAATAGGTTTCCTTCATCAACATCCAAAAATTTTGTACATTCGGGACACTATCAAGAGAGTAAAAAGATAACCTACAGAATGGGAGAAAATATTTTCAGATCATATATCTGATGAGAGTTTAATATCCAGAGTATATAAAGAAGTAAAACTCAACAACCAAAAAACCCTAACACTACAATTTAAAAATGCACAAAGGACTTGAATAGACATTTTGACAAAGAAGAGCTACACGTGACAATAAGTACATGGGAAGATGCTCAAAATCTTTAGTACTTAGGAAATGCAAATGAAGATCATATTAGATACCACTTCATATCTACTAGGATGGCTAAAACGAAGAACATTGAAAATAGTTAAGTGTAAGCAAGGATGTGGAGAAATTGGGACTCTTGTACATTGCTGGGGGGAATGAAAAGTGGTCTAGGCATTGCAGAAAATAAAGCTACATGGAGAATTCCCATATGGCCTAGCAATGCCACACCTATATATATATATGCTGAAAAGAATTGAAAACAGATACCCTGATAACTCACATGCCAATGTTCACTGCAGCATTTTTCACAGGAGCCCAATGGGAGAAACAATACAAGTGTTCATCAACATGAAAATGGATAAACAAAGTGTGGTGTAGACAAACAATGGAGCACTACTCAGGCATAAAAAAGGAATGAAATAACCAGTGCTGGTAGGGATGTAAAGAAAAAAGGAACCCTTAAACACTGTTGGCCAGAATGTGAATTGCTGCAGCCACTATGGAAAACAGTATGAAGTTCATCTAAAGGCAATTCTGCTTCTGGGTATTTACCCAAAAAGATGAAAACAAACACTGATTTGAAAAGGACCCCCATGTTCATTGGAGCATTGTTTTTTATTTTTTATTTTATTTTTTATTATTTTTTTGGTAAAGATTTTATTTATTTGACAGAGAGAGAGATCACAAGTAGGCAGAGAGGCAGGCAGAGAGAGGGGAGGAAGCAGGCTCCCCGCTGAGCAGGGAGCCCGATGCAGGGCTTGATCCCAGGATCCTGAGATCATGACCTGAGTCGAAGGCAGAGGCTTTTTTTTTTTTTTTTTTTTTT